>OW121740.1:45986546-46189046 GCA_933228675.1 Stomorhina lunata | reverse complement strand
AAAATTGGCAAATTGATTACAGTTGTTACAAAAATTATGTATGCAAAAAACAACTCAAATTTTCATTATCTTTAGATTTACGAGCGTTTTAGTGATTTTTAGTCTCATTTAGTGAGTTTTTATAGAAGAGTTTGTATGGGTGCTATGGTCAAATGTGGACCGATTTCGAAATTTGGTACATTGATTTAAGTTTACATAAGCAGTATTTGTTTTAAATTTCATGAAAAAATATTGATATTTGTGGCCAATATATCAATTCCGGGAAGTGGGACCTATGGGAGGTACCATAAATAAATTTAGACCAATTTCAAGAGCCTGGTCCCATTATCAAATTATCTTTAGAATTGCGACCTGTAGTTTGATTACAAGGTTTATATGGGGGCCTAGCCAGCCAGACGGATGGACGGACGGACATCGCTAAATCGACTCAGAAAGTGATTCTAAGCCTATTGTTAAACTAAAAGGTGGGTCTAAGACAAATATTTCCATGCGTTACATACATCAGCACAAACTTATAATACCCTTTAGACCTATGTTGATGAAGGGTATAAATAGGGGGTTTGTGCCCGTCGAAAAGAGCTAGAGGGAAAATTTTACAAATGTATTTTCGATGTCTTAGAAAAGTTGTTTATTAATTAATTAATGGGCGAAATCGGTTTACATTAAGTCAAAGCTCCCATATAATCCCGCTAGCTGAGTTATGAGGTGAACAGCTTTTTTTTTAATCTATATTTTCTAGTGGGTCTAACCTGGGATCGAACTTGGGACCTCTGATATGCTACGCGGATGACTAACCTGCTATACCACGGCGGTCGACCGTAGCTATTATATAAAGTCTACTCTGACAAAATGTAAAGTTTACGATTATGGGTCGGAATAACTACATGAGATATTTGAAATGTCTTAAGTAAAGATAGGCAGTCCATAACACAGGAGCCAAAGACTTTGAGTAATTTTCGTAAATATCACGATCATTAATGAAATTCGTAAAAATAAGTATTAAAGTCATTCAGTTGAGAATTTCTATAAACAAATTTTTTATAAAAAAAAATTTTCTATAGAAAAATTTTTGATAAAAAGTTCTCTATAGAAAAATTTTTAATAAAAAAATTTTCTATAGAAAAATTTTTAATAAAAAAATTTTCTATAGAAAAATTTTTAATAAACAAATTTTATATAGAAAAATTTTTAATAAACATATTTTATATAGAAAAAGTTTTTGATAAAAAATAATTTCTATAGAAACATTTTTAATAAAAATTAATTTTGTATGGAAAAATTTTTGAAAAAAAAATCTATAGAAAAATTTTTGATAAAAAAATTTTACATAGAAAATAACTTTTGATAAAAAAATTTATTTAGAAAAATTTTTAATAAAAAAAATTTTTATAGAAAAATTTTTGATAAAAAAATATGATATAGAAAAATATTTTTGATACAAAACTTTTATATAAAAAATTTTTGATAAAACATTTTCTTTAAAAAAATTTTATATAGAAAAATTTTTCATTTTTGATAAAAAAAATATGATATAGAAAAATATTTTTGATACAAAACTTTTATATAGAAAAATGTTTGATAAAACATTTTCTTTAAAAAAATTTTACATAGAAAAATTTTTCATAAAAGATTTTATATGGAAAAATTTTTGATAAAAAAATTTTCTATAGAAAAATTTTCAATGAAAAATATTCTATAAAAACATTTTTTTTTATATAAAAATTTCTATAAAAAATTTTTGACGAAAATATGTTCTGTAGAAACATTTATTTTTAATAAAAAAAAATTTTCTATAAAAAAATTTTCTATAGACAAGTTTTTGACAAAAAAATTCTCTAAAGAAAAATGTTTGATAAAAAAATATTCTATAGAAATATTTTTGATAAACAAATTTTCTGTAGAAAAATTTTTAATAAAAAAATTTTTGATAAAATAATTTTCTAAAGACTAATTTTTTACAAAAAAAAATTCTATAGAAAAATTTTTGACAAAAAAAAAATTCTATAGAAAAATTTTTGAGAAAAAAATTTTCTTTAGAAAAATTTTTGAGAAAAAAATTTTCTTTAAAAAAATTTTTGATAAAAAATTTCACATAAAAAAATTTTTGATAAAAAAATTTCTATAGACAAATTTGTGATAAAAAAAATAAATAGAAAAATTTTTGATAAAAAAATTCTATTCTTTGATTAAAAAATTTTCTATACACAAAATTTTTTATTTAAAAATTTTTGATAAAAAAATTTCTTAGAAAAATTTTTGATAAAAAAATTTTATATAGAAAAATTTTTGATAAAAAAAAAATTTAAACAAAAAATTTTGATAATAAAATTTTATATAGAAAAAGTTTTTATTTAAAAATTTTTGAAAAAAATAAAAAAAAAAAAATAGAAAAATTTTTTATAGAAAAATTTTTGATAAAAAAACAATTATATAGAAACATTTTTGATAACAAAATTTATCTATAGAAAAATTTTTGTTTAAAAAATTGTATATAGAAGAATTTTTGATAAAAAGATTTTATATGGAAGAATATAAATAAATAATTAAACAATTGTGTATAGAAAAATTTTTGATAAAAAAATTTATATAGAAAAATTTTTGATAAAAAAAAATTTATACAAAAAATTTTGATAACAAAATTTTATATAAAAAAAGTTTTTATTTAAAAATTTTTGAAAAAAATGAAAAAAAAAAATAGAAAAATTTTTTATAGAAAAATTTTTGATAAAAAAAATTTATATAGAAACATTTTTGATAACAAAATTTATCTATAAAAAAAAATTTTGTTAAAAAAATTGTATATAGAAGAATTTTTGATAAAAAGATTTTATATGGAAGAATATAAATAAATAATTAAACAATTGTGTATAGAAAAATTTTTGATAAAAAATTGATATAGAAAAATTTTTGATAAAAAATTTTGTATAGAAACATTTTTGGTAAAAAAATTTATATAGAAAAATTTTTGATAAAAAAATTTTCTATCGAAACATTTTTTAAATTAAAAAAATTTCTATAGAAAATTTGTGATACAAAAATTTTCTATATAAACACTTTTGATGATAAAAAAATTTCTATACAAAAATTTTTGAAAAAAAATTATCGAGAAAAATTTTCTATGAAAAATTTAAGAATAAAAAATTTTTTATAGAAAAATTTTTGACAATAAAATTTTATATAGAAAAATTTTTTATAAAAAAGGTTTTTGATAAAAAAATTGTATATAGAAAAATTTTTGAGAAACAAATTTTATATAGAAAAAATTTTTGATGAACAAATTTTCTATAGAAACATTTTGAGAAAAAAATTTTCTTATGAAAATTTTTTGATAAAAAATTTTCTATAGGAAAATTTTTAATAAAAAAATTTCCTATAGAAAAATGTTTGATTACAATTTGTCTATATAAAATTTTTGATAAAAATATTTTATATTGAAAAATTTTTGATAAAAAAATTGTTTACAGAAAAATTTTTGCGAAAAAAATTTTTTATGTGACCCGTCTATGAAAAGGTTGGCTGGCTTATGACTCAAAAACAATATTTCGAAAAATTAGCTAATTTTTAGAAATTTTAAGCTAATTTTTCTTTTTTTTTTTTGTAATAGACCGGGTTACACATAGCAAAATTATTGATAACAAATTTTCAATAAAAAATTTTTTATAGAAAAATTTTTGATAAAAAAATTTTCTATAGACTAAATTTTGATAAATAAATTTTCTATAGAAAAATTTTTGATAAAAAAAATTTCTATAGACAAATTTCTGATTAAAAAAATTTTCTATAAAAAATTTTTGATAAAAAACTTTATATAAAAAAAATTTTATATAGAAAAATTTTTAACAAAAAAATTTCCTATTTTCTGGTGACAAATTTTAATAAAGAATTTTCTATATTAAATTTTTGAGATAAGATATGAAAGTATTTGTTATTAATCATATTATTATACAAAGCTGCTAAATGTTTTAAATAGTTTTAAAATAAATTATTTTTTTTTCAGTTTCATAACTTACATTTTTATTTAAATGTCTTTTATTTTTAAATCTACTTTCAGATTTGTATAACTCTGATCTAAAGATGAAAAACCTCCTACACCCTACGATGTCTTATCTAACAACTCATTACCCAACGAACTCCTATGATGCCTTACCTCTTATTCCCTCACCAACTCTCACTTTCCCACTGGGTATGTATAAACAAATAAAAAGTGCAACAACTATAACTAAAGAAATTAAATTATATAAAACAACTAAATAAATCCATAAAAAAAATAAATAAATAATAATATAAAAATTCCGCAAAATGTCATTGGTTTTGATGAGATGAGTGTTTTTGTGTATCTAAGTAAAAGTTCAGACGTATCTCGTTTTAACTTCTGTTTTTATTCCTATTCTCATTGTATTTACTCGAACGTTTACGAGTATCTCGTACTTATGGATTCGTAGTACGTTAAACACTTTAACTTGTACTTCAAATAAATAGAATTAAATTTATTTGTTCATTTCACAGTAGACAATACGAGGGTGCTGCGTTAAGTTTTTGAATTTACGGAAGTGTTTTTTATGTTTATAAAAAACATGTATCAAAATATTATCAAAAAACTTTCTATATAAAATTTTTTTATCAAAAAATTTTCTATATAAAATTTTTTTATCAAAAAATTTTCTTTATAAAATTCTTTTATCAAAAAATTTTCTGTATAAAATTCTTTTATCAAAAAATTTTCTATATAAAATTCTTTTATCAAAAAATTTTCTATATAAAATTATTTTATCAAAAAATTTTCTATATAAAATTTTTTTATCAAAACATTTTCTATATAAAATTTTTTTTTTTTTTTTATCAAAAAATTTTCTATATAAAATTTTTTTATCAAAAAATTTTCAATATAAAATTTTTTTATATTGAAAAATTTTCTATGTAAAATTTTTTATCAAAAAATTTTCTATATAAAATTTTCTTATCAAAAAATTTTCTATATAAAATCGAACTTGGAACCTCTGGTATGCTAGGCAGATGACTAACCTGCTATTAAACGGTGGTTCACATGATGAGCAATAGATAATCAAGTTTTTTAATTTTTTCTATTCTTAGAGCAATATATTTGCAAAATTATGCAATCAAAGCATAATACATCTTATTCTGCTTGGGTTCGAGCTCCACTAATGCAACATCAATTTCTGTAATTGTTTTATACGAAAGAAAGATTTTCGAGATCCTCATAATAGCAGCGATATAGTAGATTTATGCTAAAGCGATTGACATTATATTTGAAGCAAACATTTGGAATAACTTATCACTTTACCCTCGTAGAAAACAAGCGTAAGTAAGTATGAAATTCTAACTTAGTTAGTTTTATTATATTATTATTCATACATTCACTAATGAATCGTAAGTATCTTTTAGATTAAGCAAATTTATCGCTTATTAACTTTCAGTAGCTGTGAGTAAATTGGTTTTCTACTCATATCTCTAAATTTTTACTACATAACTACATTCTAGTAACTACATAGTAACTACATATGTAAATTTGCTTACGCACATACCGAAATGTCACTGCTATAGCAAAATTATAGCACAAGTTTCAATATATTAGTGAGGCTCAGAGTGATAACGATGTAGTGAAAATGTTTATAACTTGTGTGTAAAGCAAAATGGGGCAAACTTTGTTTGATAATATTCAAAATATAGGTTTTTCTGCTGTTTATGGTGTCAACTTTTCTGCGAAGAATTTCGAATAAACAGAATTTGAATCCGTTTAATAATAGAAAACTACTTGTTTGGTACATTTTTGTAGTCGTAAAACAAAATGTACTTACTATTTATCAGGTTCTCCCAACTCAATGAAAACAACAACTTGCCACATGAAAAATTTTATTACTAAGTCAAACAGAAGCTATTACTTGCATTTACATACATACGAGTAGGTATATACTATGCACAGTGCAGCAATTTATATCTTCCATCTTGGGTAAAATACAATATATGTGCTTTTGACGTTCCCTCTGCAATAAAAGCGTATGACTCCATATAGTGTTTAAATTTCAAGGGCCGATGTTGATTTTGAATAAAACACAAACTATTTAGGAAATTATTGTAATTTTATTTTATTATGATATATTGGTATTAGTCAATTATGTATGGAACAAAATATCGGCCAAATGGGCGCCGCGACCACGGCGGCACCCCTCCATCCGATGGTCCAAATTTTCGATGACCCTGAGGCATAATGGAGGTTCTATGCCGTTAATGTGCCGAATTATCTCATCCTTTAGCTCTTGAATTGTTGCTGGCTTATTGACGTACATCTTTTCTGTCAAATAACCCCAAAGAAAAATATCCAACGGTGTCAAATCACATGATCTTGGCGTCCAATTGACATCGCCATTACGTGAGATAACACGGCCATTGGATTTGTTGCGCAAAAGAGCCATTGTTTCGTTAGCTGTGTGGCAAGTGGCACCGTCTTGCTGAAACCACATATTGTCCACATCCATATCTTCCAATTCGGGCCATAAAAAGTTCGTTATCATCTCACGATAGCGAACACCATTCACAGTAACTGCTTGACCGGCCTCATTTTGGAAAAAATACGGCCCGATGATGCTGCCAGCCCATAAACCGCACCAAACAGTCACTCTTTGTGAGTGCATTGGTTTTTCGAAAATGTGCCTCATCACTGAAGATGATTTTCTTCGAAAATTGATCATGCACTGTTGCCATTTCTTGCCACCATTCTGCCATTCATGACGTTTGGAATGGTCAAGAGGCTTTAGTTCTTGAGCCAATTGCACCTTGTAAGCGTGTAAATGCAAGTCTTTATGCATAATGTTCATCAACGACGAGCGTGAGAGGTGCAATTGTTGAGCACCACGACGAATTGAGGTGGACGGCTCTTCAGCCACACTATCGCGAACAGCAACAATATTTGCTGCAGTAAGAGCTGTACGAGCATGCACTGGTGTTCTCACATCTTCTACAGACCCGGTTTGTTCGAATTTTTCCACGATTTTTGCGATTGTACGCACATTTGCAACAAACCAACATGATTTAGAAATAACTTGTAGCAAGCTTAACGCTTAATGTTATTAATAAGCATTGAGTAAAGAAAAGTGTTGTGATTACTATTATTAAAGGCTTAGTAAAAATAGTTATATTTATAGTTTGACTTTCTATAAGAATTTTATCAATAAATATTTAATAACTTTTTTTAATTGTCCACTACTTATAACACTTCAATGTTATACATACTTCACTCTTCACCGAAAAAAAAAACACAAGGACTGACTTTAAGTAATAATTTAAAATTGAGGCACGTGCCAAATCTGAAACACTTACAAAATTGTTGCGAAAAAAAATTTAATTTCCTGTCATACTTGTTTCATTCTTATCTAAATTTCATTTTAAGCATTTATTATACAGTATTTAAAAACTATTATATTTCTTTACAATCATAAGCTTACAATAAGTTTGCTTGTAAAAAGTTGTAGGATATCTCCCATGATAAGTTCAAATTCGCTTATAAAATGGTTTGTTGATTAATAAATTTTGCTACATTAAGAAACTTAAATAACTTTTCAGAAAGTTTATATTAAAGGTATTCATTATCTAGAGTTCCTTGCCCAGTTAGAGGTAGAGGGTAAAGATGTAATGTAGCACTCTACAAAAACAAAACACATTAAAATAGCTTTTTAACACTTTTACTATTTTACTTTTCTGAAAAATGAACAACTTTTCTTTTTTGGTTTAAAAATATTCAAAACTGATATCAATTATTTTATTTTCAAAACATAATTAATATTTTTAAACAATAAACAAGATTATTGGGGATAAAAACCGACAAAATACCATCAGGAAATGGATAGCCAATAAATAGTGTCTACGGTTTCAACAAATTCTTTACATCAAAAGTAAGAGTAACTTGAAAATTAGTGTTCACAATGTCGTCACTGTTCTTTAGCTACAATACTCTTTTACTAGGGTAAGAACTCTAAATTATGAATACCCTTATTAATTCATTTGAAAAATAAAAAATTTTTATTAAAGTAATTCATAAAGTTTTGGTAATAATTGAATTCAAATGGCATCCAACCTCGGCGACATCCTCATGTGAGACATTTTATTAAAAGTTATTACTATATAACGGACTCTAAGAGTGAAAGTTGTGCAATATCCAAATTCTTCTATTATGGTCCCAATTCCCACTCTTCATTAAATCTAAAGATCAATTTATAAAATAAAATAAAAATATAACTGGTTGGTTTCACAGAAAAAAAGTTTTAACTTTTTGTAGAGTATTTTATTGGCCACCCTGTATTTAAACCAATTACCCATATTAGAACTGATCTCGGAAATAAAACAAAAACCAAATATGAAGAAAATGTTGTTGTTATGAGAAAATTAGACGCAGATATGTCTCTTGAAATTTAGTAAATTCAAGTAGACCTCTATGGTTTAGGGTAACTAAAAGACGAGCTTATCTTATTTCTTACACCCTTCACCACAATAGATGGAAAGGGTGTTATAAGTTTGTGCTGATGTATGTAACGCATAGAAATATTTGTCTTAGACCACTTCTTTTAGTATTCCAATAGGCTAAAAATCACTTTCTGAGTCGATTTAGCGATGTCAGTCGGTCCGTCCGTCTGGCTGGACAAAGTAGCGGTCTCAATTCTAGAGATAATTTTATGAAATTTGGCACAGACCATTTTTTGATAGTGAAACCATGGCTATTGAAATTCGTCAAAATCGGTCCATTATTTATGGTACCTCCCATAGGTCCCACCTCCCGGAATTGATATATTGTTGAAATCGGTAAACATTTGACCATAGCTCCCATACAAACTCTAAAACGCTCGTAAATCCGAAGATAATGAGAATTTGTATTCAATTTGATAAATTTCGAGATAACCGATCCACATTTGACCCTAGCTCTCATATAAGTCCATATGATGGAAACAGCTTAAATGTATAAGTTTTGAGAAAATTTTTGTATGATGCCAAAATTAAGCAAATATTGGTCTTTATACGGGAAAAAGAACACCTTTGACCTTAGTGGTGAAAGGTATCGTTTGGTCGGGCTTGACCGACTATAGCACTTTCTTACTTGTTTTAAGTTAACTTTTGTAATATGGAAATTAATACAATTATATTTTTAACATTTTGTATCTCCATTGAAAGATTAAAAAAATTTTTTTAATTTAAGACTAATTAAAAAAAATATTTGAATACAAATTTTTTTGAAGAGTTAAAAAAAAATAGGCGGTTTATTTAAATCAGTTATTAAAAATTATAACTATAGACTAATTTTAGCAACAAGAAAAAACACCCGATCCAATCCATACATTAATAAATTTTCTAAATTTAAGTTGGGTAGATCGTTAGAAGTCGTTGTTCGATAAAGCATAAATTATTACGTCAATCACTTAATAAGATTACAATTTTAGATATAAATATCTCAGAATATCTCTTTTTAATTTAATTTGTTTTGACATAGATAATTAAAGTAAAACAACTCCTTCATTCATTCAAAATTTTAAGAAAAAATCACGGTTAATTTTAAAGTTATGAAGAAAAATATGTAACACTGTGTAATTAATTGCAAGGATAACTTTTGAACATGTTCGCAACAGTGTGCAACGACAACAGCAGCAGACATAATTTATTTAGTTGTTCAGTTTTGCCTACTAAAAATGTGATAAAGCCACTTTAGAAACTACTCTACTATTCATTCTACTCTTAACTATTCTCAAAATAAATAGAAAAATTAAATATTTTATGGCCAAATATAAATAAGTGTCTGTAGTAAAATGTTGTAAATAAAACTGCTATTTTTACTATCTATTAAATAGGAGCAAGTACATGTTTGCTACTGAAGCAACAGTTAATTGAGAAAACGGTTGCCGCAGTAGAGCAACTGCTAAATAATGTTATTCGTAAAATAAAGCGTAAAATTTGCCTGAAGGTGGAGGTGGTGTTGTTGCTGGTAGTAGTGATGGTTGGGTATCACACTGTTGCTTCTTTAGATGATGATGTTGGTTTGAATCAAACGTGTTGGATGATAACTATTTATTAGGTATTGAGTTGAGGGCTTCATCTTTATTACATTAGTTGTATACCATTTCCCTTACCCAATATTGGTATTATAATATTGATTTTGAATACTGTTGTGAATATATAATATCTTGGAATTAACATAACAGGCCAAGAAATTTGCAACAACATTTTATATTCAATCTTTATTGTTAACAATTTTATTGCTGTTATTTTTTTCCTCAATGTAAACATCAAAACAAAGACATCAACTGTGAATATTAATCGCAAAAATTATTAACGACCTCTGTCCGCACTTAATAGATCAAAAATACTACAACAACTGGCTTTAGTTTAGCAACAGAGGATCGGCAAAAAAAACTTTTTGATAATCATAAGTTGTGATTGAATGTTTGATGTCGAACATAACAAAGCTGAGAACAGTCAGTCAAGTTTAAAACAGTGTTGCCAATTTTAGTATAATTAAACAAAATAAGCAAGTTTTCGGTGGGATATGAGACGAGTTTTACATAGAAAACTTGTTTTTCTATAGATCACTTGTCGGTGTGATAATTTTTGTATAGAAAACCTTTTTACCCACCGACAAGTTTTCTGTAGAAAACTTGTCTTTCTATAGAAAACTTGTCGGTGGGATAAGTTTTCTATAGAAAACTTGTCGGTGGGAAAAGTTTTCTATAGAAAACTTGTCGGTGGGAAAAGTTTTCTATAGAAAACTTGTCGGTGGGAAAAGTTTTCTATAGAAAACTTGTCGGTGGGATAGGTTTTCTATAGAAAACTTGCCGGTGGGATAGGTTTTCTATAGAAAACTTGCCGGTGGGATAGGTTTTCTACAGAAAACTTGCCGGTAGGATAAGTTTTCTATAGAAAACTTGTCGGTGGGATAAATTTTCTATACAAAACTTGTCGGTGGGGTAATTTTTCTATAGAAAACTTGTAGGTGGGGTAAGTTTTCTATAGAAAACTTGTCGGTGGGATAAGTTTTCTATAGAAAACTTGTCGGTGGGATGAGTTTTCTATAGAAAACTTGTCGGTGGGATAAGTTTTCTATAGAAAACTTGTCGGTGGGATAAGTTTTCTATAGAAAACTTGTCGGTGGGATAAGTTTTCTATAGAAAACTTGTCGGTGGGATAAGTTTTCTATAGAAAACTTGTCGGTGGGATAAGTTTTCTATAGAAAACTTGTCGGTGGGATAAGTTTTCTATAGAAAACTTGTCGGTGGGATAAGTTTTCTATAGAAAACTTGTCGGTGGGATAAGTTTTCTATAGAAAACTTGTAGGTGGAATAAGTTTTCTATAGAAAACTTGTAGGTGGAATAAGTTTTCTATAAAAAACTTGTCCCACCGACAAGTTTTCTATAAAAAACTCGTCACAATGACAAGTTTTCTATAGAAAACTTACCCCACCTGCAAGTTTTCTGTAGAAAAATTACCCCACCGACAAGTTTTCTATAGAAAATTTATCCCACCGACAAGTTTTCTATAGAAAACTTATCCCACCGACAAGTTTTCTATAGAAAACTTATCCCACCGACAAATCTTCTATAGAAAACTTATCCCACCAACAAGTTTTCTATAGAAAACTTATCCCACCGACAAGTTTTCTATAGAAAACTTATCCCACCGACAAGTTTTCTATAGAAAACTTATCCCACCGACAAGTTTTCTATAGAAAACTTATCCCACCGACAAGTTTTCTATAGAAAACTTATCCCACCGACAAGTTTTCTATAGAAAACTTATCCCACCGACAAGTTTTCTATAGAAAACTTATCCCACCGACAAGTTTTCTATAGAAAACTTATCCCACCGACAAGTTTTCTATAGAAAACTTATCCCACCGACAAGTTTTCTATAGAAAACTTATCCCACCGACAAGTTTTCTATAGAAAACTTATCCCACCGACAAGTTTTCTATAGAAAACTTATCCCACCGACAAGTTTTCTATAGAAAACTTATCCCACCGACAAGTTTTCTATAGAAAACTTATCCCACCGACAAGTTTTCTATAGAAAACTTATCCCACCGACAAGTTTTCTATAGAAAACTTATCCCACCGACAAGTTTTCTATAGAAAACTTATCCCACCGACAAGTTTTCTATAGAAAACTTATCCCACCGACAAGTTTTCTATAGAAAACTTATCCCACCGAGTTTCCTATAGAAAACTTGTCATTTTGACGAGTTTTCTATAGAAAACTTGTCATTTTGACGAGTTTTCTATAGAAAACTTGTCATTTTGACGAGTTTTCTGTAGAAAACTTGACGAGTTTTCTATAGAAAACTTGTCATTTTGACGAGTTTTCTGTAGAAAACTTGTCATTTTGACGAGTTTTCTATAGAAAACTTGTCATTTTGACGAGTTTTCTATAGAAAACTTGTCATTTTGACGAGTTTTCAATAGAAAACTTGTCATTTTGACGAGTTTTTTATAGAAAACTTGTCATTTTGACGAGTTTTTTATAGAAAACGTGTCATTTTGACGAGTTTTTTATAGAAAACTTGTCATTGTCTCGAGTTTTCTATAGAAAACTTGTCATTGTCTCGAGTTTTCTATAGAAAACTTGTCATTGTCTCGAGTTTTCTATAGAAAACTTGTCGATAGGACGAGTTTTCTATAGAAAGCTTGTCGATGGGGCGAGTTTTCTATAGAAAGCTTGTCGATGGGGCGAGTTTTCTATAGAAAACTTGTCGATGGGACGAGTTTTTTATAAAAAACTTGTCGATGGGACGCGTTTTCTTTAGAAAACTTGTAGTTCGGACGAGTTTTCTTTAGAAAACTTGTCGTTTGGACTTGTCATTGTAACGTGATTTCTATAGAAAACTTGCCATTGTGACGAGTTTTCTATAGAAAAATGTTTATTACGACGAGTTTTTTTGTTGGTTACAATATTTGATAAATAAAATCATTAGATGTGGTAAAGTAATCTTCATACAGCCCTCGTTTGTAGCGAGATTTATAGGTGATGAGTTTTAGTAATGATAATGCTGGAGAATAGAAACATTTATCAACATTTTCGATATTAATGTTGCACAAATATTTTTGAAACAAAACGATATTTTATAGTCAACACACTGGAATACACAGACAACAAAAAATATTATACAAAAAGCTAGACAACAGACAAACGACCACTATAGACTCTGGCGGTAACCAACAGCCAACAGCTGCCAACATCCAACCAGCCACTCAGTCAGCTACTCAAACAGCTGGAGTACAGCCCCAACTTAATGCAAGGCACAATATACGAGACAAACAATTCAAATGTTTCAGTCATTCAGTCTCAGCCTTATACTCGAACAGGAAGGCAACCAAACCGGCTGTTTTTCGTTTTCAAAAACAAAATTCAAAACGATTCAAATAAAATAAATTGTTTATTTAAATTTAAAAATAAGTTTTTTGGTTTTTATTTTGAAAACGGGCGTGTTTTTTCATAAACGAAGTATAAAAACCAAAAAAAAAAAACGCAGAATTTTAATTAAGTGGCTTAAACGAATTACCTTATTTTGTGCGTGAATTCTTCATTGGCGTTTTAAATCTTAATTTTAGCAAAATAATTTATGCTTTTAGTTATCATTATGACAACCGATTAAAGTGGAACAGCCCATAGTTTTCTAAGCAACGAATATTTGGTTTTGAAACGGCTAAAAAAGAAACGAGTGTTGGCGTTATTTTTAGATTTTGGTGAAGACCAAAAGTATAAAAATCGCAAAATTTAAAAAAAGTACAAAAAATCATAAATTCGTAATAAAAAAATATTAACATATTTAAATTTTTAAACAAATTAAAATTCAGAAAAGTTAAAAAGATCTAAAAGATATCAAAAAATTCTCAAATTAAAAAAAAATTCAACTGAAAACTAAAAAAATTTTTAAAAATCTTCTTAATTCTCAATAACAAAATTTTACTTTCCCATCACTTCGATTTTTTTCTCGTGCGTTTTTATCTCAAATATGAAAAATTACAAAAAAAAAATATAATTAATTAAATAAAACAAAGTTGTTGTTATTGTTAATTTTTGTTTTCTACTATAAAAAAGTGAAAATAATAATTATTGTCTAAATATAGATAAGAAAGAATATTATTGTTTTTTTATTTGTTATAAAATGTGTTTTGTTTAATTTGTTATTAATAAAACAAAGAAAAATTTTAAATGTGAAAAAAATCTTAAAAATTTTAGAAAAATATTGAATTGTTAAGTAATATTCCAAAACAAAATCTCAAAAAAAAAAAAAAACAAGAAAATACAAATTTGAAATCAAATTTCCTAATATTTCTCTATATATATAGAGAATATCTAAACACTTCAAACTTTTGGATTTTATCACAAATCGGATTTAATTTCTTTGGATTATATTCAATAAAAAGTAAGTTAAATTTTAATATTGAAGAAATCTGCTAATTTTTAACTAAATATGG
Organism: Stomorhina lunata; assembly: GCA_933228675.1. Classification (NCBI taxonomy): domain Eukaryota; kingdom Metazoa; phylum Arthropoda; class Insecta; order Diptera; family Rhiniidae; genus Stomorhina; species Stomorhina lunata. Next base: position 46,174,577 of record OW121740.1, on the reverse strand, counting down.
ACATTCCTGTGCTGAAAATGTTGAATGGAAATTTTGGAATTTTTGAAAATATGAGATTTTTTCTATAGAAAAATTTTTAATACGAAAAAATTTCTATCGAAAATTTTTTAATATGAAAATTTTCTATAGAAAAATTTTTAATATGAAAAATTTTTTATAGAAAAATTTTATGAAAAAAATTTTCTATAGAAAAATGTTTAATATGAACAATTTTTAGTATCAAACATTTTCTGTAGAAAATTTTTAATATGAAAAATTTTCTATAGAAAAATTTTTAATATGAAAAATTTTCTATAACAAAATATTTAATATGAACAATTTTCATTAGAAAAATTTTAAATAAGACAACTTTTTTTATAGAAAAATTTTTAATATTTAAAAAATCTTCTATAGAACAATTTTTAATATGAAAAATTTTCTATAGAAAAATTTTCTATATAAATATGAAAAATTTTCTATAGAAAAATTTTTAATATTTAAAAAATTTTTTATAGAAACACATTTAATATTTAAAAAATTTTCTGTAGAAAAATTTTTAATATTTAAACAATTTTCTATAGACAAATTTTTAATATTTAAAAAATCTTTTATAGAAAATTTTTTAATATGAAAAATTTTCGTTAGCAAAATTTTTAATATAAAAATTTTAATAGAAATTTTTTAATATGAAACATTTTCTATAGAAAAATTTTTAATATGAAAAACTTTCTATAGAAAAGTTTTAAATATGAAAAATTGCCTAAAGAAACATTTTTACAAATTTAAAAATTATTTTACAAATTTTTTTAGAAAATATTAATATATTTTTCATATTAAAAATTTTTCTATAGAAAATTTTTTAATATATATATATATATATATATATATATATATATATATATATATATATATATATATATATATATATATATATATATATATATATATATTCTATATTAAAAATTAAATGTATTAAAAATTTTTCTATAGAAAGTTTTTCGTATTAAAAATTTTTCTATAGAAAATTTTTCGTATTAAAAATTTATCTATAGAAAATTTTTCGTATTAAAAATTTTTAGTATGAAAAATTTTCTATATTAAAAATTATTTTACAAAATTTTTTATAGAAAATAATTTTTATTAAAAATTTTTCTAAAGAAAATTTTTTAATATGAAAAATTTTCTATAGAAAATTTTTTAAAATGAAAATTTTTTAAAATGAAAATTTTTCTATAGAATTTTTTTTTAATATGAAAATTTTAATAAAACTTTTTTTAATTTTCCTATATGAAAAATTTTCTTTATTAAAAATTAATTTACAGAAAATTTTTCGTTTTACAAATTATTCCTATTAAAAACTTTTCTATAGAAAATTTTTCGTATTAAAAATTTTTCTATAGAAAATTTTTCCTTAAATATTTTTCTATAGAAAATTTTTCGTATTAAATATTTTTCTATAGAAAATTTTTCGCTTTAAAAATTTTTCTATAGAAAATTTTTCGCATTAAAAATTTTTCTATAGAAAATTTTTCGTATTAAAAATTTTTCTATAGAAAATTTTTCGCATCAAAAATGTTTCTATAGAAAATTTTTCGCATTCAAAATTTTTCTATAGAAAATTTTTCGTATTAAAAATTTTTCTATAGAAAATTTTTTGCATTAAAAATTTTTCTGTAGAAAATTTTTCGTATTAAAAATTTTTCTATAGAAAATTTTTCATATTAAAAGTCTTTCTATCGAAAAATTTTCGTATTAAAAATTTTTCTATAGAAAATTTTTCGTATTAAAAATTTTTCTATAGAAAATTTTTCGTATTAAAAATTTTTCTATAGAAAATTTTTCGTATTAAACATTTTTCAATAGAAAATTTTTCGTATTAAACATTTTTCTATAGAAAATTTTTCGTGTTAAACATTTTTCTATAGAAAATTTTTCGTATTAAACATTTTTCTATAGAAAACTTTTCGTATTAAAAATTTTTCTATAGAAAATTTTTCGTATTAAAAATTTTTCTATAGAAAATTTTTCGTATTAAAAATTTTTCTATAGAAAATTTTTCGTATTAAACATTTTTCTATAGAAAATTTTTCGTATTAAACATTTTTCTATAGAAAATTTTTCGTATTAAACATTTTTCTATAGAAAATTTTTCGTATTAAAAATTTTTCTATAGAAAATTTTTTGCATTAAAAATTTTTCTGTAGAAAATTTTTCGTATTAAAAATTTTTCTATAGAAAATTTTTCGTATTAAAAAATTTTTCTATAGAAAATTTTTCGTATTAAAAATTTTTCTATAGAAAATTTTTCATATTAAAAGTCTTTCTATCGAAAAATTTTCGTATTAAAAATTTTTCTATAGAAAATTTTTCGTATGAAAAATTTTTCTATAGAAAATTTTTCGTATTAAACATTTTTCTATAGAAAATTTTTCGTATTAAACATTTTTCTATAGAAAATTTTTCGTGTTAAACATTTTTCTATAGAAAATTTTTCGTATTAAACATTTTTCTATAGAAAACTTTTCGTATTAAAAATTTTTCTATAGAAAATTTTTCGTATTAAAAATTTTTCTATAGAAAATTTTTCGTATTAAACATTTTTCTATAGAAAATTTTTCGTATTAAACATTTTTCTATAGAAAATTGTTTATTAAAAATTTTTCTATAGAAAATTTTCGTATTAAAAATTTTTCTATAGAAAATTTTTCGTTTTAAAAAATTTTTCTATAGAAAATTTTTAGTATTAAAAATTTTTCTATAGAAAATTTTTCCGATTAAAAATTTTTCTATAGAAAATTTTTCATATTTAAAATTTTTCTATAGAAAATTTTTCGTATTTAAAATGTTTCTATAGAAAATTTTTCGTATTTAAAATTTTTGTATAGAAAATTTTTCGTATTAAAAATTTTCTATACAAAATTTTTCGTATTAAAAATTTTTCTATAGAAAATTTTTCGCATTAAAAATTTATCTATAGAAAATTTTTCGTATTAAAAATTTTTCTATAGAAAATTTTTCGCATCAAAAATGTTTCTATAGAAAATTTTTCGCATTCAAAATTTTTCTATAGAAAATTTTTCGTATTAAAAATTTTTCTATAGAAAATTTTTTGCATTAAAAATTTTTCTGTAGAAAATTTTTCGTATTAAAAATTTTTCTATAGAAAATTTTTCATATTAAAAATTTTTCTATAGAAAATTTTTCATATTAAAAGTCTTAAAAGTCTTTCTATCGAAAAATTTTCGTATTAAAAATTTTTCTATAGAAAATTTTTCGTATTAAAAATTTTTCTATAGAAAATTTTTCGTATTAAACATTTTTCTATAGAAAATTTTTCGTATTAAACATTTTTCTATAGAAAATTTTTCGTGTTAAACATTTTTCTATAGAAAATTTTTCGTATTAAACATTTTTCTATAGAAAACTTTTCGTATTAAAAATTTTTCTATAGAAAATTTTTCGTATTAAAAATTTTTCTATAGAACATTTTTCGTATTAAACATTTTTCTATAGAAAATTTTTCGTATTAAACATTTTTCTATAGAAAATTTTTCGTATTAAACATTTTTCTATAGAAAATTTTTCGTATTAAACATTTTTCTATAGAAAATTTTTCGTATTAAACATTTTTCTATAGAAAATTTTTCGTATTAAACATTTTTCTATAGAAAATTTTTCGTATTAAACATTTTTCTATAGAAAATTTTTCGTATTAAACATTTTTCTATAGAAAATTTTTCGTATTAAACATTTTTCTATAGAAAATTGTTTATTAAAAATTTTTCTATAGAAAATTGTTTATTAAAAATTTTTCTATAGAAAATTTTCATATTAAAAATTTTTCTATAGAAAATTTTTCGTTTTAAAAAATTTTTCTATAGAATATTTTTAGTATTAAAAATTTTTCTATAGAAAATTTTTCCTATTAAAAATTTTTCTATAGAAAATTTTTCATATTTAAAATTTTTCTATAGAAAATTTTTCGTATTTAAAATGTTTCTATAGAAAATTTTTCGTATTTAAAATTTTTGTATAGAAAATTTTTCGTATTAAAAATTTTCTATACAAAATTTTTCGTATTAAAAATTTTTCTATAGAAAATTTTTCGTATTAAAAATTTTTCTATAGGAAATTTTTTCGTATTAAAAATTTGGCTATAGAAAATTTTTTAGTATTAAAAATTTTTCTATAGGAAATTTTTCGTATTAAAAATTTTTCTATAGAAAATTTTTCCTATTAAAAATTTTTCTATAGAAAATTTTAGTATTAAAAATTTTTCTATAGAAAATGTTTCGTTTTAAAAAATTTTTCTATACAAAATTTTTCGTATTAAAAATTTTTCGATAGAAAATTTTTCGTATTAAAAATTTTTCTATAAAAAAATTTTCCTTATTAAAAATGTTTCTATAGAAAATCTTTCGTATTAAAAATTTTTTATAGAAAATTTTTGGTATTAAAAATTTTTCTATAAAAAATTTTTCGTATTAAAAATTTTTCTATAGAAAATTTTTCGTATTAAAAATTTTTCTATAGAAAATTTTTCGTATTAAAAATTTTTCGTATTTAAAATTTTTCTATAGAAAATTTTTCGTATTTAAAATTTTTCTATAGAAAATTTTTCGTATTTAAAAATTTTCTATAGGAAATTTGTTATGTTTAAAATTTTTCTATAATTTTATATTAAAAATTTTCTGTAGAAAAATTTCTATAGAAAAATTTTCTATAGAAAAATGTTCTAATACGAAAAACTTTCTAAGAAAAAGATTTTATATGAAAAATGTTTTATATGAAAAATTGTCTATAGAAAAATTTTTAATATGAAAAACTTTCTTTCGAAAATTTTTTTATATTTTAAATTTTTCTAGGCTATGGCCTTGACTATCTTTTAGACTGTGACCTAGTTTATATCTATCTCCCTTTCGGATCTGAAAAAATAATAGTATTAAGTTAATCTTAAGCCATTCGGAGCGTGCTGTGGCTTACTTGGGTAGCACGACCATATCTGCCGTGGTTCGATCCATAGTCACAGCATCCTCCATCATTGGTAGGGTTACAGCAATAATACGCCGTCGATATAAAAAGTCTAAATAACTTAAATGACAGTTTTTTAATGATATAAAGCTTTTGAATGATATAAAGCTTTGAATTTTTTTAAACTTTTGCTTATTACTCTAAATTATCACGGTTATGTATGTATTTATCGTACATTGTTCTAGATGGTTCTTGTCTGAACTGTCACTCCCCTATATATCAAAGAGGAATTTTTAAACGATTATGTTAATAACTGATGTTATGAAAAATGGACATAAAAGGGTTAACATATAAAAGTTTATAAAAATTATAAAAAAGATAGTTGTAAACAAAAACAACATTTTTTGCAAAACAACAAAATAATGTATTTGACCTCAACTATAAAAATATTTGCAAACAATTCTTTGTTTATTTATTTCAACTCCTCTGGGGCATAAATGAACCATTTTTAATGACTCTATCGTTTAAACAAAAACAAACCCATAGTGCGCTGCCAGACAATGAGTGGGTTTTTAAAAATAAAAACAACAAAATAAAAAACAAAATTTTTGTTTCAGCTAAAACAGAAACCACAATTATTTAAAACATTTAACTTTTAAATGTGACGTTTAAATTACGCATAAACAAATCTAGATTCTAAAAGTCAGACAAAAGCCAATCAAAATTGTTATGTTCTTTTTCACTTGATAAATCACAATCTTTGGCATTTGATTTTATTAAGATTTTGAAAAAAAAATCTCAATTGTTTGGACATGATTTTAATATGTTTTCTTAATAAAATCATTTAATTTGATAAGACATGAATTAGCAAATAATTGAGGGGATTAGACAAGTACTTATTATAATCGGATATCGTTAGTGGAAAAGTGAAATTTTTTAAAAGAATTTTTTTGACTAATCAAATTGCAGAATTTTATTTTTTAGAACGAAATTCAAACAAACCGACTTTAGCAGATGGGCGACACTAGAGAATTTTGAGTGTTTATGAAAAGTTGATTCTCGGAAGTATACATTTGTTTGAAAGGACTCAAATATGAGTTAAATTATAGTTTTAGATAGGGCTCGGATCATTTACAATTATTGTGTTAAACCATAACTGGTTTTAGTTTATTATTATATAACATAATTTGTATGGTAATAGTAGTATATTTTTAGCTTTTTATCTGGCGATATGTATACTTTTTGCTAATTATCTCTAGACATTTTGTGGAGGGCTTCTAATTTTTTTATTAATCGATCTTGAACTTATATTAAAAAAAATGATAATTGAAATCTTTTGGTTTTGTATTTCAAAAACAAGCCGGTACCGTTGAAATTGCAAAACATTAGGAGAGTTAAGGAAATTTTCCTTGAAAACTAATGAATTCTATCACTTGGGCAAACATTTTAACTTCAAAATTTCATGTCGTCAAAGAAATTGAATTAAGTCATGAACAAGTTCTGGCTAATTTTTTTTAACATCATCGTTTCGATTTGAGGCGAACAAGTCTATCAAGGACTAGTGTTTGTAGATAGTTAATAGAATTCAATCGGGTCGTAGTAGTCCATTATTTAGTGTACCAGTCCTCCCACAATCATAAATGGAGTTTCAATTTTAATGAAATTAATACAATCAATTTAATATTTTAACGAAGCCAATTTTTGATCAACCGCCATTAAAACGCTAATATCAAAAGACAATTGAAAACAAGTAAAAAAGTGCTATAGTCGGTCAAGCCCGACCATACGATACCCATCACCACTAAGGTCAAAGGTGTTATTTTTCCTGTATAAAAACAAATATTTGCTAAATTTTGCCATCATACAAAAATATTCTCAAAACTTATACATTTAAGCTGTTTTCGTCATTTGGACTTATATGAGAGCTAGGGTCAAATGTGGACCGATTATCCCGAAATTTAGTAAATTTTTTTTCACAAAAATTATGTATGCAAAAAAGTGAACTTAAAATTCTCATTGTCTTCGGATTTAGGAGCGTTTTAGTGAATTTTGTCTCATTTAGTGCTTTTTAACAAAAAAATTTGTATGGGAGCTATGGCCAAATGTGGACCGATTTTAATGAAAATTGGTACAGTAATTTAAGTTTACATATGCAGTATTTGATTTAAATTTCATGAAAAAATATTGATATTTGTGGCCAATATATCAATTCCGGGAAGTGGGACCTATGGGAGGTACCATAAATAATGGACCGATTTTGACGAATTTCAATAGCCATGGTCCTATTATCAAAAAAATTATCTGTGCCAAATTTCATCAAATTATCTTTAGAATTGCGAGCTGTTGTTTGATTACAAAGTTTACATGGGTGTCCAGCCAGCCAGACGGACGGATGGACGGACGGACGGACATCGCTAAATCGACTCAGAAAGTGATTTTAAGCCTATTGGTATATTATACATCAGCACAAACTTATAATACCCTTTCCACCTATGATGGTGAAGGGTATAAAAAAAATTGATAATTGAAATCTTTTGGTTTTGTATTTCAAAAACAAGCCGGTACCGTTGAAATTGCGGAACATTAGGAGAGTTAAGGAAATTTTCCTTGAAAACTAATGAATTCTATCACTTGGGCAAGTACTTTTCAGCTAATTATAAAGAATATTTTGGCAACAATTTAAACATTTTAACTTCAAGGTTTCATGTCGTCAAAGAAATTGAATTAAGTCATGAACAAGTTCTGGCTAAATTTTTTTTAACGTCATCGTTTCGATTTAAGGCGAATAAAGGACCACTGTTTGTCGATAGTTTACAGAACTCAAACGGGTCGTAGTAGTCCATTATTTAGTATACCAGTCCTCTCACAACCATAAATGGAATTTCAATTTTAATTAAAATTTAAAATTTTAGGGTATCGTATGATCGGGCTTGACCGACTATAGCACTTTCTTACTTGTTTTTAAATATATTTGATATTAAGGTTTGGAATGGACCTTAATATCAAATACATTTAAAAACAAGCAAGAAAGTGCTATAGTCGGTCAAGCCCGATCATACGATACCCTTCACCACTGTATAAAAACAAATATTTGCTAAATTTTGCCATCATACAAACATATTCTCAAAACTTATACATTTAAGCTGCTTCCGTCATTTGGACTTATATGAGAGCAAGGGTCAAATGTGGACCGATTATCCCGAAATTTGGTAAATTGATTACAGTTTTTACAAAAATTATGTATGCAAAAAATGAACTTAAAATTCTCATTGTCTTGGGATTTAGGAGCGTTTTAGTGAATTTTGTCTTATTTAGTGCGTTTTGAGAAAAGAGTTTGTATGGGAGCTATGAACAAATGTGGACCGATTTCAACGAAATTTGGTGCAGTAATTTAAGTTGACATAGGCACTATTTGTTTAAATTTTCATGAAAAAATATTGATATTTGTGGCCAATATATAAATTCCGGGAAGTTTGACCTATGGGAGGTACCATAAATAATGGATCGTTTTTGACGAGTTTCAATGACCATGGTCGTTTTATCAAAAAAATTATCTGGGCCAAATTTCATCAAATTATCTTTAGAATTGCGAGCTGTTGGTTGATTACAAGGTTTACATGGGGGTCCAGCCAGCCAGTCAGACGGACGGACGGAGGGACATCGCTAAATCGACTCAGAAAGTGATTCTAAGCCTATTTGTATACTAAAAGTTGGGTCTAAGACAAATATTTCCATTCGTTACATACATCAGCACAAACTTATAATACCCCTTCCACCTACGAAGGTGAAGTGTATAGCAAGTAAGAAAAGTTATAATCTATGATACCCTTCACTACTAAGGACATACATAAGTATATGGACCAGAACTTAAAAAGTTTCTTATCCAATGTGTTATTTTTTAATTTCGAGATTTAAGTGGATTTATATCATTTCCGGCTAAGGGCCTGATATAGGAGCTAGGATCCATTGTATATCGATTGTTACCAAACTTCCCATATTCTCCAATTGCATAGGCCAGGTTAAAAAAAGATTTTTCTCTACTTGGTCCATCGAAGTTTTTGATTTCAACATTAGAGAGTGACCGTTTTTATTCTTATTTTAGCTTTTGCATAGTAATTGTTTTTTTCCAGAAGTGGGTTACTAGTCCGACGTCCTTACCTATATTATATTACTTCCTTACTTTTAAAGAGTGCTCCGAATAAAATTTGTAGTTGCTATAAGTTATATAAAACCTTGCAATATAAGAACTATTAAAAATATGCAATTTTATTGGCCAGAAATTCTTCCATTTAATATTTTGCAGTTGCTTCCATGACCTTTTTATATGAGGTGGTCTACTTACGCCTAAAATCGGACATCTTCTGGGACACTTTTCCTGTATTCTTCAATTTCTTTTTCACTAGTACCTTTTCACAGGTCGTATTTGTGGACAGTTAGGTGGATTAGCCTTTCGTGGTACATTAATACCATTAATGATTTAATACGATTCAAGCGCCTTTTTCCTTAGTGGCATGATGCCAAATTGGGCCACAAAATTGTAGGCACGATAAATTTCTTTGGAACTCTTTCTTTACATTGCCTTGTTCATCAGCAACATAAAAATCTTGGCCGGAAAGTTGAGAAAAGTATATCTCGTCATCCATCACAGGTGTATTTTTTTTATTAAATATGTCTTCAATGCTTCTAAATTCTTTACCGACTTGTGATCTGAAACTTTCTGAACTTTATATGCTTTCAGACCAGCATAAGCTGAGACAAAACTGATCGAAGTTTTAGTCAATCCTTGAAAGAGTTGCTCGACTCTTTTTTGCCTTAGCAATAACTTGGCTTTTCTATTTCCTAATAAAAGGTTTCTTTCAATGCTCAGGCCTTCTTTAGACCATTTGATGGTATTCGAGATAGTTTATTTCTATTAAATTAGTCTTGTATAAAACCATTTTAAACCCACCATCAAAAAGAATGGTATTGTCATATCGTTTGTAATTTCCTTAATATTGGCTCTAAAACCAAAAACGATATACATTCTGAATCCTTTTGAAATTTTAAGACGATTGAGTGATGTTTGTCTGTCTGTTTGTCTGTCTGTCAGTCAGTCAGTCAGTCAGTCTGTCTGTCAGTCTGTCAGTCTGTCAGTCTGTCAGTCTGTCAGTCTGTCAGTCTGTCAGTCTGTCAGTCTGTCAGTCTGTCAGTCTGTCAGTCTGTCAGTCTGTCAGTCTGTCAGTCTGTCAGTCTGTCAGTCTGTCAGTCTGTCAGTCTGTCAGTCTGTCAGTCTGTCAGTCTGTCAGTCTGTCAGTCTGTCAGTCTGTCAGTCTGTCAGTCTGTCAGTCTGTCAGTCTGTCAGTCTGTCAGTCTGTCAGTCTGTCAGTCTGTCAGTCTGTCAGTCTGTCAGTCTGTCAGTCTGTCAGTCTGTCAGTCTGTCAGTCTGTCAGTCTGTCAGTCTGTCAGTCTGTCTGTCTGTCTGTCTGTCTGTCTGTCTGTCTGTCTGTCTGTCTGTCTGTCTGTCTGTCTGTCTGTCTGTCTGTCTGTCTGTCTGTCTGTCTGTCTGTCTGTCTGTCTGTCTGTCTGTCTGTCAGTCTGTCTGTCTGTCTGTCAGTCTGTCTGTCAGTCTGTCAGTCTGTCAGTCTGTCAGTCAGTCAGTCAGTCAGTCAGTCAGTCAGTCAGTCAGTCAGTCAGTCAGTCAGTCAGTCAGTCAGTCAGTCAGTCAGTCAGTCAGTCAGTCAGTCAGTCAGTCAGTCTGTCAGTCAGTCAGTCAGTCAGTCAGTCAGTCAGTCAGTCAGTCTGTCAGTCAGTCAGTCAGTCAGTCAGTCAGTCAGTCAGTCAGTCAGTCAGTCAGTCAGTCAGTCAGTCAGTCAGTCAGTCAGTCAGTCAGTCTGTCTGTCTGTCTGTCTGTCTGTCTGTCTGTCTGTCTGTCTGTCTGTCTGTCTGTCTGTCTGTCTGTCTGTCTGTCTGTCTGTCTGTCTGTCTGTCTGTCAGTCAGTCAGTCAGTCAGTCTGTCTGTCTGTCTGCCTCTCTGTTTGTCTGTCTGTCTGTCTGTCTGTCTGCCTGCTTATCTGCTTCTCTGTCTGTCTGTTTGTCTGTTGAAATCACGATAACGCCTAAACGAAAGGAGCTAGCTATAATAAACTATAATAGGTATGATAATAAAATTTGGTATATAGAAGTTTTACATAAGCCCTAAGCTCCACATAAAATTTCATCAAAATCGGCTCACATTTAGCCGTAGCTCCCATACAAAAAACTGAAGAAAACAGCCTAAATTTCACATAAAATACATTTAAATGCCAATAAATCTAAAACTATTACAGATATAACCACTAAATTTTGCACAAGGAAGTCTTATGTCAATGCCAACCAGTGTGCAATCTGTCATCATTTGAACATAGCTCCCATATAAAAAACTTACGGAAACACAAAAACACCGTTAGATAAAAGCGCGATAGCTTCTTAACTACAAGAGCTGGAGGGAAAAGTATTTTCGATATCTTGAGAAAGTTGTGTACTGAAAATGGGGGAAATCGGTTCACATTTAGTTTGAGCTCCCGTATAACCCCGCCCTAGGAAATACATTAAATTTAATACAATTGTAATAGCTATGAAGACTAAATTTAGAATAGGGAAGTTTTATGCTACTATTGAGCAGTATATCGAATTTTATAGGAATCGTTCTATATTTGACTATAGCTTTCATATAAAAAACATTCCCGGAAACCAAAAAAAAAAAAATGTAGCAAAGGCCAGTTAAAAGCTATTAAATTATAAACTATGACAGCTAGGGCCACTAAATTTGGCAAGAATAAGCTCTAAATACCTAAATACTAGCCAGTGTGTCAAATCGGTTAACATTTGGCTATAGTTCTTACATATATCTACAATCAAATAGGTTTGAAGTATATAAATTATATAGCTATCAATCAATGTTAAGTCCAGACTTTATAACGGTGGAGGCATTTGGAATTCCTAAAAAAATGTATGGACCTGTCGTATTACTACAAACGTGTTTGGCCTAACTATTAAGCACAACGAAAAGTATTTAGCAGCTTATTAATGCAATGTGACTATACCCGGTTATGAGACCAAATTATGTGCAAAGTAAATACGAGAAAAACCACTAAGACACTTTTAAATGTTGAACTATAAGGCTACTGTAACCGAATTTAGTCCCAATATTTTACCAACGATACCTACAAGCATTACAAATTTTTTCGAATTCGGTCCACATTTTGAATTTACTGCAGAAATATGAGACAAATTTCTAAATTTAACACAACTGATGGTGGGTATATATGATTCGGTACAGCCGAATATAACTCTCTTACTTGTTATTACTCGATTTTTCAATTAGAAGATATTAATACCCATTTTCATTACCCGAAATTCATGTTTTACAGAAAAATTTTTAATAAAAATTTTATTATGAACTTCAATTGTAAAATTTTTATCGATTTTCGGAACCAAAAAGATAAGTTCTATAATTTCGAATTTTATACCCATCAAATGAATCATTTTTTTAAGCCGAAAAGCTTAATTTTAAAGATATTCTGTATGAAAAATATAAACATAATGGTCTTAAAATTACATTTTGTTTTCATATCTGGTCCAAATTAAAAAAATCCATTTTCCGTCCCTTAGTCACACCCTAAGCATCGCTATAACTAAAGTAAAATTTACGTTTTACTAATAAAATTTACTTAATAACTCAACGGCTTAGGGTAAGATATGGTCGAGTTTGACATAATATAACTATTTCTAACTTTTAAATATGTTCTTTAAAAATCAAAATATCCAGCTTAAAGTGAGCTCCCCTAATTGCGTAAACAATTAGTTCAAGTGTTTTTTGTATTAAATCAGTCAGTCATCTAAAATTTTAAGTATGTTTTTTTTCCTTAATATTTGTTTTTCCACAAAAATAAGATATCATGTGTTATAATATAATAAAATAGATAATGTCTGATTATCTCAAGAATTTAACTCTATTATTTTTATTAAATAGAAAATAAAATTAAAAATTTTCAACAAAAAATTAGTTCCACTTTAACTGTGATTTAGTGAAGATGTTGAAAATAAAAAAGTAAAAAATATATTTTTTTGAACTAATTACAGATCTAAAACTCGATGATTGTATTAAAATCGATAAAACTGGAAATTTTTAATAACAATTTAAAAACGGAAACGTGATATTTAACCCGATAAAATCCTCAACTTACACCCAAACATAAAAAAATCTCCGAAAGAATTTAAGAAAATTTTGTATATAAAACGGTAACAAAAATAGTAAAATTCCCTTAAAATGATTGTAGATAAAACGGAGAATATAGGAGAGCATGCTTGGACCAAGCTACTCGACGACAAAGATACAAGCGGAAAAAGTGCTGTGATTGTTAAAATGTCAAATAAAACCGATAATAGTCTTATAAGCGATGTACAAAATTTACAAAATTCTAAAGAAACCAGTCCCCTAACCGGTGACACCACTAACACAACAACAACAACATCGATATTGGCGTCAGCCCGCAAAAATAGTTCGGGAGATCTGGTGGTGATGGAGAAGGGTGAGAAGGATGAGGCCACTGAATGTCTAACGAAATTCTCACGCTCGACCAATGGCGAAGAGAAAAATGTTAGTATACAGCGAAAAGAATCAATACTCGGTACATTCCATAGACATTTAAGAAGATCCATAAAGGCGGTTAGTGAATCTCCGGGACCCATAACAAGGTAAGTTTTTCTTTTTTATTTATTTCAAATTAGTCATCACAAAATTTTGATTTATGACCTAGATTTCTCAGGAAAATCTTTACAAGGTCTTTGAATATTTAAAAAACGTATTTGACGTCATATTTTTTCAATTACAATTTTCGTGAAAATTTCAAATTAGCAGAAATATTGGTATTTTGAGTTTTTGGGAAAGAAAATTTGTCGGGGGCTTTAATTGATTTTGTAAAATATGAGTTTTTGGGTATTTAATGTTTATTTTTCAAAATTAATGAGGCAGTGCAATGGCAATTACTAATGAAAAATTATTACTATAGAAAATTTTTCATAATGAAAAATTTTTACTATAGAAAATTTTTCATAATAAAAAATTTTAACTATAGAAAATTTTTCATAATGAAAAACTTTTACTATAGAAAATTTTCTTATAGAAAATTTTTCATAATGAAAAACTATAGAAAATTTTTCATAATGAAAAATTTTTACTATAGAAAATTTTTCATAATGAAAAATTTTTACTATAGAAAATTTTTCATAATGAAAAATTTTTACTATAGAAAATTTTTCATAATGAAAAATTTTTACTATAGAAAATTTTTCATAATGAAAAATTTTTACTATAGAAAATTTTTCATAATGAAAAATTTTTACTATAGAAAATTTTTCATAATGAAAAATTTTTACTATAGAAAATTTTTCATAATGAAAAATTTTTACTATAGAAAATTTTTCATAATGAAAAATTTTTACTATAGAAAATTTTTCATAATGAAAAATTTTTACTATAGAAAATTTTTCATAATGAAAAATTTTTACTATAGAAAATTTTTCATAATGAAAAATTTTTACTATAGAAAATTTTTCATAATGAAAAATTTTTACTATAGAAAATTTTTCATAATGAAAAATTTTTACTATAGAAAATTTTTCATAATGAAAAATTTTTACTATAGAAAATTTATCATAATGAAAAATTTTTACTATAGAAAATTTTTCATAATGAAAAATTTTTACTATAGAAAATTTTTCATAATGAAAAATTTTTACTATAGAAAATTTTTCATAATGAAAAATTTTTACTATAGAAAATTTTTCATAATGAAAAATTTTTACTATAGAAAATTTTTCATAATGAAAAATTTTTACTATAGAAAATTTTTCATAATGAAAAATTTTTACTATAGAAAATTTTTTATAATAAAAAATTTTTACTATAGAAAATTTTTTATAATGAAAAATTTTTACTATAGAAAATTTTTCATAATGAAAAATTTTTACTATAGAAAATTTATCATAATGAAAAATTTTTACTATAGAAAATTTTTCATAATGAAAAATTTTTACTATAGAAAATTTTTCATAATGAAAAATTTTTACTATAGAAAATTTTTCATAATGAAAAATTTTTACTATAGAAAATTTTTCATAATGAAAAATTTTTACTATAGAAAATTTTTCATAATGAAAAATTTTTACTATAGAAAATTTTTCATAATGAAAAATTTTTACTATAGAAAATTTTTCATAATGAAAAATTTTTACTATAGAAAATTTTCTTATAGAAAATTTTTCATAATGAAAATTTTTCTTATAGAAAATTGTTCATTATGAAAATTTTTCTTATAGAAAATTTTTCAAATAGAAAATTTTTCATTATGAAAATTTTTCTTATAGAAAATTTTTCATTATGAAAATTTTTCTTATAGAAAATTTTTCATTATGAAAATTTTTCTTATAGAAAATTTTTCATTATGAAAATATTTCTTATAGAAAATTTTTTATTATGAAAATTTTTCTTAGAGAAAATTTTTCATTATGCAAATTTTTTCTATAGAAAATTTTACATTATGAAAAATGTTTTCTATTGAAATTTTTGACAAATTTCTATTATGACACATTTTCGTGATCTACTGTTTTTTATGGGGTGTGTTTCTCTTACGCTTTTACCTATAGCAATTTCGATTTCTCATGGGAAAAATTTTGGTTATTCTCGTATTATTTTATTAATGGCTTTTACAAATTTTTCAGACAAAAATAAACACCACTATTTTTGTAAGTGTTTTAAAATCTCGTTAGAATTATTCGTTTGCAATGATTGGTTCCGAAAATGATTCACTTAATTTGCCAATGTAATATTTACATGTTATTATTAAGCAAATTACCTTGTTAATGGGAATGAAAGCATGCAAAGTATTTGAAAAAGTTTTAAAAATTTTTTTGTGAAAGTAAAAATTCAGGTTAAATCGGACAACTAAAACGCCCTTTTGGGATATTTGTTTAACTGTGCAAACGATCAATACTTTCTATTTGGCTGGTTTAGGGCCTAATATCTTAGCTTTACAGCTTTATATAATTTATATGCATATATTTGCATATTTAGCGCAAAATCAATAACAAGCGACATCATATAAATACATCAAATTTATTTTTTTAAAATTTGACAGTTTTTTTTAATGCCGCTTGATATTGATTTTATGCTTAATATGCAAATATATGCACATAAATTGTATACGGTTGTAAAGCTAAGACCTTAGGCTTTTATTTGTACTAAATTAAGTTTTATAGCTTTATATTGAAAAAAGTTATATACCAATTAGTTAAGAAAAAAATTATATTTATTACAAAAATTAAGTGAACTTAATTTTTAGAATATTTTTTTATAGAAAACTTAACTTAATTAAAACGTTTTTATATAAACACACATAAAGTGATAAACTTTATCATTCTTTACACAGTGGACCTGTCACTTTTAAAATGACACTAAATAAATATTTATCTCCTGACAGCTGGCAAAACTTCCCCTACTCAAATTTTTTGTGAAAATTGATTAACCAAACATTTAGATCATTCATAATTCCGACAACTAATTAACACCTCTATTGTAGAGGAAAAAACACACAAATAAATACCAGACCTCATGCCGATCAATTTAAATTGAATAATGAATTTCTTTATGAGTTTTCGGAAAACAAAATACACCATGTTACACCATTTGTATAAATGTTGTGCCAAAGTGCCTGTATTGTATTTACAAGGTAAATAATGCGGATGATTAAATCAGTTTGTAAATGTAAACGAGAAAAAATTAAATACAAACTTTCAACTGAACGTTAATAAAATAAAATTTAATTAAATAAATAAAGGTAATTGTTGATAATGGGGAATGATTATGGCGCATAGGAGATGACAGGGGTTTGAACGTTTGAATGTTTTCTGGAGAAACACGTGATTAGCAAAAATTTTTAATTTTTAAAATATTTTATAAAAATATTAACAAAAAATCTTTTTTCACTGCAAAATATATTTTATCGAGAAAATAACAACAATTCTTTCTATTGAACTCAAATCATCTTAAGTTTAATATTTCTAAGCTTCCGACACTTCGTTTGGCTGACCTTTTTCCAACACCAACATTAACTTTTTCTACTGAGCTCAAAACATCTTAAGTTTTAAATTTCTAAGCTTCGACACTTCGTTTGGCTTACCTTTTTCCAACTCCAAACAAAAAGCTTAAAATAAACATAAGTTTATTTTAAAAGATTGCAAGTAAATAAAAACTTTTATTATTAATTGTTATTGATAAAAACGTTATACTTAGTGTATTGCACTAGAATTCTAGCTTATAACAATTATTCATTGCGATTATAAACAAAATTCAGTTTTAGAAACAAAATTGTTCAATGTAGCATAAATTTAGGAGCTATTCAAAATTTCTCCTCATATTCTTTATTTTCTATACGTCGTTGGGCTGGATGTTTTTCAACTCCAAACGAAGCTGTAAGCTACACAAGCTTCCATTTTCTTAATTTTCTATAATTTTTTCAAATTGAAACTTTATTATTAATTAATTGTTATTGATAAAAAGTTTATACTTAGTGTATTTCACTAGATTTCTAGGGCTTATAACGATTATTCATTGCGATTATAAACAAAATTCAGTTTTAGAAACAAAATTGTTTAATGAAGCATAAATTTAGGAGCTATTCAAAATTTCTCCTCATATTCTTTATTTTCTATACGTCGTTGGGCTGGCTGTTTTTCAACTCTAAACGAAGATTGAAGCTACTCAAGCTTCCATTTTCTTTATTTTTTATAATTTTTTCAAATTGAAACTTTATTATTAATTAATTGTTATTGATAAAAAGTTTATACTTAGTGTATTTCACTAGTTTCTAGGGCTTATTGCAATTATTCATTGTCATTATAAAACAAAATTCAGTTTTAGAAACAAAATTTTTAAATGTGGCATAAATTTAGGAGTTAGTCAAAATTTCTCCTCAATTTCATTACTATCTATACTTCGTTGGGCTGGCTGTTTTTTAACTCCAAACGAAGATTGAAGCTACTCAAGCTTCCATTTTCTTTATTTTTTATAATTTTTTTAATTGAAGCTTTGTTATTAATTAATTGTTGTTGATAAAAACTTAATACTTAGTGTATTTCACTAGAATTCTAGAGCTTATAACAAATATTCGTTGCCATTATAAACAAAATTCAGTTTTAGAAACAAAATTTTTTGATGTAGCATAAATTTAGGGGTTAGTCAAAATTTCTCCCCAATTTCATTACTATCTATACTTCGTTCGGCTGGCTGTTTTTTTTAACTCCAAATGAAGCTTGAAGCTACTCAAGCTTCCATTTTCTTTATTTTCTATAATTTTTTTTAAATTTAAACTTTATTATTAATTAATTGTTATTGATAAAAAGTTTATACTTAGTGTATTTCACTAGATTTCTAGGGCTTATTGCAATTATTTATTGTCATTATAAAACAAAATTCAGTTTTAAAAAAAACAAAATTTTTTGATGTACCATAAATTTAGGTGTTAGTCAAAACTTCTCCTCAATTTCATTATTATCTATACTTCGTTGGGCTGGCCGTTTTTCAACTTCAAACGAATCTTGAAGCTACTCAAACTTCGATTTTCTTAATTTTCTATAATTTTTTCAAATAGAAACTTTATTGTTAAATAATTGTTATTGATAAAAACGTTTATACTTAGTGTATTGCACTAGATTTCTAGGGCTTATTGCAATTATTCATTGTCATTAAAAAATTAAATTCAGCTTTAGAAACAAAATTTTTTAATGTAGCATAAATTTGGGAGTTATTCAAAATTTCTTCTCAATTTCATTCCTATCTATACTTCGTTAGGCTGGCTGTTTTTTAACTCCAAACGAAGATTGAAGCTACTCAAGCTTCCATTTTCTTTATTTTTTATAATTTTTTTAAATTGAAGCTTTATTATTAATTAATTGTTATTGATAAAAACTTTATACTTAGTGTATTGCACTAGATTTCTAGGGCTTATTGCAATTATTTATTGTCATTATAAAAGAAAATTCAGTTTAAAAAAAATTTTTTATGTAGCATAAATTTAGGGGTTAGTCAAAATTTCTCCTAAATTTCATTACTATCTATACTTCGTTGGGCTGGCTGTTTTTTAACTCCAAACGAAGATTGAAGCTACTCAAGCTTCCATTTTTTTTATTTTTTTTTTTAAATTGAAGCTTTATTATTAATTAATTGTTATTGATAAAAACTTTATACTTAGTGTATTTCACTAGAATTCTAGAGCGCTTATAACAAATATTCGTTGCCATTATAAACAAAATTCAGTTTTAGAAACAAAATTTTTTGATGTAGCATAAATTTAGGGGTTAGTCAAAATTTCTCCTCAATTTCATTACTATCTATACTTCGTTCGGCTGGCTGTTTTTTTTAACTCCAAATGAAGCTTGAAGCTACTCAAGCTTCCATTTTCTTTATTTTCTATAATTTTTTTAAATTTAAACTTTATTATTAATTAATTGTTATTGATAAAAAGTTTATACTTAGTGTATTTCACTAGATTTCTAGGGCTTATTGCAATTATTCATTGTCATTATAAAACAAAATTCAGTTTTAGAAACAAAATTTTTTAATGTAGCATAAATTTGGGAGTTATTCAAAATTTCTTCTCAATTTCATTACTATCTATACTTCGTTGGGCTGGCTGTTTTTTAACTCCAAACGAAGATTGAAGCTACTCAAGCTTCCATTTTCTTAATTTTCTATAATTTTTTCAAATAGAAACTTAATTGTTAAATAATTGTTATTGATAAAAACGTTTATACTTAGTGTATTGCACTAGATTTCTAGGGCTTATTGTAATTATTCATTGTCATTATAAAACAAAATTCTGTTTTAGAAACAAAAATTTTTAATGTAGCATAAGTTTAGGAGCTATTCAAAATTTCTCCTCATATGCATTACTATCTATACTTCGTTGGGCTGGCTGTTTTTTAACTCCAAACGAAGGTTGAAGCTACTCAAGTTTCCATTTTCTTTATTTTTTATAATTTTTTTAAATTGAAGCTTTATTATTAATTAATTGTTATTGATAAAAACTTTATACTTAGTGTATTGCACTAGATTTCTAGGGTTTATTGCAATTATTTATTGTCATTATAAAAGAAAGTTCAGTTTAAAAAAAAATTTTTTATGTAGCATAAATTTAGGGGTTAGTCAAAATTTCTCCTCAATTTCATTACTATCTATACTTGGTTGGGCTGGCTGTTTTTTAACTCCAAACGAAGCTTGAAGCTACTCAAGCTTCTATTTTTTTCATTTTCTATAATCATTTTAAAAGCTATCAACTTTTTTGTTAATAACATTTATTTTCAACATAAATTTCTCAAGTGATTCCATTAAATGAACATCAATTGTGATAAATTTAATAAATTTGTAAATGAAAAAAATAAATAAATATCATATTCGTACGACTCATTTTTCATTGTTGGCTAAATAATACAATAAATAAATAAATTAAAAAATAAATAAATAAATTGTTGTTAAAAATAAAGATTAACAAACAATACGACAATGCAAGAGATTTATTTATTTATTTCGTTTTTTTAGTATTAAAAATATTTTCAAAAATTTTTCTTTGAGCATATAAATTGCATTTTATTCAAATTCAAAATTAATGCCGCTGCCAGATATCGCATGACAATAATGACGATGATGATGATGATGATGAGGGTGTTGAAAATGAATGAATGAACGACTGACTTACAAAAGAAAAAATTTAATTGAGATTTCCTATTTAGCGTTAGAGATTGTCTATTTATATGCATATTGTGTGGTTGGGGATAAATAGAATCAAGTTCAATTCTGGATATTAAAGATAAGGAAGTTTTGTTTATATAAGCAAAAAAAAACAAACATTAAATTTTTATAAATTTCGACTTTTTGCATAATTATAGTTTACACTTCAATATGAAAAATATTTTTCATGTAAAATTTATTGATCTCTGACTTAAACTGTTAATTTACAATTAGATCTAGATAGATTAGCTATCTATTAAAAACGACATTCGATATTGATTGAAAACACAGACTTTTTAGCAAATATTTTGTAGTATACCTAAAGGATGATAAAAACTACAACGGTTGCAAAAACTTTCAAAAAAATTGACATTTAAATATATCTTTTTTTTTGCTAAATTATATAGTTTAAATGAAACTATTGGACATCTTTAATCAAATAAATAACTATAAAATGTAGTAAACTTTATATTGTATATTACACAGCACAACAAAATTAAAAAAATTTCATGTGCTCTTAAAATCACTATAAAATTTTGATGTATCATGACTACCTTTGTACAAAAATGGGAAAATTTTTAAATTCTATGGCAAGATTTTTTTTTTTTAATTTTTTTTTTAAATTGCAATTTTTTTTTAACGTTTCTTCAAATAATTAATAATAACTCAAAAACTACTAGTCCGATATTATTAAAATAAAATCAAAAAAATTAAGATTTACATAGCCTTTAATTTGTCTATATATCGCGTTTCAATCGGATCAATAGTATCGGAGTTGTAATAAGAAACTTAAGAAAAAAATATATTTTTAAGTAAAAATGGCAAAAATTTTCGTTTTAAAAAAATCATGAAAAATCGAAAATGGTAAAAAACTTCCAGATTTATTATTTTACCGCATAGCGACATATAATAGCAACAAAATGAGATATCGACCATAATTCACAATTTAGTGAATTCATTCATTTTGACATAATTTTAGTTTTTTGCTTGATATACGTATACAGGGTTTTTCAAATGTGTGAAAAAATAGATTTTCCAATTTCAAGGGGTGCAATAAATGATAATGGCTTAAGTTGACATGATTGATTTTTAAATTTTTTACATAATCTTATTCTCTTCTCTAAGATTTATATATTAACTTCTTCATGCGAAAACCTTAACACTTTTAGCCAAAACCCTTAATGTCTCAAAACACGAAATTTCGACTTAAGCCATTATTATTTATTGCCACAGATATGATAAATATTACCCTGAAAGTATGCTACAAAAAAGTTTCTGAAATATCTTAGATTTCGATCGATATCGAAGGCGGTGATTTGATTAATGTTTTACCGACGATCGTGGCATAAAATATCGTTATTTATAAGGAAAAACGAGTAGTAAAAGCTGTAAGGGTAAGAGAAAAAACAAAAAAACAATTGTTAGAAAGTATTGATTCCTTATGATATTTGCCTGTACAAAAAAGGTTTCATTTCATCTTTTTATTAAAAACAGTAACAAAATGCAATACTACCAATATGACGTAAAAATTTACATTTTTCATATAAGGCCTTTAAAATAAGCCACATATGAAATATTTAGAAATATGTGATTGGTATGTTTCACCTCACCGGACTTTTAGTCCAAACCTTGCGATCTAAACCAAACTAACCCAAAAGGACAGGGAAGCAAAGCACCAAAATTGTAATCTGTAATATATTTAAGGACTCATGACTTTATAATAGCAATAGAACAACCTAAATTGCCACGATACTCCTGCAATGGAGTTGGATACCCTATTACAGGCCCCACCAAGAAGAGAAAATTTGAAATGATTGTGGGTTTGTGGGCTTTATACATGAAAATGCTATTTTCTTAAACAGCTTGAAATGTATTATTTTACAAAAACAACATCACATAAAAAATAAATTTATGCAGCGTTGGCCTTAACTGTAAACCTATTAAACAATATATGTGACCCGGTCTATGAAAAGGTGGCTTATTACTCAAAAATAAAATTTCGAAAAAATTACTAATTTTGCTAAATTTTAAGCTAATTTTTAGAAATTTTGCTTTTGAGTCATAAGCCACCTTTTCTCTTTTCACAGACCGGGTCACATATGTTTTTGTCTCTAAACTGGAAAGCTCATTCACTTTCCTTTTTACTTCTGGTACTAACACGAGTTTTAAGTCTCTAAAAATTTGGAATATATTCATTAAATTTGATCTAAATCGTTCTTGTACAAGACAAAGTTAAAGTGCACGTCACTGTTGTGGTGCAAGTTATTCTGAAAGCACAAGTTATTTTTCAAAGTATAATACATAGTCAGAGTACTATCACCGAAAACTACTAACTCTAAAATAGACTTCAAAGAACCGGCCTATATATAAGAGCTATATTCCATTATTAGTCCGATATAAGTCGTATATTATATATAATAGCACTATATAATTCCCCGACAACATTCTAATTGGAACAAGGGGTACTTCTCTCAGACAATGAGCTGCATTCGATTCTATTTTTGACTCATTGAAAGGGACCTACATTTTAACGCCGGCTCCGAACGGCAAATACATTAGTTAGAGAAGTTTTTCATAGCCTAATACTCAATAACCAGTGGCTAGCTGAGTTATGAGGTGAACCGCCGCTTTTTGAAAATTAATTTTTTTCAAGTGGGTTTGACAGGGATTGAACTTGGGACCTCTGGTATGCTAGGCGGATGACTAACCTGCTATACAAAAATTGAATTTTATGCTGCGGCACGAACTTTTCGGATAGTTCTTACATACATTTTGTCTGCTAAATAATAAGCAGAGCAACATGTTTCTCTTATTTGCTGTAAAGAGTATAGCAACATTTTTCTCTTTTATCTACATTCTCTATTGCTGTTAACTTCAGATAATATTTTTGTACAACGTATATGTGAGCGTGTTCTTGATCATGTGAGAATGTATTGGAACATGCATGAACTTTCGTAAGCCACTCTCTTCCGATATACGAATATTGTGAGAACAGTTTTAATTGAGACGCGTATAAGAGAACAGTGTGACTTAGAGTATTTGCAAAGCGACAAGTTTGTTTACAGTTTCTGTGATTTGTGTCTTAAGTGAACTAACTCGAAAAGTTAATAAAACTACAACTTTGTAAACCTACATTAAGTGTTTTAATTTTGTTTTCGGTTGTTTGCAAAAAGAATTCCTTCCACGTTTTAAAAGGAAAAACTTAACAATATAATTTATAAGCTTGTCATATCATTATTTTTATACCCTTCACCAATAGGTGAAAGGGTATTATAAGTTTGTGATTCCGTTTGTAATTTTTTTATTAGTGATCGTAGACCCCATAAAAATTATACCGATCGACTCAGAATCGGGAGGAGAATCGATTAAGCGATGTCCGTCTGTCTGTCTGTCTGTCTGTCTGTCTGTCTGTCTGTCCGTCTGTCTGTCTGTTGAAATCAAGTTTCTGAAGCCCCTGGAGAATGGACCTACATAAATTATATACTAGATTATATATATCCCGCAATGAACGCTATTAAATTTCATTAAAATCGGTTTTTAAACACCGAAAATATCGAAAAAATACCAAAAATTAGACGAAAATTTTAAAATTTTTGATTGAAACACACTTTTAAATAACAAGAGAAAAAAGATACTCCTGGTGTACATGTGATAATATTTTATATATCAGATTGTAGAAAATGGTTCCCCAAAGCACTCTGTAAAATTTTATCAAAATCGGTCTATAAACAACTGAGATACAGCCAAAACACTAAATTTGATGTACCGCAAATTGCCCAAAGTACGCGTTAGAGAATGTTTGTTCAAAAACTGAAATGCAGAAATAGGAAAAACCATCCTCCTGGAGCACGGACATACATACATTTTATATCAGATTTTAGAATTACCCCGCCAAGCACATTATAAAATTTTATCAAAAGCGGTCCATAAGCAACTGAGATATCGCCAAAACACTACTTGTGATGTACAGCAAATTGCCCAAAGTTCGTGTCTAAGAAATTTTGTTGACATTTTGTAAGTATTGTTTCAGCGATATCTCAGGTGTTTATGGACCGATTGTGATGAAATTTGACAGCGTTCTTTGTGGGAGGATTTCCTTTTCTTATATAAACTCCACAAATCTGATTATGAATACCATTCAAGTTGTACCGATCGACTTGAATCGGCAGGAGAATCGATTTCGCGACGTCTGTCCGTCCGTCCGTCTACCTGTCTGTCCGTCTACCTGTCTGTCCTTTTTTCTGTTGTAGTCAAGTTTTTGGAGTTTTTGGAGCTCAGGGTGGGACGATATCCTAAAATTTTGTGTAAAATGCATATGGGTATACCTTCCAGGAGCTCCACAAATCTGATTTTAGCAGACAGACACATTGCATTTATCTTAATTTTATGTCTGACTTTTGAACTTTATGATAACTGTTAATTCTTTATGATTTGTTTTATTTTCGGTAGCAAAATAAAAACAAATCTTAAATAGAATTAAACTTTATTATTCCATATTTTTTCGTTTTGTCCAAATATTTTGTTTTCCCACATTCTAGCCAACCAAGTGTGGGAATTACTGCGTCAGCTTACACGTGGTATTCAAATTACCAGCCAGACAGTACGAAATCCAACACTGTGTCTGGGCTGCGTGTGAAAATATTTAAGTGCAGCATAAACAATTCCGGCTCACTTAAAATCTAAATTACACAATTCTTTTTTTTTTTTGTTCTATTTTTTATTCAAATTTTTGTTTAGTTTAAGGTTTAGTATATAAGTATGAATATTTTTGAATAAATCGTCACTTCTACTTTGAAAACCATTGAGTTAAAACCTTTCTGATCCGCCTCTCTCGGTGTACTACCTTGAGAGTATCTTAAAAATAATAAAGTTTTATTCTGGTGTACCACCAGGATAATTCAAAATAAATAACATTTTAATTCAACTTATTCTGGTGTACCACCAGAAAAGTGCAGAAGCGAGGCAAACGAGCCCCAGCAATAATCATTTGGCGACCGTGACAGGACACTTAAGAAAAGGCTGCATTCATCATGGAAAATTCAACCTACCTTCTTAGCCTACTGAAGGAAACTGGAGAAGAGATTGCCCGTATTGTAAGGAATTTCTCGAAGGATTCCAAAATTCGCAAAACCCCGACTTACTACCAGGAACGACTAGCCAAGCTTAAAACCGCATGGACTCAGTTCGAGGAGGTCGACAGTAAGTTGAGGGCTTTGAAGGACGTTCCCACCTCTGATGAGTACTTCACAGAGGATTACTATACCAAAATCAAAACCATGGCATTCCAACATATAACATTAATGGAACGTGAGAGCCAAGCATTAGAACCCAAAGAGCGTCTTGATCTCCCATCACACAATAAAGATCAGCTACCAGCCACAGCCGGAGGTCACAAAGGCCTTATCAGCCGCTCTCTAGCGAAAATGGCGGCATTAGAAAGACAGTTCGATGGTCTTCAGATCAGAGGCCAGGAAAAATGTTACTATGAGGTCAAAAGGGCCACAATCACTCAGTTATGGCAACAAATAGATCAAATGAACGACCAAATAGTGGACACATATCAGTCTCCAGAAGAAGCCGGTTATGAGTCATCGCGATATGTTCGGCTAGAGAAGGAGGCTGAGTCTGCAATTATAAATCTCACAAGTGCTATTAGCCAACTTACCTCCTCAACCCCGGAAACAACAGCAAGGACCTCTTCCTTACCATTACCCACCATCACTATTACCCAATTTAACGGTGATTACATGAAGTGGCCTTCGTTTTCGGATCTGTTTACTAGAATTATTCACGAGCAACAGATGAGTGAAGTGCATAAGATGTGGTATTTAAAAACCAACGTCACTGGCGAAGCAGCAAATCTTATAAATCATCTCCCTATTACGGGAGAAAATTACAAGGCGGCGTGGCAGCTGCTAGTAAACCGTTATGAAAACAAGAGAATCATGGTAGCTACTGCCATCCAGAAGCTTCTCGATCAACCTTCCGGCGCTAATACTTTGAGCACTATCAAACGGTTGCATGACACAACAAGGGAGTGCTTAGCAGCTCTATCCAATATGGGACTTCAGACTACGTCATGGGACCCGCTTTTAATCCACCTTTTAGTTAAAAAGGTGGACAAAACTGTTTATAGCCAATATGAACAGACGATTTCAAATCCTAAGGAGCTACAAAAACTAAGCGACTTTTTAGCCTTCCTAGAAAACCACTTCCATACTCTTGAAGCTATGGGATACAAAGAGAAAACTGCTGTCAACAATCCTAAAACCTGCACGCTTACTACTCAACCTCGGCTCGACAGCCGACAATGCGTTAGTTGCAAGAGAGATCCTCACCCATTATATCGATGCAAGGAATTCATATCACTGAGCCCAAAAAACCGACTCAACCTTGTCCAGAAACAAAGGTTATGCGTAAATTGTTTTAACAATAGTCATACAACCAAACAGTGCACGATCTCAGGCCGCTGCCAAAAATGTGGAAAAAAGCACCATACGCTGGTTCACCTTGAAAAAACCCCACAAGGAAATGCGACATCCACAGAACCTGGAACATCTTCCAACCCAGCTAGTAATCAATCATCAGGCCAAGCGACCTCCCTCGTCACTACACCAGCAGTTATAGTAGAAGGCATGGCTGTGAATTCTTCTGCCCACAAGCCCTATGTTTTACTCGGCACAGCTTTGATAAAGGTTAAGGCAAATGGTTTGGAAACAGAATGCAAGGCGATTCTCGATTCAGGATCGCAAGTCAATCTAATTACCGAAAGATTAGTCACCCGACTCGGACTCCCCGCAAGGTCTGCATCAATCTCAATCAATGGCATTGGGAAAAACCAAACCAGGGTTCAACACCGAGTCAACATAACACTTGAATCTCGACTTAACAATTTTTCAGCGCGTTTGGAGGCATTCGTGTTGCCACAAATAATTGCTCCTCAACCTTCCCAACTTATTCACATTGACAACTGGCCGATTCCAAACAATATAACATTGGCAGACCCAACATTTAATCGTCCAGACAAAATTGACATCCTTTTGGGAGCAGAATATTATCACCAATTGCTCGCAATTGGACAAATCAAACTTGCTGAGGATATTCCAGTATTACAAAACACAACTTTGGGCTGGATAGTATCAGGAAAGGTATCTGGTCAACATCTGTCGGCAGCCACGTGTGGGGTCCTAACGAACGAGGATAAAATGGATGTGGCAATTGAGAGATTTTGGAATCTCGAGGAGATCGGAAGCACACAGCAAAACTTGTCGCCTCATGATGCACAATGTGAGGCACACTTTAATCAGCACCATACACGTGACAAGAATGGAAGGTTCGTAGTAAGACTCCCATTCTGTACTGAAAAGTCTGCTTTAGGAACCTCACATAGTATAGCCTTCAATCGATTTCTGTCATTGGAACGACGACTATCCAAAGATAATACCTTAAAACAACAATACACGCAATTCATGAATGAATATGAAACATTAGGGCACATGACCAAAATCAACATAGACAAAGTGGAAGGGCCTAAATACTTTATTCCCCACCACTGTATACTACGACCAGAAAGCAGCACCACCAAACTTAGGGTGGTATTTGATGCCTCCTCGAAAACATCATCAGGAAAATCTCTAAACGATATTTTGCATACCGGACCATCACTACAGAATGAACTGTTTAGTATTTTGCTGAGATTTCGAATGCCGCGTTTCGTTTTTACTACTGATATAGAAAAAATGTTTCGCCAAATATCAATCCATCCCAAGGACCGACAATACCAGATTATTCTGTGGCGAAGTAGTATCACGGAACCCATCAGCTATTTTACATTAAACACCGTCACATATGGAACCAGGCCAGCTCCATACTTAGCAACAAGATGCTTGAAGGAAATCAGCCAGCGTAACAAGGCCTATTTCCCATTAGCAGCTGGTTTTTTGGAGAAAAACTTTTATGTCGATGATGGATTAGGTGGTGCTGACAATTTAAATACAGCGCTGGAAACTCAACGCCAATTGCAACAAGTCATGGCCCAGTATGGGTTCAACTTACGAAAGTGGTGCGCCAATCATCCTCAGCTGCTTCGTAACATACCAGAAGGTGAGCAAGAAATCAGCCTCGACTTCTCCACAGAGGAAGCTGATTACACAAAAACCCTGGGACTGGCTTGGTTACCCAAAAATGATCAACTTAAGATCAAGGTCAACATAGCACCAATCAAGGCAGTAACCAAGAGAACAGTAACTTCAGATTTGGCACGTATTTTTGATCCTCTTGGACTCTTGTCCCCTGTGGTGGTCAAAGCAAAAATGTTTGTCCAGGAGCTGTGGACTCTAAACCTTTCATGGGATGAAGCGGTGCCTGCAGAATTTAACTCTCGTTGGCGTGACTTTCGAAACAATCTTAACGAGCTCGAAAACTTTCAAGTTCATCGACATATATACAAAGGCCAGGTTCCCCACAACACTCAGCTGCATGTCTTTACTGACGCTTCCGAGAAGGCATATGGAACAGCAATATACGTTAGAACATTTCTACCAAATAAAACAATCATCGTATACTTATTATGTGCAAAATCGCGTATAGCTCCTCTTAAACAGCAAACACTTCCAAGGCTGGAGTTATGTGCTGCTCAATTGGGAGCTAACTTAGCTGCAAAAGTTAAACATGATTTAGAAATGACTACAACACCAACCTTTTATTGGACTGATTCAACAATTGTGTTAACATGGATAAACTCGAGATCGTCTTCTTATCATACATTCGTGGCAAATCGGATCGCTTCTATTCAAGAAACCACCAAACCAGAGCAATGGAGACATGTGAGCTCCAAAGACAACCCAGCAGACATCATATCTAGAGGATTGAACCCACAGCAGTTACAACAAACACCCCACTGGATGTACGGGCCATTTTTCCTTCACGGTGACGAGAAACATTGGCCTTCAGACTTCCATCCAACTTCTGACTCAGCCATTATTGAGAAGAAACAAACCCATCACAATTTACTGGTATCGGCTGAGGGTGAAAATCTGTTGCACAGAATCAACCACAGAAACTCACTGAAAACGCTTCAACGAGTTGTCGGATATGTTCTAAGATTCATAAAAAATGCCAAAACCTGCAAGCAAGAGCGACAAATCAGGCCAACTCTCACTCCATTTGAGCTCCACGACGCCATTGTCATTATTGTTCGAACCACACAGCATTCGAATTTCAAGGAAGATATCCAACTGCTGCAAAAACAGAAGGAACTTAAAAGATCAAGTCCGATCAAAGGCTTATCACCATTCTTAGATGAAAATAATATAATAAGAGTTGGAGGTAGACTAGAAGAATCGCCATTGAGTTTTAATGCAAAACACCCCATGCTTTTGCCCTTTAATGATATAATAAGTCGACTAATCTTCGAGTCAGTACACAGGGAGAATAAACATTGCGGTCCCACCGCACTCCTTGCAACCATAAGACAACGATTTTGGCCTATTAAGGGAAAACACTTGGCTCGTGAAACTGTCCATAAATGCATACAGTGCGCAAGAGCAAAACCAAAACTTCTTCAACAAATTATGGGAAATTTACCAAGAACGAGAGTGACGCCTTCAAGACCCTTCATCAACGCAGGTGTTGACTATTGCGGTCCAATATGGGTGCACTTCAAAACCAGAGGGAAACGACCTCAGAAGGCGTATATTGCTGTTTTTTGTTGCTTTGCTACAAAAGCAGTTCATCTAGAACTGGTAACGGACCTCACAACCGATGCATTCATTGGAGCACTCAAGAGGTTTATAAGTCGAAGAGGGCATTGTCAGAATCTTTATAGTGATAACGCTACCAACTTCGTGGGAGCACGAAATCAACTGGAGGAGTTATCCACCGCAATATTTTCTACAGGGGCTCAAGAAACAATCCAACGGGAATGTGCAATTAAAAACATTAATTTCCATTTTATACCTCCACGATCTCCGCATTTCGGTGGACTATGGGAAGCGGCAGTAAAATCCGCTAAAGGTCTTTTGATCAAGGAAATATCAAGCGCATCCCTGACGTATGAAGAAATGGAAACCATTGTCATAGAGGTTGAAGCGATCCTGAACTCAAGGCCAATTGCACCATTACCAAATAATCCGAATGATGACGCTGCACTAACTCCTGGACATTTCTTGATTGGGGAGCCTCTCACGGCTCAAGTTGACGCGACTGCTCAAACAACATCATCAAACTTGGCAAAACGTTGGGAATTAGTGTCTCGAATTAAACATCAATTTTGGAAGCGATGGTCGCAGGAATATCTCAATGAACTCCAGCAGCGCAACAAGTGGCAAACTAAGTCTCAAAATCTGCAACTCGGCACCATAGTTGTGATTAAAGATAATTTACCTGTCATGAACTGGCGACTCGGTAAAGTAATTGAAACATTTCCTGGGCCCGACGGGTTTGTCAGGACAGCCGCGGTTAAAACCTCAACTGGTGTCATTAAGCGAGCCATCCACTTACTCGCTCCGCTCCCCTTGGAACCACCTGACGATGAAAATGGAAATAATTCTCTACACCTCAAACGAAGCCCCGAGCCCAGTGACAAAAGCAAAGATGCACCACGTCCGAAACGTGTCAACTTGACCACAACAATTATGCTCGTGATTATAGCATTGTTTCTTCCATTAGTGACATGCCAACAAATCACTTATACTCAAATTAAAAGCAATCCTGGTATACATTTTGAGCAGATTGGTAAAATTAAACCAATCCTCTCAGAGTGGAAACTTCTTATATATTTCGAACTGGCACCATTTCACAAGGAATTGCAGCTTTTAATTAACGGAACTAATTCCTTGATGAAGGCCTGCAATCACCCATACTTCAACGCTCAATGTACCGGACTGATAACCCATTTCCACAATATCCAGGATGAAATGCAGGCCGGTCTAGAAAATCTCGCTAAACGGAAAAAACGAGGGGCAATAGATATAGTCGGCAACATAGCGAATTCCTTGTTCGGTGTTCTGGATGCAAAATATGCTGAACAAATGTCCGACACAATCAACATCATTAAAAACGACGAAGCCCGACTACAAGGTCTACTGCGGAATCAAACATCCTTTCTGGACTCTACCCTTAACCTTATGAGGCAGACTGAAGCTCGCTTTGAAAAGGTCAACTTGAAAATCAGCAGGCTCATGAACCTCACAAACAATGACAATAACCACCGATCACAGCTCATTTTATCTCTCAGTGTCCAGTTAATTATAATTGCAGACAATTTACAAAAAATGCACACATCTATGATTAATTTGTTAGCGGACACTTATCATGGTCGAATCAGCCCTATTCTACTCACCCCAGAACAATTTTCTATTGAAGTTGCCAACATAAAAGCAAATCTTCCAACAGATCTTACACTACCAGTTGTGGATATCATCAATGTATATGGGATAGCGGCAGCTCATGCATCAATCTCGAACGAGCATATCATCTGCACCTTGTTCATTCCTTTATCAAATCCAAATGAATATGATTTGTTTTACCTTACGCCAGTTCCACAAGGAATAAACGATTCATTAATAGCTGTCATACCAACATCCAAAATGATAGCCCTTAACGCTCATCGTGATAAATATTTCACAATGGATGATAAGAAACTTCTTGACTGCAAAACACTTGAACCCAGAACCTTTTTATGCCCAAATATCCAAGCCATTCATCACAAGGGTTCACCAATATGCAGCTGCGAGATACATTTATTTAATAATGAATCAGATGCAGGCTGCACTATAGAAGTAATAACTAACAACAACGTGTGGTATCAACTGTATAAAAAGAACCAGTGGCTGGTCGCAACTCTTCAACAACTCAAATTAAGCTCAGTTTGCAACGGGAAGAGCAATTATCAGCTTTTGCAAGGCACTGGGTTACTCACGCTACCAGCAGGATGTACCATGAAAAATGAAATTATCACGATAACCAGTCATCAAACTATCACATCAACACTTCATCAATCCGATACAGCCAATAAGATGTCATTCTTCAATCCACTGCACAATGTGGACAACCTGACGAAATCTTTGATGTACCGGTCAAGTATTGAAGAAATAACTCGTTTGCAGGAAAAGGTGAAGGCACAACTACGCGAAATACCAATTACAACAAGCAGTCATGAAGTACATAGCTTGGCAGTTAGTTATTCGGGAATAGCGCTCATTTTAATAATACTTATTGTGCTACTAAGAAAATGCATATTAAAAAAAAGAGCCACCACCCATCGTGCAGACCCGCAACCTGCTCCAAGATCAACATGGGATATTTCAGAAGATCCACCAGCTTAATATTGCCTTTTAAGAATTAGATTAAGCTGCCGGAATTAATTTATGCCGTCTCAGTAATACTTACGAAGCCCTAGGGGTCGCAATATGTTAATTCTTTATGATTTGTTTTATTTTCGGTAGCAAAATAAAAACAAATCTTAAATAGAATTAAACTTTATTATTCCATATTTTTTCGTTTTGTCCAAATATTTTGTTTTCCCACATTCTAGCCAACCAAGTGTGGGAATTACTGCGTCAGCTTACACGTGGTATTCAAATTACCAGCCAGACAGTACGAAATCCAACACTGTGTCTGGGCTGCGTGTGAAAATATTTAAGTGCAGCATAAACAATTCCGGCTCACTTAAAATCTAAATTACACAATTCTTTTTTTTTTTTGTTCTATTTTTTATTCAAATTTTTGTTTAGTTTAAGGTTTAGTATATAAGTATGAATATTTTTGAATAAATCGTCACTTCTACTTTGAAAACCATTGAGTTAAAACCTTTCTGATCCGCCTCTCTCGGTGTACTACCTTGAGAGTATCTTAAAAATAATAAAGTTTTATTCTGGTGTACCACCAGGATAATTCAAAATAAATAACATTTTAATTCAACTTATTCTGGTGTACCACCAGAAAAGTGCAGAAGCGAGGCAAAATTTTATCAAAATCGGTCTATAAACAACTGAGATACAGCCAAAACACTAAATTTGATGTACCGCAAATTGCCCAAAGTACGCGTTAGAGAATGTTTGTTCAAAAACTGAAATGCAGAAATAGGAAAAACCATCCTCCTGGAGCACGGACATACATACATTTTATATCAGATTTTAGAATTACCCCGCCAAGCACATTATAAAATTTTATCAAAAGCGGTCCATAAGCAACTGAGATATCGCCAAAACACTACTTGTGATGTACAGCAAATTGCCCAAAGTTCGTGTCTAAGAAATTTTGTTGACATTTTGTAAGTATTGTTTCAGCGATATCTCAGGTGTTTATGGACCGATTGTGATGAAATTTGACAGCGTTCTTTGTGGGAGGATTTCCTTTTCTTATATAAACTCCACAAATCTGATTATGAATACCATTCAAGTTGTACCGATCGACTTGAATCGGCAGGAGAATCGATTTCGCGACGTCTGTCCGTCCGTCCGTCTACCTGTCTGTCCGTCTACCTGTCTGTCCTTTTTTCTGTTGTAGTCAAGTTTTTGGAGTTTTTGGAGCTCAGGGTGGGACGATATCCTAAAATTTTGTGTAAAATGCATATGGGTATACCTTCCAGGAGCTCCACAAATCTGATTTTAGCAGACAGACACATTGCATTTATCTTAATTTTATGTCTGACTTTTGAACTTTATGATAACATTTGAGTATGTATTATATATCAAATTATAGGTAATCTTCCTAGGAAGTACAAAAATGCAGCTAACTACATGATATCCGTTCAGAACCTACATATGTATGTATGTATCTCACATATCAACGAAAATTTAAATTCTTTAATTGCAATTGGGAGAAATCCGTTTGTAAAGATTCTTTGCATATAATACTAGTATAACCATATATTGCTAGGAATTACATTTAGTATGAACAAAAGAAAATGAATATACATATGAAGCATTTGTGTGGGGCTCAACTAAGTCAGTAATCAGAAACTATATAATTATCAATATATTCTTACAATTTTGTACTTTACTTTTGGAACACCATTGGTGAAGGGTATCCAAGATTCGGCAAAGCCGAATATACCACTCTTACTTGTTCGTATAAGATTTAGGAAGTAAGAATCTATATGATCATTATAATATCCTATAGCTAGCTTTTGTATTAAAAAATTGATTCATGACGAGTTCTGAGGAAGAGTCGCTTAGAATTAAAAAAAAATCTTTAGACAAAATAAAAATGAGTAGGATAGGCTATGTATTACGGAAGAACCAGAATATGGTAAAAAAACTTGTAGCAAAGCACAGGAAGTAAAGGTTCACTACAAATTATTTAACAAACTTAAAGCTATACCTAGTTGTAAAAGATCACTTTAAGTCCATTGTTGGTATTCATAGTTGATGTAAATATTGATAAGACCCTCTTGATGTTCTAGTCATGACAAAAAGTTTGATGTTCGTTGGACCAACGTTTTAAGTGTCTCAAGAAGAGTTCTAAAGTCATGGTTTTTTATAATTATGTATAGAGTTATTACTTAATTGGTCTTGAAGGGATAAAATACTATCCTAATTGCTTTATTTGACTTAATGCTGTGATGTCTCCTTCTATCTTAGTACTTAAGTTTTTATCTTTAACTCCATTAGTAGTATTTTCTAATGGAAAATTAGTTTTAACATTTTACTAAATATTCATTCAGCATATTGTGACAAAATTTTACTAAATATCCTACTTTGAGGATGCTTAACATAAAATGATATAATTTTCCAGTTTAACCATTAACAACTTAATTTCCTTTCTTCCAAAAAATATCTAAACGTACAAGTCATCATAACAATCAATCAATTTTTCTTCAATATTATAGTATATATACAGAATATAAAGAGGTTATTAAACCCTAATATTGGGCAAGTATATCAAATCACCAAATAACACAACATACAAAATCATCCTAAAGAACCGACTTCACTCACGAGTACCCATTAGCAAAGAATGAGGATGAACTTTAAAGAGCTTTTGACTCATTATAAGGATTATATTTATAAAAAAGGCTAAATTAAAGGTTAAAGAGCAAATAAGTTTGAAATACTTAATTATGTTATGGTTTTTTAATTGCTAATTCCATTGCAGTTTATTTCTTTATTTGAAAACAACTGCAGAGCAGTTTTTATGAATTATTTTAATTAGTTTAAACTCTTAAGTTGTTTTTAAAATAAAAAGGAGTTAAAACAATGTCGAGAATAATTTTCTATAATTTGAAGTACATTTGAAAATAAGAAACAGATGCCCCTATTGCCGTTCTCAACTTTACTCAGTTTGGTCGTCCACCAGTCCACCCAACTTTCACTCAACCAGTATTTTTTTTAATATTGCGGAACTCAACTTTTTTTATAATTTGAAGTACATTGGAGAATAAAAAACAGATACCGCTATTGTCGTTCTCAACTCAACTCAGTTTGGTCGTCTACCAGTCCACTCAACTTCCACTTAACCAATATTTTTTTCTTTTGATATTGCGGAATTCAATATTTATTAGTTCCGCAGTATCAAAAAATAATTTAGTTGAGTGAAAGTTGGGTCGACTGGCAGACGACCAAACTGAGTTGAGTTGAGAACGGCAATAAGGACAAGATTCTTATAGATTTAATATTTTTTAGAAAAAGGTGGTACATTTCTTTGCTTTATGTTACCAAATCTTAGAAAGAAAGTAGGGAAGCTGCAAAAAATCTAGTTTGATAAAATTTTTTAGAATGGGAAGATTTTGTTTCTATTCTATAACTTTATAACTTTTTAATAGATTTGGAATAAATCCTGTATAAATCTAATATCTCCAAGAAGTGGATTTCTTTAGTCTCTATTTGTCCTTGAATTTGCAAAAGTTTTGAATGTTTTCTTATACCGAAATTTGTATACATCTTCTTAAAAATGTAAATTCTAATTGTAATATTATATGGGCAAATCCTGCGTGACAGACGACATATTTGTACGGATTTTGTTGTTCTTGAATGCATCCCATTGTCGTTCTACACTAGATATCTTTGCACAGATTTCAGAGATTATTAGCCCATCGATTGTGCTATCGAATGGCATTTGTAAATTTACATATTCTTTTGGAGGAAAAAGATATTCGCTTTTAAAGTGCTGCGACGGACGCTACAAAAAATGGAAGTGAATTTTTTTTTGGAAAGGGGTTTCCGTAATTCGCATCAAATCGGTCATAGTAATAAAAAAAATGTAAATACATTATAGATAGAGGAAAATTAGAGGATTACAAAACAGCTTTTATAAAATATCCTAAAGTTTCCAGTTTCACCAAAAATCCGTAAATGAACTGTTGCGGACGCTACATGACGGACGATACAGTTTTTACTTGAATGTTTTTTATTAGGAAAAACTTCATATTTCAATTTTTTTTTAAGGATTCGTTAATCAGTGAAAATAATGGATTTATTTGCTCCCGAATTTCGTCTCCTTCCTTTTCATGTTCGCGGTTAAAATGTCATTTTTGGGCACAATTTAATATTTCACAAAACGTTAGAGTGTCCTAAAAATCCAAAAAAAAAAAAATCAAAATTTCATAAGCATCAAATTTGCTCCACTGTATATTTTTTAACACCTAATATCTTAAATTTAATCTATTGATATAGACTGAGTTATTGCTTTATGAATAAGACAGACATGTGTACGTAAATATTTTATTTAATAAACATCATTTTGTAAAAAATATATACTGTGACGGACGCTACACACTTTCCTTTACATATTATTCTGTAAAATGCTATATTAACATCTATATATTTTTAGTCTAAGAATACTATAAGTTCTCTTTACGAACCAAGTTTAATTTGAGAAAAAAGAAAAATTGCACTGGTCAAATTAAGAAAACCTTTATTTCTGTGACGGACGCTACACACTGTGAGCCCTTTTTTACTTGTGGTTATTTATTTTACTCCAATCACTTTTGATGGGGTCTTTTAATGGGTGTTTTTTTTTTAGAGGTATAGAACTTCGAATTGAAATAAAACACAAGAAAATCGTTTTAATGTCCATCAATTTGGCTTTATTGGAAGGATAATTTTATGCCATTAATGTTTAAATATGATTCCGGGCATGTGGCCGCCGCGGCTGGCTCGAATAAAGCCAATTCTACAGGTCCAATTTTCAACTACTTTTTCGAGCATATGGGGCCGTATGTTGGCAATAACGCCACGAATGTTGACTTCCAAGTCCCCTAACGTTTCTGGTTTGTTGGCGTAGACGAGCGACTTCACATATCCCCAAAGAAAATAATCCAGTGGTGTCAAATCGCACGATCTTGGTGGCCAATTGACAGGTCCATTCCGCGAAATTATGCGCTCATCGAATGTTTCCTTCAATAAATCAATTGTGACGTGCGCTATGTGGCATGTAGCGCCGTCTTGTTGGAACCACAACTCATCCACATTCATGCCATCCAATTGGGGAACAAAATAGTCGGTTATCATGGCTCTATACCGGTCTCCATTTATGGTAACTGACTCTCCAGCATTATTTCGAAAGAAGTATGGCCCAATGACTCCACCAGCCCATTGGTGTGCTCCAAACAGTCAGTTTTTGTGGATGTAATGGCGTCGCAAGGGTCTCATGTGGATTCTCTTCACTCCAAATGCGGCAATTTTGCTTGTTGAACAAAATTTTGCGATGAAAATTAGCATCGAGATCAATCTCATTTTCGGCCCATACACCAAAATCACGACGCATTGCATGGTCTCGCGGCTTTAATTCTTGCACAAGCTGGATCTTGTAAGGTCGCAAGCCAAGATCTTTGCGCAAAATCTTCTATAAAGTTGATGGACAAAGCTCTAATTGCTGTGCACGGTGGCGAATCGACTCATTCGAGTCCTCTTCAACACTTTGCTCTACAGC
Source organism: Stomorhina lunata (assembly GCA_933228675.1). Lineage (NCBI taxonomy): Eukaryota > Metazoa > Arthropoda > Insecta > Diptera > Rhiniidae > Stomorhina > Stomorhina lunata. Next base: position 46,135,951 of record OW121740.1, on the reverse strand, counting down.
GGCAATTGTTTCTTCGGTGCGCACTGTTCGACGTCGCTGCGGATGCGTATTATCACATAGAGTAAACGTAGTGCGAAAACGATCCATGGTTAACCGAATTAATTGCTCTGATGGACGATTATGTCGACCATAAAATGGACGGAGCTTGTGGTAGACTTCGCGAACTGAACCATTATTTGCAAGCGTTGTTCTTTTGTCAACCTGTTCATGATGAAATGGCAAACCAAACTAAATATTAATCACTTGACAGATGACAAAATGGCCGCCAGTTAAAAAAGTGATGCCAACTTAAAGTTCTATACCTCAATAAAAAACACCCGATACATCTAATTGTATAAAATTATTCAGACTTTGAGCCTCTACTGAAAATTTATACCTAAGTGTATGTTTTTGCGATTTTTATGAACTTTTAAAAAACCTATTATTTTAAAAAATTTATAAAATTTCGAGAGGGATACAAATAAAGACCTGCCATTCACGAAGAGAGCAATCAACAATTGTATCCAATGTATGTATATTCTAAAGGGTATGGTAAATTTTTCCATAAACACAAGTACGCGATTTTGACAGTTTTAAAATTTTGTTCTTGGTTTAATGTTTTTCGGATTTGCCCATATGTTTTATAACACTCATTATTACGTTATGTTTAGGATTTAAAGATTGTTTTCTTATATACAATTTCATAAAATTTACTTTTTTTTTTGATTTTCCTACAATTGTGCACGTTTCATCTCGAACACATGCTGTCAATTTTGACCGACTCGAAGAAGTAAAATAAAAAAAAAACACGTTCATAATTTTGGCGCATTATGTATTTTATTTTATAGCGTCTACACTTTGTTTATATTTTATTTTTTATATTTGTATTTTATTATATTTAATTTTTCGTTCAATATTTGTTTAATAATCTTGAACTTAATGCCTATATAATAATTGGCTTGAAGCCAATTGTAAAAATATACATATTTAGTATATTTTTGCTTATAAAGAAATATTCATACATAATAAACATTTGGAGAAAATATACTAACAGTTAGGGCTAAAAAAAAGAACTTGTCTAAACTTTAATAGAAATTAAATGGTTTATTTTAGTCTTTACATACCGACAATATATCAAGGAACTCTTTTAACCTATACTAATTTTTTTCCAAAGCACATACATATGTATCATCTCGTTTTCGACACCGATTTCTTTACATGCGGTAATGGGACTTTATGTATTTCTATAGCAAAAATACATAAATAATGTAAACTCTTTCAAAACGATAAATGTGCGTCAGAGCGCCAATCCCAATATCAGACAGAAGTGCCCATGGGTCTAAAAAGAATTGAATCTGTCAATTTTGGTTTTTATATGAAAAATAGTAAAAAAAACTTTTAGGTAATTCTCCGGGAGTTGGCACGTGTAATATCAATGGCAGGCATTTTCGGATAACTTAGTTTTTAAAAACTCAAAATATTAGAGAATTGCATAAGAACATGATACTTCAAAAACGAAATAACCAATAAAAGAAGAGTACTTACTTATATGGCCTAAAGTGTCAACCTGTTTATGTCAAAAGGAGAGCATATTTTAGAATTCTATGCACCTCTATTTTGTGAGCATATTCTCTAATTTCGTAGGCCAACTTTTGAAAGATTTTCTTCTAGTTGGTCTTCCCATTGAAGATTCGCAGGCCCTCTTCCACGAAATAACTCAGGATCATTATTGAAAGATTTTCTTGACGGAGTATGTTCATTCGATGTCGATTCTCATTGTTGACCCAGACAGGTCCAAAGATTTTTCGTAGAATTTTCTTCTCAAACAAACTCAGGATAGCTTCATCTGCTTGTGCAAGTGTCCACGATTTGGTTAGTATAAAAGTGGGAGGCCATGCGACAATCAGCTGTTTTTTTGATCTGTCACATTTGAAGCGGCAATGGAAAAAAGTATAATAAAGTTCTACTTTTCCGAGCTTCAGATTTTATTACATCCTACTCAGATGTTCTTTTATATGAATATTTTTGTAACCAAGTGCACATTTTATGCACTAGAAATACTACGACCGCCTGCAACCTCATGCCGCCTGCATTGGCCTTCTACCTTAAGAGTTTTGCAGAGTTTAATTGTAGTTCTTACGGAGAGGACTTTATTTCTTAGCTGTTTGCTTAGGTCAAAATAGCATCGATTGGCAAGTATGATTTTACGTTTGATTTCGAAGCTTATATCGTTGGTGATGTTCACAGTGGTACAAATTCATTCGAGCCTATAGTTCTCCATGGTCACATGTGATCCAATTCTGTCTATCTGCCTGTAGAAACCATCAGATTTGTTTTTGATTTATTGAGAGATGGACCCATTTTGTTTGATGCCTTCTCGATACTGGAAAAGGCGGCAAACGGTCATCGGCAAACGCGAGTAGCATATGTTTTCTGTTGAAAATTGTACAAGTTGTATTTACTGCAGCATCTCGCAAGATTTTCTTTAATATTTTATAGAAGAGATCACATGATAGACTGTCACCTTGTGGGAATCCCCGTTTAGTTATAAAGGATTCTGATTGGTTTTTACCTATCTTAACAGATGATGTTGCATTAGTCAGTGTCATCCTGCATAACTTTATTTGCTTCGTAGGGATGCCGAACTCAGACATTGCTTTAAACACCTTCTTCCGTATCGGGCTGTCAAAAGCAACAAAGAGATGATAAGTATATATTTGTTTCTTTTGGGTCTTCTCCACGATTTGACGTAGAGTTAAGATCTGATCAGTGGTTGATTTACCTGGTCTAAATCAACACTAGTACGTCCTAATTATTTCAATAACTTTGGGCTTTAGGTTTTCACACATTATGGTAGATAGAGTCTTTGTGAGGAGGCTTATCCCTCTATAATTTGCACATATAGTTTTATCTCTTTTTTGTGTATTGGACAAAGGACAATGATATTCCAATAGTCTGGCATGCGTTCTTCTAATCATATGTATTCTAAAAGCCGGGACATATACTTTATTAACCCATCACCTCGATTGAATGCCCTAGTGGGGTTTCATTTTAAAAATATCGGTCATAGCATGTGAGCAAAATATTCGACTTTTTATACCCTTTACCACCATAGGTGGAAAGGGTATTATAAGTTTGTGCTGATCTATGTTACGTATGTTTGAGGCCCTATGCTCCACTGGGAGTCAAGGATAACAGAAGAAGAAGAAGATGTTACGTATAGAAATATTGGTCTTAGACCCACCTTTTAGTATACCAATAGGCTTAGAATCACTTTCTAAGTCGATTTAAACTACAGGTCGCAATTCTAAAGATAATTTGATGAAATTTGGTACAGATCATTTTTTTGATAGTGGGACCATGGCGAAAAATCGGTCCATTATTTATGGTACCTCCCATAGGTCACATATTTTTTTCATGAAATTTAAAACAAATACTGCTTATGTAAACTTAAATTATTGTATCAAATTTCGTTAAAATCGGTCCACATTTGACCATATCTCCCATACAAACTTTTCTTTATAAACGCACTAAATGAGACAAAAAATCACTAAAACCCTCGTAATTCTAAAGATAATGAAAATTTTGAGTATTTTTTTTTTGCATACATAATTTATGTAACAACTGTAATCAATTTGCCAAATTTCGAGATAATCTGTCCACTTTTGACCCTAGCTCTCATATAAGTCCAAATGACGGAAACAGCTTAAATATATAAGTTTTGAGAAAATGTTTGTATGGTGGCAAAGTTTAGCAAATATTTTTCTTTATACAGGAAAAATAACACCTTTGACCTTAGTGGTGAAGGGTATCATATGGTCGGGCTTGACCGACTATAGCGCTTTCTTACTTGTTTTTTTTTTTATTTATTTAGGACCAGCACTCAGGGGACGAGCCCTGAGGATAAATAGAGTAGTGTTTGTGGACATGTGATTTAAATTTACCTATATGTAGGATTGGGGCCTGAGCCCTGTATTACTGGGTTGACAATGGGTTGATTTTACGGAATTGTAACTGACATCTCTGATGCAATTTTACACAGAAGACGAACGTTGACAAGTAATTGTAAAATGACATGATTTTAACTGAAAGCCTTTTAACAATAAGACAGACGAAGACGGTAGACGATTCTAATAACTTGAAAGGTAAAAGTAGGACAGAGATGACATGATATTTAAGACAAATAGAAAGATTTACATAATAACGAGTCGAGGATCAATAGACGGACAACTTCACTCGATAGTTCAGTTGTCCAGTAGCAGCCGAATAGGAGGTTGTCCAATTCGGAAATAATCATCGGTTGTGAATTAAATAAGTTGTGTATTAAAATAGATTAAATATTTATAATTAATAATAAGTCCCTAGACAAAATTCTGTGTTTATATTATAATAAAACTATACTTAAAATCAATTTTTAAGTGTGTCCTTATCGTTTATTTTATGAAGTTTGGATTGAGAAAAAGTCAATCCTACATACAAGATAGAAGAGTGACACAACGCACATTAAGACGATGCTCCAGTGAATCATATATATGAATAGATTTGGATACCCTACTAACACCGATGACCACTTTCGCAATCACCTGCACTCAGTCGAGAAGCCCCTATGTATGGGGCCGACCCATACATAAGAATTATATTCCATTGTCAGTCGGATGTATGTGGTGCAAACAGTTAGATGGAGAGATTAAGCTTTCATATTATTTAACATCATAATTGCTTGTCATGTATTTTTTTAGAATAGTTCGGCATTTGTTGTTATTTACCCGCATTATTTTTATTCTAAAGCCAATTTAATTTATTTTACATCGGCGGCGTGTTATAAACGTAAATAAATAAATCTATCTAAGGCCTTATTTTATTATTTCCATGTATTTGCCTGTCTTCATCTTCAACAGCTTTGCTAAATGTTCCAATTGAGAGAAGCGCTCACTGTATCGTCCAATGGCTTTTTATTTGACCAATTCACTTTCATTTGCTACATCGAATTTCTTGGCTTACAGGCTCATGCTTTTCGAGTTTTTTTTAGAGATTTTGTTGGGCCAATAACTGTTTAAATGATTTTACTTTCAAATAGACATCCTTTGTGATTAAGATATTTAGTCATCTAAATCACTTAGCATACATACATAATTCCCATGACATTCTAATTGGACCATACTTTCAACTCCGGCTCCGAACGGCAAATTCATTAGTTAGAGAAGTTTTACATAGCCTGAAACTCAATAACCAGTGTCTAGCTGAGTTATTAGCTAAACCGCTTTTCTTAAAATTAAATTTTTTCAATTGGGTTGGCCAGGGATCGAACTTAGAACCTCTGGTAGGCGGATGACTAACCTGCTATACCAGGCGGTTCACAATTTCGATGGTATTAGATGGTCATTTTACTGAAGTTATTGGTAATAACTGCGATGTTGGGTAAATTTGTTCATTAGCTGAAACTTAAGTATTAGACATATCTAAAAACAGATGGCGCTGAATATTGTAAATTGAGTAATTTGAACTGTCCAAAATTTTTTTGCAATAATCCGCAGGCGACATATCTGAATAATATCGTAGGTGCGGCAGTTATTCCTAATCAAGCTGTAAAATCTTTTGCCAAGTGAACGTACTTGTATGATATTAATTCTGGATACTTTTGTTGAAGTTTATTATTCGGTTTGTCCATAATAATTTTTTACAAACAATCTTTATCATATCCAAACTCAAAATGTAAGAGGTTGGGTTCAAAAAAATACAATAAAATCCTCTGTCAGTAAAAAAAAAAATAAATTAATTTCCATAATTAGTAAACATTTTTTAAAATAAATAGTACTAAAATAATTTGCTGCAGATGGCTGTACTAAGAACTTACATTTTCTGATTTTACATACTTCGGGGCAACAAAGTCTTGAAAACTATTTCGAATTGACTCGAAAAACTACCATACTTACCTTATTGGTAACAACTGTCACATAGATCTAAAAATATTGAAATCCTAACATGAAATACCGCACAAAATGCTTTGCTGCAAACGGCTGCATTTTTAACTTAGTTTTCTGATTTTGTATACTTCAGGGCAAAAAAAAGCTAATAAATTGTTTCGAATGGATAAGGAACAAAGGTTTTGGAGGCTACCAAAAATTGTGTTTTTTTTTTTTTAATTTTGTAACTTTGATTGAAACTCTAATAAGAATTACTGCATAAAATGCTTTGCTGCTAATGGCTGCGTTTAAAACTAAGTTTTTCTGATATTGTATAGTTCAGGAAAGAAAATGTTTAATAAATTGTTTCGAATGGATGCGGAACAAAAATTTTGAAGGCTACCGAAAACTATCTATTTTACTTTTTTAATTACTTCCTTCCAGCAAATATCTAATCAGGGTTTTTTTTTTCTAAGATTTTAGCCATACCTTATATATATGTCAATATTTGATTTCCACTGTATACTAGGAAGATTTATTAGCCAATTAATACATTTAACTATTCGTTTTACGATTTGCTAAAAGTTTAACAATTCAAATTTATTTTAATTTTAGTTTTTTTTTTTGGTTTTTCTTGTTGCCACGAAAAATTCTCTGTACTTGGCGGCAAATTTTTAGTTTTCACTTGATAAATCTTAAGCAATTTTCCATAGACAATTAATCAATATCTAAAAAGAATTTTACTTTGAAATTGATTTGTATATTTATCTAAAATTTCAATACAAATCAGATATTTTTAACCTTATAAACGGCGAAAGATGTAGATAATTAATCAGTTTTGTATTTGTTTTAAAATTAAAAAAATTTTAATTTAAATCAATTGAAAATTAAAATGAATAATTTGAGTGATTAATGACAGAGAAAAAGTGTTAATGAAATTGAGTGTGAATAAGTGAATTGGGTGAATTATAAAAAAAACTCAGTTAAATTCAAGGTTACGATATGAAATTAAAGCCAGTCAAAGGGGCAACCAACGATGATGATGAGGAGGATAAAGTGTTTGAGTTGCAATTATGAGAAATTTAATATGTTCAAGTGAATGATGGTAAAAAGGCTAAAAGAAATAAGAAAGTTGTTATAAAACTTTTTAATAAAATTCATTTGTTTTTGTATTTTCATTAAAAACTTGAAAATGAAAATTATTCATAACACTTTCCGTTTTAGCAAAAAAGATATAATAATTGATAATTTTGTAATTTATTGCCAGTTTTTTATTAAAATGATTAATATTTATAAATACAAAATTGCACCCAAAAAAAAATCAAAATCACAGTCATTATATTTAATCGGAAACACCGAAACCTAAATAAATAAAAATTTGTATATAATAAAACACTCTTCCTCAAAAAAGGTAATAAAATTAACACAAAAATAAATTATAATAGAAATTGACCATCCTGACGTATGATTGATAATAATTTAATTAAAAATCAGGTTAATTTTATTTGAGAAGACAGCTGTTGCTAGTTTAACATCAAAAATTGTATTAACCGCTTCACATAATATTTAATTAGACTTTGATGTGTCTGGTCATAATAATTTTAGACATTGAGTCATAATTTAACACTTTATGGAGCTATTAATTGATAAATTATTGTTTTTTTCCACATAAACGAAATTTTAGGCAAATGCTTTTTATCAGATTTTTAGTGCTTGAAGAAAAGTAGCCAGCACAAGGGGAAGAAAAATTTTCAACCTAATAATTTTTCTCAAGACAAACTTTCAATCTTTAAATTTTTCTAAAGAAAAATTTTCAATTTCAAAATTTTTTTCTAAAAATAAATTGGCAATACAAAAATTTCAAAATACAAAAATTTCAAAATATTAAATTTTCAAAATTTTCGTAAAGAAAAATTTTCAATAAAAAATTTTTTCTAAAGAAAAAAAAAAAAAAAAAATTTCAATATAAAAACTTTTCTAAAGAAACATTTTCAATATAAAATTTTTTTAAAGAAAAACATTTCAATATAAAAATTTTTCTAAAGAAAAATTTTCAATATAAAAATTTTTGTAAAGAAAACTTTTCTAAAGAAAAATTTTCTACAGAAAAATTGTCAATATAATTTTTTTAAAAAAAAAATTTTCAATATTAAAATTTTTATAAAGAAAAAATTTCAATATTAAAATTTTTATAAAGAAAAAATTTCAATATAAACATTTTTCTAAAGAATTTTCAATATATAACATTTTGTAAAGAAAAATTTCAACCTTAAAATTTTTCCAAAGAAAAATTTACAATATAGAAAATTTTCTAAAGAAATTTTAAAATTTTTCTTTAGACAATTTTCTATATTGAATATTTTTATATTGAAAATTTTCTATAGAAAAATCTTTATAATGAACATTTTTCTATATTGAAAAATTTTATATTGGAAATTTTCCTATAGAAAAATTTTTATAATGAAAATTTTGCTATAAAAAAATTTTTTTGATAAAAATTTTTCTATAGAAAATTTTTATAATGAAATTTTTTTTATAAAAACTTATCCATAGAAACATTTTTGTATTGAACATTTTTCTGTAAAAAAATTTTTATATTAAAAATTTTTCTATAGAAATTTTACTATCAAAAAAAAAAATTATATTAAAAATTTTTGTATAGAATAATTTCTAGAGAAATTTTTATAAAATTTTTTGTATATTTTTAATTGAAAAATTTTTGTATTAAAAATTTTCTGTAGTAAAAATTTTTCTTTAGAAAATTTTCTATATTGAAAATATTTCTTTAGAAAATTTTCTATATTGAAAATATTTCTTTAAAAAATTGTCTATATCAAAAATTTTTCTTTAGAAAATTTTCTATGCAGAAAATTTTTTATTAGAAAATTTTCTATACTTAAAATTTTTCTTTAGAAAATTTTCTATATTCAAAAGTTTTTCTTTAGAAAATGTTCTGTATTGAAAATTTTTGTTTAGAAAATTTTCCATATTGAAAATTTTTCTTTACAAAATTTTCTATATTGAAAATTTTTCTTTAGAAAATTCTGTATATTGAAAATATTTCTTTAGAAAATTTTCTATATTGAAAATATTTTTTTAGGAAATTTTTTATATCGACAATTTTTCTTTAGAAAATTTTCTATATTGAACATTTTTTATTAGAAAATTTTCTATACATACATTTTTTTTTTTAGAAAATGTTCTTTATTGAAAATTTTTCTTTAGAAAATTTTCTATATTGAAAATTTTTCTTTAGAAAATTTTCTATACTAAAAATTTTTCTTTAGAAAATTTTCTATATTGAAAATTTTTCTTTAGAAAATTTTCTTTATTGAAAATTTTTCTTTAGAAAATTTTCTATATTGAATTTTTTTTGTAGAATATTTTCTATATTGAAATTTTTTTTTTTAGAAAATTTTCTATATTGAAAATTTTTTATTAGAAAATTTTCTATATTTAAAATTTTTCTTTAGAAAATTTTCTATATTCAAAATTTTTCTTTAGAAAATTTTCTATATTCAAAATTTTTCTTTAGAAAATTTTCTATATTCAAAATTTTTCTTTAGAAAATTTTCTATATTGAAAATTTTTCTTTAGAAAATTTTCTATATTGAACATTTTTCTTTAGAAAATTTTCTATATTTAAATTTTTTTTGTGGAATATTTTCTATATTGAAAATTTTTCTTTAGAAAATTTTCTATATGAAAGTTCTTCTTTAGAGAATTTTTTATATGAAAATTTTTCTTTAGAGAATTTGCTATATGAAAATTTTTCTTTAAAAAATTTTCAATATTGAAAATTTTTCTATAGAAAATTTTCTACATTGACAATTTTTCTTTAGAAAATTTTCTATATAAAAATTTCTCTTTAGAGAATTCTCTATATGAAAATTTTTCTGCAGAAAATTTTCTTTATTGAAGAATTTTCTTTATGAAATTTTCTATATGAAAATTTGTCTTTAGAGAATTTCCCATGTGAAAATTTTTCTTTTGAAAATTTTCTTTATTGAAAACTTTTCATTAGAAAATTTTCTATATTAAAAGTGTTTCTTTATGAAATTTTCTTTAAAAAAATTTCTATATTGCAAATTTTTCTTTTGAAAATGTTTTGTGTTGCAAATTTTTCTCTAGAAAATTTTCTATATTGAAAATTTTTCTCTAGAAAATTTTCTATATTGAAAATTTTTCTTTACAAAATTTTCTATATTAAAAATTTTTCTTTAGAAAATTTTCTTTATTGAATATTTTTTTTAGAAAATTTTCTATATTGAAAATGTTTCTTTAAAAAATTTTCTACATTGAAAATATTTCGTTAGAAAATTTTCTTTATTGAAAATGTTTCTTTCTAAATTCAAAATTTTTCTTTAGAAAATTTTCTATATTGAAATTTTTTTTTAGAAAATTTTCTATATTGAAAATTTTTCTTTAGAAAATTTTGTTTATTGAAAATTTTTCTTTAGAAAATTTTCTAAATTAAAAATTTTTTTTAGAAAATTTTCTATATTGAAAACTTTTCTTTAGAAAATTTTCTATATTGAAATTTTTTTTGTAGAATATTTTCTATATTGAATTTTTTTTTTAAATTTTCTATATTGATAATTTTTCTTTAGAAAATTTTCTATATGAAAGTTCTTCTTTTCTATATGAAAATATTTTTTTAGAGATTTTGCTATATGAAAATTTTTCTTTAGAAAATTTTCTTTAGAAAATTTTTTATATTCAAAATTTTTCTTAATGAAACTTTCTTTAAAAAATGTTCTTTTGAAAATTTTTGATATTGCAAATTTTTCTTTAGAAAATTTTCTTACTGAAAATTTTTCTTTAGAAAATTTTCTATATTGAAATTTTTTTTGTAGAATATTTTCTACAATGATTTTTTTTTTAATTTTCTATATTGATAATATTTCTTTAGAAAATTTTCTATATTGAAAATTTTTCTTTAGAAAATTTTCCATATTGAAAATTTTTCCTTAGAAATTTTTTTTATATTGAAAATTCCTAATTAGAAGATTTTCCAAGTTGAAAATTTTTAATTATAAAATTTTCTATATTGAACATTTTTTTTTTAGAAAATTTTCTATGTTGAACATTTTTCTTTAGCAAATTTGCTATTTTAAACATTTTTTTAGAAGATTTTCTATATTGAACATTTTTCTTAAGAAAATGTTCTATATTGAAAATTTTTTAGGGAATATTCTCTATATTGAAAATTTTTCTTAAAAAAATTTTCTATATTGAAATTTTTTCTTTGGAGAAATTTTTAGGCTGAACATTTTTCTTTAGAAAAATTAGATTGAACATTTTACTTTATTCGTATTTCGAAAAATGTTTTATTTTGTTATTTTTTAAATCTTGCCCCACTGTGAGTTTTTTATTCATACAATTTTATAATATAAATATTTTTGTTTGGTAGATTAAGAAAAAAATGTTCGTTAATGAAATTTTTATCAAAAATATTCCTAAAGATTATGAAAATGTAACCCGTGCTTCTGGATTGCGATTCTGACTGCCGAAAGCTTTATTAGTAAGCTTTAAAATACTTGTACATGAAATACTACCTTAAATGTTGATAGTAAAAACTGGATTAGATATAATTCTCTTAACTTATGAATGATTTCTTTTTATGTTTCTTCTGTAATTTTCTTTTAAAATTTTCATTATGATAACCCTTCACTTCTAATTATTTCTAGTTAACTAATTTTTTAAACATATTCTCAATAACTTTTTTAAAATATTTATTTATAGCTTTCTTAGAAATTACTTGAAGCCTTTTATATTAATGCATTAATTACAATTTAAAGTTTTCTCAAGTTAAAGTTAATAATCTTTTAAATCTTCTTCAATATTCTTCAAATTGTATAGCCTTTAAGGCAAGTCATTTCCTTAAAGGTTACACAATTTTGCCTCTTACTTACCTTGTAATCCTAAACTACTTACTAACTTGTTTTTATACATACTCCTCCCATTCCTCAGATCTCTATCTAGATGTTAAACTGTCATTTTGCATTAATTAAAAGTTGTATTCATTATTTGAATACCTGTCGCCCTGTCGGGCTAACAGTCCCTGTCTCACATGCTCCTTTAGGGATACACATATACATACATACGCATTTTTAATGCCTGGCAACTAAAAAGCAATTTATGTAAATTAATTTTGCATAAGGCAATATATTAAGGGGGCTCACTGATTTTATTGATTTAAGTTAATTAAGGGGGTTCGTTTTTTGAATTATTTTTATCGGCTTTAGAGCTTTAGTAAAGGTCCAATTATGGCATACTCTCTTCAACTTATGGGCAGGTATTTTGCAAATAAAGTCTTCAATATTGGCTTACAGTGCCTTAACCATTGCGTGCTTGGCCCTACGGACATGACACAGTCTCATTAAAGTATTTTGCAAATTGTGGTCATTACTTATTTTTTCAATTTTTTAATTTTTTATATGAAAAATGTTTTTAATTTGTTGTTAATAAAATCACTTCTAGTCGATGGATTTTAATAATATTAGGCTTATATTGTTAAGAACTTTCATGATTTTACGATCGCAGAGTAACGATGGTAAGATTTTGTCTTTTTCAATTTTTTGTGATTTTTTGCTAAATTGGGTATCTTCACTTTATTGTCAATAAAACCAACATTTATTCATGTATTTTCACGAAATAAGGCTTCGGTTCTTTATAATATTTAGAGTTTTAAGACCGTAAAATAAAAATGGTAAGTTTTTGAAATCTTCTAAAAAAAATTTTATGAATTTTTGAAAAAAAAAATTTTTGATTTTCCAAAATTTTTTTTTTTTATATTTTTATGTGAAAAACTCCACAACCGTTGATCATATGAAAAAGTTGTCTTATCAAGGCTTTAAGAAAATTTTGTGGTAAAAACGGTGATGTTTCTTTAAACAAATTTAGATAATCCATTCCCAAGATGTGATAAAATCAATGGAACGACTTCTGTGAAAATCTGTAGTTTTAGAAAAAAATTTAAAAAAAATCTTATCCATAGAATTTTAAATTTTAGGTGTTTTTCTACTTAAGGGGGCATAATACATTTATGTTAAATAGTTAGACTTCAGAAAAATTTCTTTTGTTGGCCAGTGTAATTGACTTATACACATGACAGTAGTTTGAGTTGTTCTTTTCTTAAAAAAAACGGATATCCTATGAAAATGAAAAAATTTGTTAGACGGTGGCAGTACTCCGCAGTTTATTTTAAATTTAAGAGAAAGTAGACTTACCGTACTTTAATTTGGTGTATATATTTTTATGGGCGAGTCCGAATAAACAAAATGAGCTTCCATGACATATTAAGTGAATAATCAAAATGATTATTATCTATTTTTTGCCCCCAGGCGATGTTTATGTTAACAATATATGAATCTAGAAAACATATCTATTGTTAAAGAGATCATGACGATATATTTATGTGATAGTGAAAACTAAAACTGTACTTTTAATTGACTCCTCGGGCCCTCAATGCAGTTCTTTGCAACTGATTTGCAGCGACAGTACTTTAAGTACCAAAAGAAAGAAATCAAAAAAAGTATTTTTTATAAAATCGAAAAAAATGTTAAACAATGGCAACACGCTGCAGTTTATTTATTAAATTACCGAAAATAGCTTTCATTTGGCATAAAGAGCTTTCATTTGGTATATAAAGTTAAAGGAAACTATAAGTTTTTGAGCATTTTAAGGTACGAGAACCCATTAAAGTATATCAAATTTAAATTTAAGGAATAGTAAATATACGAAATAAAATCTAAAAATTTGTTAGACGGTGGCAAAGTGATGCAGTTGTTTTTTGAATTGTGAAAAGCAAAGCTAACAGATTTTTATTTGGTGTACACTTTTTGACAGAAGCATTCGAATAAATAAAGTAATGACTCCATAAACACAAATATAATAAAAAAACTGTACAAAATATGAAAAACTTTTCTATCAGAAAAAATTTATAATAAATTTAATTCTTGAGATCATATCGAACTATGCTTTCTGATATGTAAGTTACAAATATTCTTAATTTCTACTAGTAGTGAATACCCTTAATATATTTGTTTGCAATTCCCTGTGTCCAATAGTAACTACTTCTAATGTTAAAGAAATATTTTGCGAAAAAAAATTAATAAAGAACCCATGTTGCTAGTTGCAGAAATGAGCAACAATAAACCGAGAATGAGTAAATTATGGCACTAAAACCACTCACTTTTTTTTATCAAGAGCAACAAAAATGTTTGCATATAAAATGAAAAAAATTGTTAGGCGGTGGCAAATTTTTGCAGTTTTTTTCCACTTAGAAGAAAGTAGACTCGCCGTACTTTAATTTAGCGTATGCGTCTTGGTCGACCAGTTCAAATGAACAAAATAGGGTTCAAGGAGTTATTGAGTGATTAGTTAAAATGACTCAAAAATTATGTTAAACTAGTTTTTTCTCCAGAAAAAAGTTATGCTAACACAATAATAATGCAGAAAACATATTTTTTGTTAATGAAATCATGGCAAGATATGCATGAGGTAATGAAAATTAAAAATATTTATTCAATATACTTTTTGAGGGCCTATGCTCCACTGGGAGTCAAGGATAATAGAAGAAGAATAATTTTAGTGAATACCCTTAATGCTTTTGTGTGCAATTCATTTGCTGTGATAGAACTTTAATTCTGAAAAAAGTTCAAAAAAGTGTATTTTTAAAAATTGAGAAAAATATAAAACAGCGGCAACGCGCTGCAGTTTATTTTTAAAGTAAAGCAAAGTAGATATAATGGACCTTTGTTGGGTATAAATAGTTAAAAGGAATAATAGGGCTTTACGGTTTTTTCTAAAACGGAAACACAAACAAATGCATCAAATTAAGATATTTAACTAAAATAAACGCACAAATGAAATCTTAAAATTTGTTAAGCAGAGGCAAAGTGATGCAGTTTTCTTTTAAACTATAGAAAGCTTAGTAAATAAGCTTTTAGTTGGTATATATACTTTGATCGCCGAATTCGAATTAACAAAGTTATGATGCCATGAAAACAAAGACTTTTATTTTAAAAAAAAGTTTAAAAAAGTGTGTTTTTTAAATCGAGAAAAATGTAAAACAGTGGCAACACACTGCAGTTTATTTTGAACGTAAAGGAAAGTAGATATAATGGACCTTCGTTGGGTATAAATAGTTAAAAGGAATAATAGGGCTTTATGATTTTTTCTAAAACGGAAACACAAACAAATGCATCAAATTAAGATATTTAACAAAAATTTATAAATGAAATTAAATCTTAAAATTTGTTGAACCAAGGCAGAGTAATGCATTTTTCTTTCAAACTATAGAAAGTTTTGTAAATAAGCTTTTATTTGGTATATATACTTTGATCGCCGAATTCGAATTTACAAAGTTATGATGCTATGAAAACAAAGACTAAAATTAAAACAATACAAAAAAGGAAAATCTGTGTTTTTATCAGAAAAAATTATCCAGAAAAAAGTAATGATAACGAAATATTAATGCAGAAAACATATTTATTGTTGCTAAAATCATGTTAAAATATACATGAGGTAGTGTAGATTAAAAATATTTATTCAATATACTTTTAGTGAATACCCTTAATGCTTTTGTGTGCAATTCATTTGCTGTGATAGAACTTTAATTCTGAAAAAAGTTCAAAAAAGTGTATTTTTTAAAATCGAGAAAAATATAAAACAGTGGCAACGCGCTGCAGTTTATTTTTAAAGTAAAGGAAAGTAGATATAATGAACCTTCTTTGGGTATAAATAGTTAAAAGGAATAATAGGGCTTTACGATTTTTTCTAAAACGGAAACACAAACAAATGCATCAAATTAAGATATTTAACAAAAATAAATAAATGAAATGAATCTTAAAATTTGTTAAGCCGAGGCAAAGTGATGCAGTTTTCTTTTAAACTATAGAAAGCTTAATAAATAAGCTTTTAGTTGGTATTCGAATTAACAAAGTTATGATGCCATGAAAACACTTTTATTTAAAAAAAAAGTTTAAAAAAGTGTGTTTTTTAAATCGAGAAAAATGTAAAACAGTGGCAACACGCTGCAGTTTATTTTGAACGTAAAGAAAAGAAGATATAATGGACCTACTTTGGTATAAATAGTTAAAAGGAATAATAGGGCTTTACGATTTTGTCTAAAACGGAAACACAAACAAATGCATCAAATTAAGATATTTAACTAAAATAAACGCATAAAATGAAATCTTAAAATCTGTTAAGCCGAGGCAAAGTGATGCAGTTTTCTTTTAAACTTTAGAAAGTTTAGTAAATAAGCTTTTATTTGGTATATATACTTTGATCGCCGAATTCGAATTTACAAAGCTATGATGCTATGAAAACAAAGACTAAAATTAAAACAATACAAAAAAGGAAAATCTGTGTTTTTATCAGAAAAAATTATCCAGAAAAAAGTAATGATAACAAAATATTAATGCAGAAAACATATTTGTTGTTGCTAAAATCATGTTAAAATATACATGAGGTAGTGTAGATTAAAAATAGTTATTCAATATACTTTTAGTGAATACCCTTAATGCTTTTGTGTGCAATTCATTTGCTGCGATAGAACTTTAATTTTAAAAAAAGGTTAAAAAAGTGTATTTTTAAAAATCGAGAAAAATATAAAACAGTGGCAACACGCTGCAGTTTATTTTTAAAGTAATGGCAAGTAGATATAATGAACCTTCTTTGGGTATAAATAGTTAAAAGGAATAATAGGGCTTTATGATTTTTTCTAAAACGGAAACACAAACAAATGCATCAAATTAAGATATTTAACGAAAATAAATACAAGAAATGAAATCTTAAAATTTGTTAAGCCGAGGCAAAGTGATGCAATTTTCTTTTAAACTATAGAAAGCTAATTAAAGAAGCTTTTAATTGGTATTTATACTTTGATCGTCGAATTCGAATAAACAAAGTTATGACTCCATGAAAACAAAGCCTATAAATAAAACAACACAAAATAGGAAAATCTTTGTGTTTTGTCAGAAAAAATTTATGTTGAAAAAAAATGTTTAAGATTTTGTAGAATTAAATTATTTTGTAGAATTATTTGTACTACAAGTGAATGCCCTTAATGCTGTAGTTTACATTACACTCTCCCTACTAGCACTACCAATGCTAAAGCAACATTTCGCAAAAGAAATTTTGAATCAAAAGAAGAATGAAGAACCCATGTTGCTAGTTGCAGAAATGAGCAACAATAAACCTAAAATGAGTAAATTATGGCACTTAAACTTCTCTTTTCTTTTATCAAAAGCAACTCAACTTTTGCTTCTGCAATATTCTTCTTTAGCTTCAGGGTTAAAGCGTAAATCATTTTGGCGTAGTTATATTTTACAATAAGGGGGGTGAGGGGTTTACTAAGTCCCTTTTGTTGGACATGTGAGTACTTGCTGCTGCTGCTGACGTTAATAAATATCAAAATCATAAACAAAAATTTATAATATTTCCTTTGGTATTTCACCGCCCTGTGCTCGGCTAGCGTAATGCTTTTATGATCTAGCGTGTGGCTATTTTTGTTGATATTTATTGTATTTGTTATCATTTTTTTGTGTTTGTTGATTTTCCTATTTGACAATTTTATTTTTGTTTTTGATGTTTGTTTTTGCTTTTCATTTTTTTTTTTTAACTTTTTTTGCAATTTAATTGTATTTTATTTTCTGCTGATATTTTCTAGTTAAAACTCGTATAGTTATGTTAAGATTCGTTTAATGTTTTTGATGGGAAATCTTAGGGGAAATTGTAAAAAACAAGTAAGAAAGCGCTATAGTCGGTCAAGCCGACCATACGATACCCTTCACCACTAAGGTCAAAGGTGTTATTTTTCCTGTGTAAAATCAAATATTTGCTCAATTTTGCCATCATACAAACATTTTCTCAAAACTTATATATTCAACATGTTTCCGTCATTTGGACTTATATGAGAGCTAGGGTCAAATGTGGACCGATTATCTCGAAATTTGGCAGATTGATTACAGTTGTTACAAAAATTATGTATGCAAAAAATAGACTCAAAATTTCCATTATCTTTAGATTTACGAGCGTTTTAGTGATTTTATGTCTCATTTAGTGCGTTTTTAAAGAAGAATTTGTATGGGAGCTATGGTCAAATGTGGACCGATTTCAACGAAATTTGGTACAGTGATTTAAGTTTACATAAGCAGTATTTGTTTTAAATTTCATGAAAAAATATTGATATTTGTGGCCAATATAGCAATTCCGGGAAGTGGGACCTATGGGAGGTACCATAAATAATGGACCGATTTTGACCAATTTCAATAGCCATGGTCCCATTATCAAAAAAAATGATCTGTGCCAAATTTCATCAAATTATCTTTAGAATTGCGACCTGTAGTTTGATTACAAGGTTTACATGGGGGTCCAGCCAGCCAGCCAGACGGACGGACGGACGGACGGACATCGCTAAATCGACTCAGAAAGTGATTCTAAGCCTATTGGTATACTAAAAGGTGGGTCTAAGACAAATATTTCTATGCGTTACAAACATCAGCACAAACTTATAATACCCTTTCCACCTATGGTGGTGAAGGGTATAAAAATCAGAACCATATATAGAATATCGGGTGCACAGTGGAAAAGTATATATTGAAATTAATTGGAATACATATTTGAATTTGAATACATTTTTGAAAATATTTTTTTTACAAAGAAATATTATCAGAGTAGTACTTAAAGTAGCCCATTGTTTTGTAAACCGACGTGGTATAGCAGGTTAGTCATTCGCCTAGCATACCAGAGGTCCCAAGTTCAATCCCTGGCCAGACCCACTTAAAAATGATAAATTTTCAAAAAAAAGCGGTTCACCTCATAACTCAGCTGGCCACTGGTTATTGAGTATAAGGCTATGTTAAACTTCTCTAACTAATGCATTTGCCGTTCGGAGCCGGAGTTGAAACATAGGTCCATTATAATGAGTCTAAAAATAGAATCGGATGCAGCTCATTGTCTAAGAGAAGTACTCCTTGTTCTAATTAGAATGTTGTGTGGAAACTATATATATCGTCGTGCCGGAGTTTATGTGCTCTATCTGCCATTTTACAAATTTTTAGTTAATAATGCCACCTTAGGTTTTCGACCCTAAATTGTTTAAATCCGTTTTCGGCTATCTCGTCTAGTTTCTGAGATAACTTGTGTCCGTTTTGTTCTATATAATTCAAAACTTTTTTTTTTCGCTCTATACGCCAAATATATGTTGTAAAAATCTCGAAATTCTATCGTATAGTTTTTTAGGAAAATTAAGTTAAAACTTCGATTTTCTCAAAATTCATTTTTGCGTATAGAGCATATAAACTCCCGCATCGTGATATGGTAATAAAAGAGGCATCTTTCCCGCCCAATCTATGCGTTAAAATCACCCAGTATTATTTTAACGATATGATTGGGACAGCTTTCATAAACTTTCTTAAGTTGTACATAAAAGGCTTTTTTAAATCATCATCTTTCTTCTCTGCGGAGCGTGAGCTCAGATGGAAATACTTTGCCTTGACTCGTATTGTTGCTAACCTTTTGTTGGATACTAAATTTCGTTTTTTTTTGTTTATTATGAAACCAAACCATAATACAGGTCAACTTTGATGGGGACCATAAATTTTTAATTTTTGCTCCCATGTCTTTAAAGGGTTAAAATATTTTTTTATAATAAAAAAAAAATAATCTTGGTGTCAAATAATAACATTAATGGTTTTTAATTAAAATTTAATCAAAATAATAACATTAATGGCTTTTAATCAAAATTTGCTGAAAAATTGCCAAAAAAAAACTTGGGTCATTTTTGACCCCATGTCTAAAAAGGGTTAAAATATATATTTTTTTTTGATAAAAAAGACCTTGTTTTAGTGTAAAATAATTACTTTTAAGTATATTTATTAAAATTCAGTAATAAATTAATAACATTACGTATTTAAAAAATAAAAAAAATACAAAAAATCAAATTTTTCATTTTTGCCTCCGGAAAATAAGGGTTAAGTTTAACCAATTTTAAAAACAAAGAACCTGATTATATTTTCCATAGTATGGATAATTTGATTCCATATAAACATTATTAAAATTGAACATAAATAAGATTTATGAAGCATTTACTCAAATTATGAGCAAAAAATTACTTTTTTGCGAAATTCGTCGAATTCGAACACAAGGTACGGGAACATAGTTTGAGATATCGACCTCAATTTTTTTGAGTTTTATTGTCTTTTTTATCTATTTTCCACCGCAACCACTTCCCCAAATCATTATTGATGACAATTGTCAGTTGTGGACTTAGCATATTAATGCTAGAGTTTTAAATAAATTTAGCAATTTTCCTGAAGTTTTTACTTTGAGAATATCAATATATTTTTGCATTTAAGTCTAAATTTAGTTCGTCTAACTAACACGCCCACTTTTTTTGTGAATTTGTTCTTTTTTTGGCATTAGGTGTTAGTTAATATTTGTATTTGAAATATCAAGTACTATCAATTACTTGTAAATCTTTACAGAAGATATTCATATATATTTAACAAAACAAATAAGATACCCTAAACAAGTAAGAAAAGCTATAGTCGGTCAAGCCCAACTATAAATTACCTTCACTACTAAGGTAAAAAATGGACCAACAATTTAACAAGTTTTCCTTTAGTCCGAGAGATATATGTACAAATATGCGCTCTTTCAAAATTTCGAGATTTAAGTAAAATTTATGTCATTCCAGCTGAGGGTCTGAAGAGATTCTGAGGCGGTCGGTATACTAAAAATTAAAAAAAAAAAGTTTGGTACAAAATTTGTTTATTTATAGAAAAAATTTCTATACAAATTTTTGTTTAGAAAAATTTTTGACACAGATATTTTTATAGAAAATTTTTAGGTAAAAAAATTTTTATAGAAATAAAAAAAAATTTTAGGTAAAAATTTTTTTTAGAAAAATTTTTGATACAAATATTTTTATAGAAAATTTGTCGGTAAAAATTTTTTTTATAGAAAAATTTTTGATACAAAATTTTTTTATAGAAACATTTTCGGTACAAAATTTGTTTATAGAAAAATTTTCTATACAAATTTTTTTTTAGAAAAATTTTTGACACAGATATTTTTATAGAAAATTTTTAGGTAAAAAAATTTTTTATAGAAAAATTTTCGATACAAAATTTTTTTATAGGAAAAATTTCGGTACAATTTTTTTTTTAGAAAAAATTTCGGTACAAATTTTTTTTAGAACAAATTTCGGTACAAATTTTTTTTAGAAAAAATTTCGGTACAAAATTTTTTATGGTAAAACTTTCGGTACATTTTTTAGAAATAATTTTTTTTTTTAATTTTCAAAAAATTAAAAAATGCGTTTTGAAACCCACCTGAGAAAAATTACCCATTTTCGATTATGAAAAAAACTAAGTAAATATTATTATATTTTAACAAAATTAAACTATGAAGTACTTACAAGTCTTGCTTTGCTTTGCGAGCTTTTGCCCAAAGTAGTTTTTTCTAGCGGTGTATCCTTAGGCGTATTGTCAAGGACACGAATTTTTGGGGGGAAATCGCAATAACTTCAAAACTGTTTTATGGATTTCAAATATTGATGACTTCAACTAAAGCTGCATTAGTTCACTTTTAGATTCCATTATTTTCCTCTTAATAATAAATTGTAAATGAACGAAATGTAGCAAAAACTGCAAATACTCTCAGTTTTCCCCATAAAAACAAGTAAGAGTGGTATATTCGGCTTTGCCGAATCTTGGATACCCTTCACCAATGGTATTGCAAAAGTACTTAATGTAATTCCTAGCAAAAATTGGTTATACTAGTATTATATGCAAAGAGTCTTTAAAATTAAGAGTCGGAAAACGAAAACCTTTTCAGTGGCGTCATCATCTAGAATAGTTATGCACCCAAAGGTTATGTTGGACAGGTGGCTGATGTCTAGGGAAGCTTCACTTGGGTTCTAAAGTGGTCCCTTTGTGAAAGATAATGATTACTAGACTACAAGTAGAGAATGCATATTTAAGCCAGCCAGTAGCTTCGAAATAAAATAGACACATATTTTACGAACATTTAATAAAGTTCGATAGACCAGATAAACCATGCAGAAAAGATGCTTCAAAATGTAGATGCCCTTAGATTTGCAATAGCACATCGATTTGATAAAGTTTAAGTATTCTGACATGCAACCCAAAAACGCTGTGCCCAGTGAGGGTTGTGCACTTTAATTCGTACGAATTATCCAACTAGTAAAAGTTCTTGATTAGTTATGTAAAACTCTGAAGTTAGCGGACTGATTTAGGTCAAAGCTTTAACAATGATAAGCCATAAAATTATAGGGTATACACTCTTAGCTTTAGATACATACGTGAAATATATAGCTTTTGAATGGATGGATATCAGCTTTGTCGGAAAAGTTATTAAAGATTTACTTATTTATCTGAAGTTAGTTAATTAATTAAAATGAACACTTCATCAATAATATTTGGGAACAAGATCTGTCCGATGGTTGTTTGGAAAGTTTTGCTCTAGTTCTTTGTGCAATTTTAATGTGATTTAATTTATCAGCATTAAATCGATTCCCGGTCGGGTTTATATGGGAGATTTCACCAAATGTGAATAGAGCTCGCCCATTTTCAATATCGAACTTTTCAAGAGATCAGAAATACTTTTGTCAAATGTTGTCCCTCTAGAAAGTTTATTTTAGGCGCTATTGTCCTGAATATCAATATTGTACAACGTCTTTTTACTAAATGTCATCATCGTATCTATTATAATTTGTCATTTATTAGCTACTAAGAGATTGCCTTAGGCGAAGTTATACGGGATCAATTGACAAACGTGAACGGATTTCTCCCAATTGCAATTAAAAAATTTAAATTTTTGTTGATATGTGAGATACTTACATACATATGTAGGTTTTGAACGGATAGCATTTTTGTACTTCCTAGTAAGATTACCTATAATTTGATATATAATACATTCTCAAATGTTATCATAATGTTCAAAAGTCAGACACAAAATTAAGATAAATGCAGTGTGTCTGTCTGCTAAAACCAGATTTGTGGAGCTCCTGAATTGTCCCACCCTGAATTTCAACATTGTCGATCAAAACACCATCGCTTAAACGCTAAATTGTATCTACCACAAATTACAGAATGCATCAGGATTTAGATAATCCCCTGCGAAGGACGCTATTAAACTTCATCAAAATAAACATCTGAGATATCGACAAAACAGGAGCTCCAAAAACTTGACTACAACAGAAAAAAGGACAGACAGGTAGACAGACGGACATGTAGACGGACGGACAAACAAACAGACGGACGGACGGGCAAACAAACAGACGGACGGACGGAGGTCGCGAAATCGATTCTTGTGCCAATTCTGAGTTGATCGGTACAATTTGAATGGTATTCATAATCAGATTTGTGGAGTATATATATCAGATTATAGAAAATCCTCCCATAAAGAACGATGTCAAATTTCATCACAATCGGTCCATAAACACCTGAGATATCGCTGAAACAATACTTACAAAATGTAAACAAAATTTCTTAGACACGTACTTTGGGCAATTTGCTGTACATCAAATGTAGTGTTATGGCGATATCTCAATTGTTTATAGACCGCTTTTGATAAAATTTAATAACGTGCTTGGTGGGGGAATTTCCTAAAATCTGATATAAAATTTATGTAGGTCCGTACTAAAGGAGGATAGTTTTTCCTATTTCTGCATTTAATTTTTTCAACAAACATTCTCTAATGTGTACTTTGGGCAATTTGCGATACATCAAATTCAGTGTTTTGGCGATATCTCAGTTGTTTATGGACCGATTTTGAAAATTTTACAGAGTGCTTTGGGAAAATATTTCCTACAATCTGATATATAACATATAACATGTACACCAGGAGTATCTTTTTTCTCTTGTTATTTAAAAGTGTGTTTCAATCAAAAATTTTCAAATTTTCGTCTAATTTTTGGTATTTTTTCGATATTTTCGGTGTTTATAAACCGATTTTAATGAAATTTAATAGCGTTCATTGCGGGAGAATTTCCTAAAATCTGATATATAATTTATGTAAGTCCATCCTCCAGGGGCTTCAGAAACTTGATTTCAACAGACAGACAGACAGACAGACAGACAGACGGACAGACAGACGGACGGACATCGCTTAATCGATTCTCCTCCCGATTCTGAGTCGATCGGTATAATTTTTATAAAAAAATTACAAACGGAATCACAAACTTATAATACCCTTTCACCTATTGGTGAAGAGTATAATAAATCAATAATATTTTGCACACTTCCGATTAACATAATTTGGCCATATAATTTCACTATTAGAAGTCGATCAGAGACAAAAGTCAAAAAACGACCCACCCTAATGATCATAGCTATTGTTCGACCACTGTGATAGCTCCCTCAGTCTCACTGCTTACATAACTAATGTTAAAATGTATTAAATAAAATTAAAGTTAGAATATGGGACCTTAAATCTGAATATAAGACTTCAGACTAAATAAGTGTTAGTATGAGACTTTTATATAAAATCTTAAATTAAGATATGAGAGTAAATTTTATGTATTGATATGACGATGACCCAATCAATATACCTACCCGCCCCACTGTGCACTTACAATTATGCGGACATATGTTAAATTGTTTAACACAACAGCTTAATAATTTTTTTGTCTTTTCTTTATTTTTTGTTTATTAAATTTTTGTTATAGTATTTTTCTTTAGGGTATTGTAAATTTGATTTTGATTTCAATTTGTGATAAAGTTTAAAATTTGTGGTCGTTGGGTTTGCAGCTACTGCTTCTGCTGCTGGTTTTTTTGTTCATGTGCTAATTTGTTGCTGCCGCCAGCTGTCGTCGCGACGCTTGAGTTTTCTTCACGTTCATGTGTTTGTGGAACAATAAAAGATACGTACCTGTTGGATGAATTTTTCAGTTTTGTTTAAAGCGTCTTAAAGGTGGTTAAAGGCGGACAACGTCACCTTCATCATCGTTATATTAACTCTACTACTCACTTTTTGCTCACGGTTAAACAAAACGATCGGAACGTTTTGGGTGTTGTTAAACGTGTTTTTCTGTTTGAGACAATTTTCTTTGTCATATAGAGAAAATTTGTGCAAAAAAAAAAAAAGTTAAAGTAAAAACTGATTTAGTGAAAATTTAAAATTATAAAGAAAATTTTTAAAATATTATATTAAATAAAAAAGAAAATTTCATATATCTTTTTAATTACATAAAAGTGGTTTTGTGATTAAACAAAAATTATGTTGTTTTCTGAATTTTGTAAAATTCATTCAATATTTGCTTATCCCACCATTAAAAGAACGTATTTATGATCTTCAGCCTTTGGCGTGTAGTAACAAAGTTTTCTCTTAATTAGTCAAAGATCGCTGGTCGATCATTTACGCATTACCATTGCAGTATTAAAAAAAAAACACACACATAAATCTCGAATTATCAAAAAAAAAAGTATTGAAAGCAAAAAAATATTAACGAAATTTACATAAAAGTGCACTCAAAAAGAGAATAAAAAGCATTAAATAAATTAAAAGATAAAAACAAAAAATTTAAGAAAATAATATTAAAAACAAAACAAAAATTTTACATAGCAGATCTTTTGTATTTTCCTCTCTTTGTGCTTTTGTCAAAAAAAATTTTTTTTTGTTGTGAAAAAAAAATTATAAAAACCTTTTTTTATTAGTGTTAACACTTTTTCACCAAAAGTGTCATTTGGGTTTTTTTTTATTAAAAACCGTTTGCATTTTTTTATTTTTTTTTCGATAATCCTACATAAAATTTAAAAATAGGTCGTCAATTTTTCCTCACAAAAATGAAACGTTTGATGACATGGGAACGTGAACTGGTTGATGCCATGTATGAGTAAGTGTTAATTTTCGCTTTAAATTATTTTAAAATATTTCCATATTAACGATTTATGACTTACACCGAAAGCTGTCATGTTTAATTTTGCCTATAGAAAGCTAAAGCCTATTTAACACATACCTTATATCGACATATAATTTGATCATATCAGCTAAACCGGTAATGATTTGTTTGATTTTTCATATATAAATACATATGTAAGTAATATCTGTGGAAATATGGAAGAGTAGCCTAAGTCGACATAAGAGTGAATTGAATTAAGGCGTTTATTGCATTACAGTAGCAAAGGCGCTTAAATGTGTTTAGTCCATTTTAAAAAACTCTGGTTTTTGTCAATATTATGTGCGTTTACTTTTTAGCTTAAGTTTTTTTCAATCAATAATGCTTTGATCAAAACAACTTATGTACACATATCTTTGTGTCCATATTCATATTTTGCTTTCATCATATAACAATTTCGGCTTAACTTCACCTAAGCTGTATAGGATTTTGGCCCTAAAAAAAAATAAAATCATTTTTTTCAAACAACTAATGTTTATATAAAACTACACAATATATACTTTTTATTTAAACAGAACCGCTTAAAGTTACTTAAGGTCTTCTTCTGTTAACCTTGACTCCCAGTGGAGCATAGGACCTTAAGGTCTAGTTCAACGCAAATATCAGTTTCGAAAAAGAGCTTAAGTAGAAAAAACGTAAATTCTTCTGAATTAAATATTACTTTTTTTTAAACATTCATCCTTCTTCTCTAATAAACCTGTTACCAAGATATTAATTCATAAATTATTCTCAGAAATAAGCAAAAGAAAATTACACAAAATTAATGCTATCTCAAAACTTCAATTTTCGATTTAAGCTGTTCTGCCATATTGCCACAAACTTATTTATGCAGATTTAGTGGCCGTAGCTGTCATAGTTTTTTTTAGTTTATTATCTAATAGCTTTTAACTGGCGTTTGTGGCATTTTAGTGGGAGTCAAATATGGACCGATTTCTATAAAATTTGATATACTGAACAATAGTTGCATAAATCTTCTCTGTACTAAATTTAGTCGTCATGGCTACTTCAATTGTCTTTAATTTATTAGCATTCATGTGACTCTCGGGGCTGGGTTATATGGGAGCTCTAACTAAATGTGAATTACTTTTGCCCATTTTCAGTACACAATTTTTTTAAGATGTCGAAAATAGTTTTGTACGATTTTGTTACACTAGCTCTTTTTTTAGGCGCTATGGTGCTTTCATTTAATGGACAGACGAATTTTTTTTGGTATTTTTGTAAGTTTTTATATGGGAGCTCTGATTAAATGGTGACCGATTGTCACAAAATTTTGCGCACTTGCTAGCATTCATATACGACTTCTTTGTACTAAATTTAGTGGCCATAGCTGGTAAAGTTTATTATTTAATCGCGTTAAAGTGTATTTTCGGTGGAATTTAGACTGTTTTCGTAAGTGTTTTGTATGGAAGCTATTGTTAAATATAAACCGATTCCAAGGAAATTGTATATGCTGCGAAACGAACATGTAAAACTTCCCTATACTCGACTTTATCATCACACCTATTGTAATTTGTTATTTATTAGCGAGTAAGCGATTGGCTTAGGCGAGGTTATACGGGAGCTATGATTAAATGTGAACCGATTTCGATGAAATTATTATACGCTGAATAACGATCATGTGTGCTAAATTTTATCATCATAACTATTATAATTTGTCATTTATTAGCGAATAAGCGATTGGCCTATGCGAGGTTATACGGGAGCTATGGTCAAATTATAATTTGTCATTTATTAGCGAATAAGCGATTGGCCTATGCGAGGTTATACGGGAGCTATGGTCAAATGTAAACCGATTTCGCCCAATTGTAATACCAACACTTAGAAAGAAATGAAGAATATTGTGCCAAATTTCAGTGACCTATATCTTTTCGTTAAGATTTTATCATGCCGACAATTGACGGACAGGCAGGCAAACATCGCTCAATCGTCTTACAAATTCATTAGGATTTAGAATATATATCATTTTTGTCTTTTGAGCCAATTTTAAGGAAATTAAAAACAGACAATGACAATCTCAATATACCCCCCTTTTGATAGTGGGTATAAAAATGTATATCGTCCTCTCAATAAAGCAATAGTGTCTACGCATGCGCACCAAGATATTTATACATCCATTTTGGTTGCAATAAGCTAACGTTAAGTCACTTTTCTATAGGTCAAAAAAAAAAAAAGTTTCATACCGTTTTCAAAACTCTTTTTTTGATAATTTCAATAATTTGTTAAACGTTTTCAAGAAACGTATAAAAAGTTGCAGATTACCAAAATTAGATCGATATCTCTAAGGGATTGGCCGTACCTGGGACTAAAAACCTAATTTTTTACCATGAAATAAAAAAAAGAACGTGCAATTCAAAAACTCGTTCAAAGGCGCCTCTAAATATATTTCCATGCATAGCCAATGGGTACGCATGGGTTAATTTCTATAAAATGTATTTAAAGGTGTCTTTGAAAGTTTTTTTCTTTAATTTTCATGGAAAAAATATAATATTTTGAGTACCTTTTCAAAGAAATGTAATATTTAAAAAATTTTACATTTAAAAGGGTTAACGAAATCTGATTTCAACCAAATTTCAAGTACATATTTCTACTCATTGAGGCAACAATATCAGCTCTGCTTATATAAACTGTTAATATATAACAATTCAGGTGCTTTTTTATAACTTTAGTAAAAAACTGGGTTTTTGTCGAAAAGCCTTGATTTTAAGTCAAAAGTGCGGCTCAGCCGTTAGATATATCGATCTAATTTTCTCTTTGTGATAATTTGCAAGATGTTTTTATACCCTTCACCACCATAGGTGGAAAGGGTATTATAAGTTTGTGCTGATGCTTGTAACGCATAGAAATATTTGTCTTAGACCCACCTTTTAGTATACCAATAGACTTAGAATCACTTTCTGAGTCGATTTAGCGATGTCCGTCCGTCCGTCCGTCCATCTGGCTGGCTGGCTGGACCCCCATGTAAACCTTGTAATCAAACTACAGGTCGCAATTCTAAAGATAATTTGATGAAATTTGGCACAGATAATTTTTTTGATAATGGGACCATGGCTATTGAAACTGGTCAAAATCGGTACATTATTTATGGTACCTCCCATAGGTCCCACTTGCCGGAATTGCTATATTGGCCACAAATATCAATATTTTTTCATGAAATTTAAAACAGATACTGCTCATGTAAACTAAAATCACTGTACCAAATTTTGTTGAAATCGGTTCACATATGACCATAGCTCCCATACAAACTCTTCTTCAAAAACGCACTAAATGAGACAAAAAATCACTAAAACGCTCGTTAATCTAATAATTATACAAATTTTGAGTTTATTGTTTGCATACATAATTTTCGTAACAACTGTAATCAATTTTCCAAATTTCTAGATAATCGGTCCACATTTGACCCTAGCTCTCATATAAGTCCAAATGACGGAAACAGGTTGAATATATACGTTTTGAGAAAATGTTTATATGATGGCAAAATTTAGCAAAATTTGTCTTTATACAGGAAAAATAACACCTTTGACCTTAGTGGTGAAGGGTATCGTATGATCGGCTTGACCGACTATAGCGCTTTCTTACTTGTTACTAATACTATAGAACTTTTTTTTTTACTTTTTTTGAATTCGTTTAACAAACTATTGAGAAAACCAAAAAAGGAGTTTGGAAAACGGTACGAAATAAATGTTTTTTTTTCGGCCTATGCAAAAGTGACTTAACGTTAGCCCATTCTAACCAAAATGGATATTTAAATATCTTGATGTCTCAAAAAAGTCAATCTTATTGAATTTTAAAAAAGGTTTATCAAAAATTTTGGGACATCAAACCTTTAATTAAAATGTTTTACTGTAGTGTATTGCACTAAGATCCCAATTTATTACAATTTTTTATTATTGTAATAAATAGTTTTTTGATAAAACCAAAAAAATGTTGGTGGTGAAACCATGTATTTGAGGATTCTTGGGATCAAAAGTAAAAAATTTGGGGGGTATATCTTTCTGTAAAATGAATTTAAATTTTTTTGTTATATCCTAATACATATGTATTCTTTTTGTGTTTCTTATTCATTTTGAAAATTTTTTTCCGAATTCATTGAATTTTGTTTTTAACCCGTTTGCTTTGTTTTCATTCTCGTTTGTTGTCAAACTCTCTTTCTATACTGACATATATCACTCGTTCGTCGATCGTTTGTACATAAACAATATTTGAAGATCAATGATTAATTAGTGATGTTTAGACTTCATAGTATGAAGTGACTTGGTGATAGACAATTCAGAGACATGTTATATATGGTGTCAAAAATTATTGTGTTTTTTTTTTTTTTTTGAAATATGATAAATCAATTATTTGATCCAGTCAGTGTTAAGTTTTTTTTTCGATCTTATGACAGAATCATTGTTTTATTAAACAATTACCGCTGTCGATTTTTAGCACATAAATGATGTTTAGGCGTCTCAATGTAAAATAAATTGTTGATAGACAACTCTGAGACACATTATTTATCGTAGTATGTCCTATTTCAAAAAAATAATAATAGCCCAGTTCACAATTCATTGCAAATAGTCTTCTTCTGTTATCCTTGACTCCCTGTGGAGCAAAGGGCCAAATAGTCTAGCATTGTAGTATTTGTAAATCGACGTGGAAGATTAAAAATTGTTTGTTATATGGAAATTTTTTAATTTGCTATACTGATTTCCAAAAGCTACGATGCTAGACTATTTGCCAGGGATTGTGAATTGGGCTATTAAGTTTTTTTTTTTTAATATGATAGATCAATTAGTTGATATTTTTTGTTTGTTTACGATCTTATTCCAAAATCAATAATTAAACAAACATTTATTAATTAGCAAACTTTTTAATAAATTTCACAATAAATTTAAAAAAAACTTTTCCATAGATACATATCGAGCCATAACCGCCAAAAGGGCTTAAGCGACATGATGGTTGATTTTTATTTTATTATTAAAATTTATTATTCATGATCATCTGCATCATCTCACAAAATATCAGGGCAGTAGAATTTACCGTTATGATTTTACAGCAAAAACAATTCATTGTCCAAAGATATTTTAAAAAATGCTTCTCCTGTAAATTTTATTTTTCGGCGCTTGAGTCTTTTTGGCGGTTAGGGCTCGATATATAATAACTTAAACAATGTTGTTAATTAAACCAATTCTACTTCCCCAGATTAACTTTCCGTTAATTCACGCCTCTAGAAAATAAGTTACCTTAGTCATGGATTAAAAAAATCCGTTATATTCGATATTTATCTGAGATATATGATTTTTTTTACCATTGAGGAAATTTCCATAGTCTTAACATGGAAATACTCTCCAACATCAAAACCTAACCTTGAAAATTGACATTCAATTCGAAAACCATTTGTTATTCCAACCCTATAAATCTGTTTAATGTTATTCTATCATATAAATCTTTTTAATGTTGTATTATATTGCTTTTATAAATATATACGAGTATTATACTTAGAAGTAATTATCTTATAATTAGCGATAATTATTTAAAAATTTTTGTAATTCAAATTACAACATTTTTATAACGATTCGAACAATAGTTTTATTGTTTTAAATTTTATAAATTAAATAAAAAACAAAAAAAAATAAAAAAATAATTGCTATCACTCTGGTCACTTTTCCGTCACATTTTACAATTTATGGAAATTTTTTGTTATATTTTGTTCTGTTACATTTAGAATTGGTGGGATTTGAAGTGGAACAAAATTGTTGACTAAAAGTAAAATAAACAAAAAAGTTTAAATTAAAATACATATACAAATAACTGTAGATATACAAGACTGGCTATGCAATACCCTACACCTTTACCCTACACCTTTAATTTTTGAAAAATTTCTTATAAAAATAAGAAATTTTTGAAAAATTTCTTATAAAAATAAGAAATTTTTGAAAAATTTCTTATCAAAATAAGAAATTTTTCAAAAATTTCTTATAAAAATAAGAAATTTTTGAAAAATTTCTTATAAAAATATGAAATTTGTGAAAAATTTCTAATAAAAATAAGAAATTTTTGAAAAATTTCTTATAAAAATAAGACATTTTTCAAAAAGTTCTTATAAAAATTAGAAATTTTTCAAAAATTTCTTACAAAAATTAGAAATTTTTCAAAAATTTCTTATAAAAATAAGAAATTTTTCAAAAATTTCTTATAAAAATAAGAACAATTTCGAAAATTTCTTATAAAAATAAGAAAATTTTTGAAAAATTTCTTATAAAAATAAGAAATTTTTGAAAATTTTTTTCTTATAAAAATAAGAAATTTTTGAAAAATTTCTTATTTCTTATTTTTCAAAAATTTCTTATTTTTATAAGAAATTTTTCAAAAATTTCTTATTTTTATAAGAAATTTTTCAAAAATTTCTTATTTTTTTAAGAAATTTTTCAAAAATTTATTATTTTTATAAGAAATTTTTCAAAAATTTCTTATTTTTATAAGAAATTTTTCAAAAATTTCTTATTTTTATAAGAAATTTTTAAAAAATTTCTTATTTTTATAAGAAATTTTTAAAAAATTTCTTATTTTTATAAGAAATTTTTCAAAAATTCTTATTTTTATAAGAAATTTTTCAAAAATTCTTATTTTTATAAGAAATTTTTCAAAAATTTCTTATTTTTATAAGAAAATTTTCAAAAATTTCGAAAATTTCTTATAAAAAGTAAGAAATTTTTGAAATATTTCTTATAAAAATAAGAAATTTTTCAAAAATTTCTTATAAAAATAAGAAATTTTTCAAAAAATTCTTATAAAAATAAGAAATTTTTCAAAAATTTTTTATAAAAATAAGAAATTTTTGAAAAATTTTTTATAAAAATAAGAAATTTTTGAAAAATTTCCGATAAAAATAAAAAATTTTTGAAAAATTTTTTATAAAAATAAGAAATTTTTGAAAAATTTCCGATAAAAATAAAAAATTTTTGAAAAATTTCCGATAAAAATAAGAAATTTTTGAAAAATTTCTTATAAAAATAAGAAATTTTTGAAAATTTTCTTATAAAAATAAGAAATTTTTGAAAAATTTCTTATAAAAATAAGAAATTTTTGAAAAATTTCTTATAAAAATTAGAAATTTTTGAAAAATTTCTTATAAAAATAAGAAATTTTTGAAAATTTTTTTATAAAAATAAGAAATTTTTGAAAAATTTCTTAAAAAAATAAGAAATTTTTGAAAAATTTCTTATAAAAATAAGAAATTTTTGAAAAATTTTTTCTTATAAAAATAAGAAATTTTTGAAAAATTTCTTATTTCTTATTTTTCAAAAATTTCTTATTTTTATAAGAAATTTTTCAAAAATTTCTTATTTTTTTAAGAAATTTTTCAAAAATTTCTTATTTTTATAAGAAATTTTTCAAAAATTTCTTATTTTTATAAGAAATTTTTCAAAAATTTCTTATTTTTATAAGAAATTTTTAAAAAATTTCTTATTTTTATAAGAAATTTTTCAAAAATTTCTTATTTTTATAAGAAATTTTTCAAAAATTTCTTATTTTTATAAGAAAATTTTCAAAAATTTCTTATTTTTATAAGAAATTTTTCAAAAATTTCTTATTTTTATCGGAAATTTTTCAAAAATTTTTTATTTTTATCGGAAATTTTTCAAAAATTTCTTATTTTTATAAAAAATTTTTCAAAAATTTCTTATTTTTATAGGAAATTTTTCAAAAATTTCGTGTTTTTATAGAAAATTTTTCAAAATTTTTTCATTTTTGTAGGAAATTTTTCGAAATTTTCTTTTTTTTTATAAGAAATTTATCAAAAATTTCTTATTTTTATAAGAAAATTTTAAAAAATTTATTTTTTTTATAAAAAAATTTTCAAAAATTTCTTATTTTTATAAGAAATTTTTCAAAAATTTCTTATTCTTATAAGAAATTTTTGACAAATTTCTTATAAGAAATTGAAATTTTTTTATTTTTATAAGTTTTTCAAAAATTTCTTTTTTTATAGGAAATTTTTCAAAAATTTCTTATTTTTATGAGAAATTTTTCAAAATTTGTTTGTTTCTATAAGAAATTTTAAAAAAAATTCTTGTTTTATAAGAAATTTTTCAAAAATTTCTTGGTTTTATAAGAAATTTTTCAAAAATTTCTTGGTTTTATAAGAATTTTTCAAAAATTTTTTGTTTTAATCAGAAATTTTTCAAAAATTTCTTATTTTTTTAAGAAATTTTTCAAAAATTTCTTATTTTTATAAGAATTTTTTCCAAATTTTCTTATTGTTATAAGAAATTTTTTAAAAATTTATAAGACTTTTTTCAAATATTTTTTATTTAAAAAAAAAATTTTCAAAAATTTCTTATTTTTATAAGAAATGTTTCAAAAATTTCTTATTTTTCTAGGAAATTTTTCAAAAAAAAGACATTTTTATATAAGAAATTTTTCAAAAATTTCTTTTTTTTATAAGAAATTTTTCAAAAGCTTCTTATTTTTATAAGAAATTTTTCAAAAATTTATTTTTTTTTGTAAGAAATTTATCAAACATTTCTTATTTTTATAAGAAATGTATCAAAATTTCTTATTTTTATAAGAAAATTTTCAAATTTTTTTTTTTTTAATTCTCAAATTTTTTTTTTTAATTTTCAAAAATTTCTTATTTTTATAAGAAATTTTTTTTTAAATTGTTTATATTTATATGAGATTTGGTTGTCTTTAAATTTTAAACTGCTTGATCTCAAATGCCGGCAATTTAATTTGTGGATTTTCTTATTAAATAGATATTTTGTTATTCTTTTTTTATTTTATTTGCATAAATTTAATTTTTTGGTTTTACACATGTTTTACACAACAAATACGTATATACCTAAAATAGATCTACATGTATATTCTACACATGTTGGCAAATGTGTCAAATATGTTATACGGAAGGAAGTACAGTGGGGAGTAAAAAAACATATATACAGACAGAAATTCACAAACTAATGGGTTTTTTTTTAAAGGTATAGAACTTCGAATTGAAATAAAACACAGGAAAATCGTTTTAATGTCCATCAATTTCGCTTTATTGGAAGGATAATTTTATGCCATTAATGTTTAAATATGATTTCGGGCATGTGGCCGCCGCGGCTGGCTCGAATTAAGCCAATTATACAGGTCCAATTTTCAACTACTTTTTCGAGCATATGGGGCCGTATGTTGGCAATAACGCCACGAATGTTGGCTTCCAAGTCCCCTAACGTTTCTGGTTTGTTGGCGTAGACGAGCGACTTCACATATCCCCAAAGAAAATAATCCAGTGGTGTCAAATCGCACGATCTTGGTGGCCAATTGGCAGGTCCATTCCGCGAAATTATGCGCTCATCGAATAAAATCAATTGTGACGTGCGCTGTGTGGCATGTAGCGCCGTCTTGTTGGAACCACAACTCATCCACATTCATGCCATCCAATTGGGGAACAAAATAGTCGGTTATCATGGCTCTATACCGGTCTCCATTTATGGTAACTGACTCTCCAGCATTATTTCGGAAGAAGTATGGCCCAATGACTCCACCAGCCCATAGAGCACACCAAACAGTCAGTTTTTGTGTATGTAATGGCGTCTCAAGGGTCTCATGTGGATTCTCATCACTCCAAATGCGGCAATTTTGCTTGTTGACGTAGCCATTCAACCAAAAATGAGCTTCATCACTGAACAAAATTTTGCGATGAAAATCAGCATTGAGATCAATCTCATTTTCGGCCCATACACCAAAATCACGACGCATTGCATGGTCTCGCGGCTGGATCTTGTAAGGTCGCAAGCCAAGATCTTTGCGCAAAATCTTCCATAAAGTTGATGGACAAAGCTCCAATTGCTGTGCACGGTGGCGAATCGATTCATTTGGGTCCTCTTCAACACTTTGCTCTACAGCGGCAATTGTTTCTTCGGTGCGCACTGTTCGACGTCGCTGCGGATGCGTATTATCACATAGAATAAACGTAGTGCGAAAACGATCCATGGTTAACCGAATTAATTGCTCTGATGGACGATTATGTCGACCATAAAATGGACGAAGCTTGCGGTAAACTTCGCGAACTGAACCATTATTTTCGAAATAAATTTGCACGATTTGCAAGCGTTGTTCTTTTGTCAACCTGTTCATGATGAAATGGCAAACCAAACTAAATATTAATCACTTGACAGCTGACAAAATGGCCGCCAGTTAAAAAAGTGATGCCAACTTAAAGTTCTATACATCAATAAAAAACACCCGATACTATATTGAGATTTACATTTTTTTTATTACCTAAAACAAATTTATAATCTTCTTTACCAAAAATATATGGTATTGATACTTTTGCCAGCCACTGTTGTCTTTTTGTTAACATTGAACTTTTTTTATTTCTAAGATTTCGAGAAAAGAGTCAAAAAATCCTCTTTATTTTGACAGCAAGAGAATACAAGACAGAGCAATAATGAATGTGACAATTGGCAAAATGACAATTATTTGCTTTTCTTTGCAAAAATTTATTTTATTGCTCTTTTTTCTTTGTGTTTCAAAAAAAAATAGTTTTTCGTGTAGTTTTGAATTTAAAATTTTGAGTTTATTGTTGCTAATAAAAACAAATATTCTCATGCATGCGAACGACCGAAATGGCTTGTCTACATAAATATTTAAACATTTTTCTAGGAAATTGTAAAAGAACAAGAAAAAAAAAACATTCGAAATAAAATAAATTTTAGACAAAAACGTAAAAATAATAGTAAAAGATATTTTAAAAATAAACAAAATAAATTTATGCAAAAAGTTTTTTTTCTACGTTTTGGTAACAAAGACTTGGTAACAATTTGAATTATTAAAAATTTTGAATTTTTTAGCAAAATTATTTTGGTATAATCAAATGTTTAAACTTTGGAATTTATGTTTGTTTCTAGCTTAAAAATTAGCTTAAAAGGACATTTAGTGTTAAAGAGTTTTTGGCACATTTTGCAGTTGTGTCAAGGTCCTTCAATAGATTTTTTCTTATAATATTAGTTATATGTACGAAATAATATATAGAATTTTTTTCATTAAATTTAAGGAAATTGTGTCAACAAAACCAGGCAATTTGTTCATTATCGATCGAAAACTTAGACTTTTAAGCAAATATTGTGTAACAGACGTTTAAGAATAATAAAATTTAACACCTGGGGCCAAATCGCCGCATTCGATATCGAATGAGATGTATGATATTTCAGAAAAATTTGTGTAGCATACTTTTAGGATTATATAAATAACACTACTCCACAAAATGAAACTTTTTGAGTTACAATTGTTGTGGTCTCCTAATTATTAAAGCGGTCGAGATTTAAAATTCTATGGATACATTATTTTTTTTTAATTTTTTTTATAAAATTTGCCATTTTTTCAGAGGCTGGTCCATTAATTTTTATCATATCTCTAAAACCTAGAAATTAAGGAGTGAAAAACTCCACGACCGTTGGTCATATGAAAAAATTGTCTTATCAAGGCTTTAAGAAAATTTTGTGGTGAATCTACCGGTGTTTCTTTCAACGATTTAGATAAGCCATTCCCAAGATGTGATCAAATCAATGGAACGACCTATGTGAAAATCCGTAATTTTAGAAAAAATACTTGCTAATATTATGTTAGTTCCCGTACTCTAACGAAACTAAGCGAAATCGGTCCGAAGTTGTCAGAAATTACTAAAAAAAACAATTTGTATTGAACATTTTGTACGGGAACACGTTTGAGTAAGTTTGGGTTGTTTCGTTAAAGTACAGGAACAGAAATATTTATTCGTATAAGTTCGCATATATAATTTTTTTTGTCTATCTCTTCAAATGACGTCAAAATATAAGAATTCATAAATTAAAAAAAACTATTTACTATTTTTATAAAATATTTGAAATATGAGTAAAAACTATAATTTAATCATTTAACGCCACAAAACAAAAAAACAGTTGTTGCGAATTACAAACACACCGTGAGACAATTGCAAAAATATATATCAAATGACAAATCAATTGATTAGAAAAAATAACTTAATAAATTAATTAATAAACGTAAAATACCGCCAACTGATGACACTTGCCAAGAAGTCGCAAATACTCACACACACACACATCCAACAAATGCTCGGCGATAAACAAAAAAAATTCTCTAGGGGCATTTTTGTAATCTCTCACAAGCACAATGGGGTTTAGGGTGAAAATTTATATTTTCTCTTATACGAGTCTACAACATACAAAGATTGTAATAAATTCTTATAGTCAACTATTAAGCATAATATATCATATTTTACATGGGTTCGAGCCCCAGACTCGGCAAACATACATTTCTGTAATAATTAATTTCTATTAAATTATTAATCACTGCAACATCCTCTATCGGCTGTCGATGTAAAAACGACCTTCTTTGTCAAACTTCCAATCCTACCCAGCAAAACTTTTCATTACCAAATAATGAGTTAAACAGCTAAACTATTCAGCACGAACTACTTACTCATTCACTGTTTAAGTCATTACCTTAACATGGGGATGTCATTGGATTCAAGTACTTACCAATTGCAGAAATGTAATGACTTGGGTAAGTAATTGGAAAACAACAACAAAAGCTTTTTTTAAATGACCTATAGTTACAACCTGCTAAGGTCAAAGAGCGAACATATTTTAGAATTCTATGGAATTCGATCTTGTGCAAATATTCTCAAATTTTATAGCCTAAGCTTTGAAAAATTGTCCTCTACTTGGTGTTTCCATCGAAGTTTTGGACGTGCTCTTTTAACATTAGGTGGTGGGACATTTTAATTCTAATTTTAGCCTCTTCATAGTAATTGTTTTTTCCAAGAGTGGGTTACTAGCCCGTCGTCCTAACCCATTTTTATCGATCTTATGGGACAACTCTCGGTACATGTTAGCTCACTACATTAAGGAGTGTTAAACTAATTTACGAGGTGATACCACGAGGAGGTCAGTGTCCGCTGTTGAGATGAAGGATGACCAAGATAAGTCTGGGCTTACCAAGTTAAGACTGATCAGGACCGTGTTTGGTTTCCAACATCCCCTACATCAAATCAAAATTGACTCATGATGGTATTTTTCATTACCGTAAGTTAGTATTCCAAATTTTTTTTATATATATATATATATAATTCCCCGACAACATTCCAATTGGAACAAGGGGTACTTCTCTCAGACAATGAGCTGCATCCAATTCTATTTTTAGACTCATTGAAAGGGACCTACGTTTTAACGCCGGCTCCGAACGGCAAATGCATTAGTTAGAGAAGTTTTTCATAGCCTAATACTCAATAACCAGTGGCTAGCTGAGTTATGAGGTGAACCGCCGCTTTTTTGAAAATTAATTTTTTCAAGTGGGCCTGACAGGGATTGAACTTGGGACCTCTGGTATGCTAGGCGGATGACTAACCTGCTATACCACGGCGGTTCACAAATTTTTTTTACAGAAGGTAATATTTAAGTTCTTTAAATTCAAAAATCATTTAAAAAAACTTTTTGAATACAAAAAAAAAATAAAAAAAATTGGTGATTTTGGTGGAATTTGAACCGGGGGCCATTCAGTTTAAGTTACCATTTTAATTACAAATAAGTACTTCTGTAATAAATTATTAATTATTCGGAGCGTATGTTGTAGTCATTACAAGGTAACCAGTTACCAGAGTACTTGTCATTACCAAAGTGTTGCTGGGTAGTTATACTTCTCCTGATGATGATGGCCTAACCAGCTGTTGAAATGCATCAAGGAAAGATCGTCCCTAATATTTTTTAGTTTTATACATTTTTATAAAACCTTTTAATAGGATAAATAATTAAACCGGGGTCCAGGTTATCGAAGTAAAAGGTTCCTTAGAAGGTGTTGTCCTAAAGGTGCTGATGATCTTTATAATAAAAGAACGTCGATTTAAGTCATGAAGAAGACTCCTTGCCTTTACTAAAAAAAACATTATTTTAAATTTGTATATACAAAACCATAATTTCTACCCCACTGTCCCTTCAAAAACGCTAAAAACACAATTAAAATAAATTTTACCTCTACAACAAGAAAACCAGCGATAATAAACCGGCCCCAAGGTAATTTCTATTCATTTTGCCGTCGGTAACATAAAACCGTGAACTTGACTTTTTTCATAAAAGAAATTTCCGCTAGAAAATATTTTTTTTTATTATTTCAAAATGTGTAAAATGAAAGAAAAAGTAAATTAAATAATATTAAATTGTTTCATTATCTGCAGAAAATAACGCCAGTGGGTTGTCAGTCAGTTGGTCTGCATCGCAATGTAAAAAAGATTAAATGATTTGTAAAGTGCAAAGATCTTGAGAAAAATATTATTGTTAAGAAAAGTAGGTATTAATTACTTTAGGTTGAGTGACCTACAATTAATGTAATGGCCTAAATTTTGAGAAAATTATACAAATACATATATAAAGTTAAATTTGTATGTATACAAAAATGTCTAAATGTAAGAAATTCTCTAGAGCAGGGATGACCAAAGAGAGGAATGTGATTGTATTTGTGAGCGAAAGAGAGGATACACAGGCAGAAGCAAGAATTGACATAAATTTGGTTGTTTATTTATATTTTATTTCAGTTACCGCTGAACCAGCGTGAAATGAACATGCGGAGGAGTATTGATTTTTTTTTGTTGTTTTTATGTAAACAAAAATTATTTTCTTTTGTTTCTATAAAGAGAACATAACTTTTTAGAAATGTATATTCAGCATAGTATATTTTTTTATAAATACAATTCAAAAACTTACTTTTTCTATAGAAAAACTTACTTTTTCTATAGAAAAACTTACTTTTTCTATAGAAAAA
Organism: Stomorhina lunata; assembly: GCA_933228675.1. Lineage (NCBI taxonomy): Eukaryota > Metazoa > Arthropoda > Insecta > Diptera > Rhiniidae > Stomorhina > Stomorhina lunata. The sequence continues at coordinate 46,095,352 of OW121740.1, read as the reverse complement.
CTTACTTTTTCTATAGAAAAACTTACTTTTTCTATAGAAAAACTTACTTTTTCTATAGAAAAACTTACTTTTTCTATAGAAAAACTTACTTTTTCTATAGAAAAACTTACTTTTTCTATAGAAAAACTTACTTTTTCTATAGAAAAACTTACTTTTTCTATAGAAAAACTTACTTTTTCTATAGAAAAACTTACTTTTTCTATAGAAAAACTTACTTTTTCTATAGAAAAACTTACTTTTTCTATAGAAAAACTTACTTTTTCTATAGAAAAACTTACTTTTTCTATAGAAAAACTTACTTTTTCTATAGAAAAACTTACTTTTTCTATAGAAAAACTTACTTTTTCTATAGAAAAATTTACTTTTTCTATAGAAAAACTTACTTTTTCTATTGAAAAACTTACTTTTTCTATAGAAAAACTTACTTTTTTTATATAAAAACTTACCTTTTCTATAGAAAAACTTTCTATAGAAAAACTAATTTTTTTTCTATAAAAAGCATGTCTTTAAGAAGGTTTATCATGTTTTTATTTTTAAAGATAAAGTTTGTTTTCTTTAGAAAATGTATTTTTTATTCAGAAAACGTTTTTTTTTTCTTTAAAAAACGTGTTTTTTTACATAAAAAAAAATTTAAGTTTATTTTTCTATAAGGAAAATAAAAACGTATTTTTTACTAAAAAAAATCAAATATTTTCTATAAAAACGATTAAATGTTTAGCGAAAAAATAATTTTTCAAACATTCAATCTCACAGTGTATCTTGAAAAAACAATAACAAAAAATACAAAAAAATTAACAAAACTTATAACAGCCCCCACTCGTGTGCATCCGTCAAAGGTTGAATGACGACTAAATGAATGAGAATAAGAAAACTTCTGGCAAGCACTTGCTTCGCGGTGGTCGCGCCTGCTTTAGAATATATAATGGATACAATTTTCGGTTGCTCTCTTCGTGAATGGCAGGTCTTTATTTGCACCCATCTCGAATTTTTATAAATTTCTTAAAAAAATAGGTTTTTTAAAAGTTCATAATAATCATAAAAACATACATTTTGGTATCAAGTTTCATTAGGAGCTCAAAGTCTGCTTAATTTTATACAATTAAATGTAAAAGAACCCATCAAAAGTAATTGGAGTGATATAAATAACGTCAAGTAAAAAAGGGCTCACAGTGTGTAGCGTCCGTCACAGAAATAAAGTTGTTTTTTTAATTTGACTAGTGCAATTTTTCTTTTTTCTCCAATTGAACTTGGTTCGTAAAGAGAAGTTATAGTATGCTTTACATTAGGCTAAAAATATATAGATGTTAATATAGCATTTTACAGAATAATATATAAAGGAAAGTGTGTAGCGTCCGTCACAGTATATATTTTTTACAAAATGATATTTATTAAATATAATATTTACGAACACATCTCTGTCTTATTCATAAAGCAATAACACGATCTATATCCACAGATTATATTTAAGATATTAGGTGTTAAAAAAATATACAGTGGGGCAAATTTGATGCTTTTGAAATTTGATTTTTTTTTATTTTTGGGACAATCTAACAACTGGGACACTCTAACAGCATTCTTTCGACCAAAAATAAGATGTCAAAAGTGAAAAACTTTAAACTTTAAATAAATACATGTATGTAGCCGTTTTGTGAAATATTAAATTGTGTCCAAAAATCGCATTTTAACAGCGAACATGAAAAGAAAGGAGATGAAATTCGAGAACAAATAAAACCATTATTTTCACTGATTAACGAATCCTTTAACAAATATGAAATGTGATTTTTTTTCCTAATAAAACATTCAAATAAAAACTGTATCGTCCGTCACATAGCGTCCGCAACAGTTCATTTATGGATTTTTGGTAAAACTGGAAACTTTAAAATATTTTATAAATGTTTGTAATCCTTTGATTTTCCTCTATCTTTAATGTATTTAAAACTTGTTTATTACTTGACCGATTTGATGAAAATTGCAGAAACACGTGTTGAAAAAAAAGTTACTTCCATTTCTTGTAGCGTCCGTCACAGCACTTTAAAAGCGAATATCTTTTTCCTCCAAAAGAAGTATGTAAATTAGCAAATGCCATTCGATAGCGCAATTGATGGGCTAATATTATCGGAAATCTGTGATATCTAGTGTAAAACGGCAATGGGATACATTTAAGTACAGCAAAATCTGTACAAATGTATCGTCCGTCACGCGGGATTTGCCCATATACACAATCACTTTTAGGACACCAGTTGGGTTAGTATGACCCTTTCTAGTAATTGGAGAAACATACCTGTATTTCTAAAGAAATCTCATAGTATTACAATTCTGAGGGTCTCCATGAACAAGGCCTTTCTAGTTTACCCCCTCATTCCAGTTATGGCAACTGATTAGATTACGTTAAGCTCATTTTTGTTAGTATTCGTTGGCGATAACTGCCATTTGGGCTATTGAAACTCATTCAAAATTTGTCATTTTTAACACTTCATTGAGTAAATAAACAAATTTTTCGCTGGCATTGATTTTCTACTTAAAAAAATTACCAAAAAAAAGTTTGTTTTATATATTTGTTTAATGTGGGTGATATAAACAATATTTCTTTTTAAATTTGTTTGCATACATAACTACATATGTATGTAAATATAATTTACCCATTTTACCGTTTTGGTATTTACCTTTTGCTTACCACTTAATTTCAAGTGTAAATGTTTGCTTAAATGAATTGTTTACGTTTGTAAACCGTAAAAACTTTATTTTTCAGAATTTTTTTTTTATGTTAAATGTTTAATTATAGCATACGTGACTAATTTACTTTAAAATTAGCAAAGGTTATTAGATATTTATGGAATATAATATGGACTATATAGTCATATGTGAACCACGTTGGCGAAATTTTATTTACGTCAGTAGTTGTTGGTAGTTCTAAGAAATGATGAGTCAAAAATCTTAAATGGATTTGAAGCTTTAAGGATTGCATGAAAATACCGTTAGACTTAACAAATCTTTTAAGTGTCGAAATAAACATTCAAGTCCACCAAAACTTAGGTAATGGCATATACTCAGGTAATAATGACTAAAAAATACCCTCCGAATTACTTATAAAATATCAAAGAAAATGCTTATTTGCAATTCGAATGGTATTTTAAAAAGGCCAGGGTTCAAGTCCTACCAACCATAGATATTTTATTTTTCTTTTTAAAATTATTTATATTAAAAAAAGGAATTCAATACCTACTTCTTAAACAAAATTTTGTTGAAACACCATCAGGAGCACGGGTCGGCGCAAAGAGAACAGAGCCCAAATTAAACCATTCGATATCGATCGAAATCTTGGATATTTTCAAAACATTTGTATAGCATACTTTAAGGATAATCAAAATTATTTAAAACATACTCAGTAGAACGTCTCGACTTATATGGGGAAAAAATAAAGCTCGCCGTTCACCATCGAATATAAAGCATTGCTATCAGGCAGTTTAGAAACAAATTTTTAAAATTTTTTTTGTCGCACATTGGGGTCGCCAAAATATATTTGTCGTTATATCTTCGGCATTTACAGTCGGATCTTGAAGTGTGATATATCGATGTTTTTGTCTCGAAAAGGCCAACATTTTTTTTTTCAATAGTCATTATTCTCAGTTATCCGGTTCTAGTATTTATCTATCAGACCCCTGTTCCTACCACCCTAATATCAGAAAATTAAAACTCTTAAAAAATGTTTAAACTTTTACTAAGAAAGTGTTTCGATTTTTCAAACCGATCTATTAAAAACAAGGAATTTCTTATTTTGCCGCATATAGGGATCGCCAAAATACATTTTTCGCCATTTACTGTCGGATCTTAAAGTGTAATATATCGATGTTTTTGTCTAACGAAGGTCAATGTCTTGGGTTATTATAATAATTATTGACCTCAAATACATTCTTCCATTTTTATACCCTTCACCAATAGGTGAAAGGGTATTATAAGTTTGTGATTCCGTTTGTAATTTAGTGATCGTAGACCCCATAAAAATTATACCGATCGACTCAGAATCGGGAGAAGAATCGATTAAGCGATGTCCGTCTGTCTGTCTGTCTGTCTGTCTGTCTGTCTGTCTGTCCGTCCGTCTGTCTGTCTGTCTGTTGAAATCAAGTTTCTGAAGCCCCTGGAGGATTGAGTTACATAAATTATATATCCGATTTTAGGAAATTCTCCCGCAATGAACACTATTAAATTTCATTAAAATCGGTTTATAAACACCGAAAATATCGAAAAAATACCAAAAATTAGACGAAAATTTGAAAATTTTTGATTGAAACACACTTTTAAATAACAAGAGAAAAAAGATACTCCTGGTGTACATGTGATAATATGTTATATATCAGATTGTAGGAAATATTTTCCCAAAGCACTCTGTAAAATTTTATCAAAATCGGTCCATAAACAACTGAGATATCGCCAAAACACTGAATTTGATGTATCGCAAATTGCCCAAAGTACACATTAGAGAATGTTTGTTGAAAAAATTAAATGCAGATGTAGGAACAACTATCCTCCTTTAGTACGGACCTACATAAATTTTATATCGGATTTTAGGAAATTCCCCCACCAAGCACGTTATTAAATTTTATCAAAAGCGGTCTATAAACAATTGAGATATCGCCATAACACTACATTTAATGTACAGCAAATTGCCCAAAGTACGTGTCTAAGAAATTTTGTTTACATTTTGTAAGTATTGTTTCAGCGATATCTCAGGTGTTTATGGACCGATTGTGATGAAATTTGACATCGTTCTTTATGATAGGATTTTCTAAAATCTGATATATATGCTCCACAAATCTGATTATGAATACCATTCAAATTGTACCGATCAACTCAGAATCGGCACAAGAATCGATTTCGCGACCTCCGTCCGTCTGTCCGTCCGTCTGTTTGTTTGCCCGTCCGTCCGTCTGTTTGTTTATCCGTCCGTCTACATGTCCGTCCGTCTACCTGTCTGTCCTTTTTTCTGTTGTAGTCAAGTTTTTGGAGCTCCTGTTTTGTCAGATGTTTATTTTGATGAAGTTTAATAGCGTCCTTCGCAGGGGATTATCTAAATCCTGATGAATTCTGTAATTTGTGGTAGATATAATTTAGCGTTTAAGCGATGGTGTTTTGATCGACAATGTTGAAATTCAGGGTGGGACAATTCAGGAGCTCCACAAATCTGGTTTTAGCAGACAGACACACTGCATTTATCTTAATTTTGTGTCTGACTTTTGAACATTATAATAACATTTGAGAATGTATTATATATCAAATTATAGGTAATCTTCCTAGGAAGTACAAAAATGCTATCCGTTCAAAACCTACATATGTATGTAAGTATCTCACATATCAACAAAAATTTAAATTTTTTAATTGCAATTGGGAGAAATCCGTTCACGTTTGACAATTGATCCCGTATAACTTCGCCTAAGGCAATCTCTTAGTAGCTAATAAATGACAAATAATAATAGATACGATGATGACATTTAGTAAAAAGACGTTGTACAATATTGATATTCAGGGCGATAGCGCCTAAAATAAACCTTCTAGAGGGACAATATTTGACAAAAGTATTTCTGATCTCTTGAAAAGTTCGATATTGAAAATGGACGAGCTCTATTCACATTTAGTGAAATCTCCCATATAAACCCGACCGGGAATCGATTTAATGCTGATAAATTAAATCACATTAAAATTGCACAAAGAACTAGAGCAAAACTTTCCAAGCATCCATCGGACAGATCGAAAGAACTATACATCCCAAATATTATTGATGAAGTGTTCATTTTAATTAATTAACTAACTTCAAATTAATAAGTTAACTTTTCCGACAAAGCTGATAACCATTCAAAAGCTATATATTTCACGTATGTATCTAAAACTTTGTTAAAGCTTTGACCTAAATCAGTCCGCTAACTTTAGAGTTTTACATAACTAATCAAGAACTTTTACTAGTTGGATAATTCGTACGAATTAAAGTGCACAACCCTCACTGGGCACAGCGTTTTTGGGTTGCATGTCAGAATACTTAAACTTCATCAAATCGATGTGCTATTGCAAATCTAAGGGCATCTACATTTTGAAGCATCTTTTCTGCATGGTTTATCTGGTCTATCGAACTTTATTAAATGTTCGTAAAATATGTGTCTATTTTATTTCGAAGCTACTGGCTGGCTTAAATATGCATTCTCTACTTGTAGTCTAGTAATCATTATATTTCACAAAGGGACCACTTTAGAACCCAAGTGAAGCTTCCCTAGACATCAGCCACCTGCATAACTATTCTAGATGATGACGCCACCGAAATGGTTTTCGTTTTCCGACTCTTAATTTTAAAGACTCTTTGCATATAATACTAGTATAACCAAATATTGCTACGAATTACATTAAGTACTTTTGGAACACCATTGGTGAAGGGTATCCAAGATTCGGCAAAGCCGAATATACCACTCTTACTTGTTTTTTTATATTTTTCATCAAAAATTTTTTAAATTTTTTTTTATCAAAAATGTTTCTATATTTTTTTTATCAAAAATTTTTCTATAAAAAATTTTTTTACAAAAATTTTTCTATAGAACATTTTTTTCTATAAAAAATTTTTTTTACAAAAATTTTTCTATAGAAAATTTTTTTATCAAAAATTTTTCTACAGAAAATTTGAAAATTTTTGATATAAAAATATTTTTATCGAAAATTTGTACAGAAAAATATTTTTATAATATTTTTCTATAAAAAAATTTTTTGGTCGAAAATATCTAAAAAATATAAAAATCTAAAATTGTTTAATATTAGAATTTATTTCTGCTTAGAAACATATTCCCAATGTTTACAAAAATATTTCCAATGTTTACAAAAATAATAGCGTCGTGGCAACAATGTTCGAGACTTTCGAACTATTTTTTTTGTTGCTGTAAATTAGATTTTGATTTGTTTCTTGCCTATTTTGTTTTTGTCTTTTTTTTAACAAATCGGTATCAAGCGACGCTGATAACATCCAAATTCCAACTGAATGATTTTAATAGTCATTTTCACGAGTTTTATTAATGATCGTGGTATATACGAAAATAAAAGAAATTCATCGGCTTCTGGTAGTATGGGCTGCCTACTCCTGATCATGTGTTAAAAATCTCGGTAGAAATAGCATTTACATTTTTTAATTAAAAAACAATATAAAGTGTAAAAAAAACTGTGTCAAATTTCATAAAGTTATCTTTAGAATTGCGACCTGTACTTTGATTACAAAGTTAACATGATGGTACAGTTAGGCGGACGGACGGACTGGCATCCATCAACTCAGGAAGTTATTTTAAGTGTATTGGTATACTAAGGTCTAAGACCAATATTTCTATGCATTACATACAGCAGCACAAACTTATAATAACCTTCCGCCTATGGTGGTAAAGGAAGGCTATTACAAAGCAGAAACCCTTCCCGGTGGACACCCAGTATTGCATGGGCCTCGCTCATGCCGATACCGTCTGGCTTTTCGAGATGTTGCCAATCCCATACTATTATATGGTGCTCTTGTTTAGAGAGCGGTTCTTTCGTTAAAGATCTCGAAATTTCAGTTCTGATATTTACAGGTGCCATTAGGACTTCTTGCTATGTTAAATTCACTCCCTGTTAAAGTAATGTCTATACACAGAAGAACCTTAGTCGTAAAATAGGTTAGATTAATTAGAGAGGGAAGATTCTTTTCTTAAAAAATATTTGGGCTTAATGTTCTTATCACAGCAACAATTTATCTAGATTTTAATATGGGAGCTAGGGTCAAATGTGGACAGAGTGCCATGAAATTTCACAAATGGAATGATTTGGACAGAAGATTTATCGGTGCAGAGCCTAATCTTAAATTATTTTATTAGATTTTATTCGATTTACAAGCTTTTGTGATTTTCGGCATATTAAAGTGACTTGTTCTTATATGGGAGCTATGGTCAAATATGGGTCGATTCCTAAAAACTGTACACTTACTCTGACTACTATAAGGCTTTTTTTCGCTGAAATTGATTACAATACAAATAAATTTGTTGCTGTTAAGGGACAAAATATCTTTCCGACTTCCTCCCAAAATAATGATAACAAGCTTGTGTGGACATCCAGCAGCTGGTTAGACTTCCTTTATTCGACATAGACATAGATCGATCGGTATATAAATTTTGGTTATCTAAACAATTGATACGATAACTTTGAGTCATTATAAAGTCAGGCGTTCCTGTTAGATCAAGAAAAAATATATCATTAACTTTTACTAAGATATTATATATATATTACTTATATGACATGTATTTACAACCTGTTAAGGTCAGAGGAAGAGCATATTTTAGAAATCCAAATGCTTCGAATCTCGTGCGCATATTCTTCAATTTTAAATACAAAGGCATCGAAGTATCGAACGTCCTCTTCTAACATTAGGGCACAGCGACTCCGGCTGACTGTTTTGGCACAATGACATCTGCTCACTGTTTTGGCATAGCGGCTTCGGCTGAATGTTTTGGTACAGCGACTTCGGCTGACAGTTTCGTTCAACGGCTTTGGTCGTTTAAGTCAGAATTGTAATAAAATAGTATTATTTCTTTAACACGTTCCCGCCGGGGCCTATTTTCATGAGCTGTCCTCTGGGACGGCGCTCAAATCAATTGCGTGTTACATCGGACGGCGCGCAATTTTTGCCTGTTCAGACTAGCAGACGCGAGTCATATCTGTAACTCTTATCATTTAGTCTCTTTGTTCTTGCTTATTTTCTACCTGAATCTACTATTTTGTTTTCATAGAAAGCTTTCCCTGTCTCCTTTTCTTCCGATCTTCTTTATTACATTTTGTTTTTGTAATCATTGCAAAATTAGAAATTGTCAGCATTGCAAGCGTCAGCTAGCGAGTAAGTTCAGAACAAAGTCAGTGCTGTAGCAGGCTATATGCAATTTAATATAGCTGCAAAAAAGCCAAAAGGGTAACGACATTTTGTGCCATTTGTCCAAATAAACGACCTTTGTGTATCCCATGTTTTAAAAAAACTCATGAAAATTAATAAATTTTTTAATATATTGAACAAATTTGACTTAAATAACCCAGCAAAACTTTGGTAATGGCAAGTACTCTGATAACTGGTTACCTTGTAACGACTACAACATACCATCCGAATAAATAATAAGTTATTACAGAAGTACTTATTTGTAATTAAGATGGTAATTTAAACTGAATGGCCCCGGTTCAAATCCCACCAAGGGCAACAATTTTTTTTAGTTTTTTTTTTATTAAAAGAGTCTTTTTAAATGATTTTTGAATTTTAAGAACTTAAATATTATCTTCTGTAAAAAAATTTGTAAAACTAACTCACGTTAATGAAAAATACCATCATGAGTCAATTTTGATTATCTAATGGATGTTGAATACCAAACACGATTCTAATTGGTCTTAACTTGGAAAGCCCAACTTATCTGGGTCATCCTCTCATCATCTCAACTGTGGACACACACCTCCTCATGGTATCACCCGGGGAGCTAGTTTAACACCCATTAATATTGTGAGTTAACATGTTCCGAGAGTTGTCCCATAAGATCGATAAAAATGGGTTAGGATTACGGGTTAGTAACCCTCTCTTGAAAAAAAAATACAATGAAGAGGATAAAATTAGAATTGAAATGTCCCACTACCTAATTTTAGAGGAGGATGTCCGAAACTTCGATAGAAAGACAAAATAGAGGAACTTTTTCAAAGCTTGGACTATAAAATTGGAGAATATTCGAACAAGATCGAAATCCATGGAATTCTAAAATATGCTCGGACTTTGACATTAACAGGTTGTAACATTTAAGTAAGTAAGAGTCAATCTAATGTAAAAACTTAAACAAAAAAGAAGATTTAAATTGTTTAAGTTTTAAAATAATTTTAAAAAAGTTTTAAAATAATTACAAAAAATCGTATAAAAATATTTTTCCAAAAATTACAACAAAGCAAAAAAAAGCAGGGAAAAACAAAGTTATTTTCACATGATTTTGAATCTAAAAATAAAAATTGTTTATATTAATTATAAGCTGATAAGTTTTCAACATATGAAGTAGCTCTGTGGAAGAGTCTCTGCCTAGCAGTCGGAGGGTCTGGGTTCGAGCCCCCATGGGACCATAAAAAAAATTTTGTATTTCGTTTAAAAATATATGTTTTTAATAAAACAACAACAAAAAAGTTGTTGCTGTTGTTGTTGTTGTTGTTTTCAAATTGCTTACCAAAGTCATTAATTTTCTGCAATTGGTAAGTACTTGCCTCCAATGACATCCCCATGTTAATGTAATGACTTAAACAGCGAATGAGTAAGTAGTTCGTGTTCAATAGTTTTACTGTTTAACTCATTATTTGGTAATGAAAAGTTTTACTGGGAATTTAAATTTAGTTTATTCGCAAACTTAATTTTTTCAGCAAAAACACATTAGCTTGATTCCTTTCTTTGTACCACCGGTGGTACATGCCGCCCGATGGGACAGTTGTGTATGTACCACCGGTGGTACACGCCGTCCCGTAGGACCGACATCAATGTACCACCGGTGGTACATGCCGGCGGGAACGTGTTAAGTAATATTGTAGACCTATGTTAAAGTATTTAGATTATGAAATAACACGACTTCATCTATATCCGATTGGTAGTTGGAAGTCCGAGCATTATCTCGTTTGTTGTTGCTTCCAAGTAACCAATCGAGTAAGAAGGAGATAGTTATATCTCTATGCTCCACTGGGAGTCAGGGATAACAGAAAAATATATCTATGCTTATGATTCTAGAAGAAGGTCTTACATAACTACTTCTCAAAACTTCTGAATGTAATTTGAAGTTGTTATATTGTCAGATATAGGATAAAAAACCTTTTAAGTGTATTAAGATAAAATAAATTTTTAGTATTGAGACCTGACCACAAAATGAAGTACTTACCTGATGGCTCCCAAGTAATCTAAGCTGTAATATAATATCGTTGTAATATTAATCAAACTTACAAAAATTAAGAATTTGACGTTTAACAATAAAAATTTCGAACTTTATTCATCAGTGTCAAGATTATTGTGTCTCCGAATAAAAATGACTTAAGATTAAAAGCATTTTTCATTCGGGAACCCATTATTTTTTCACTTCGAGCACATACAAAGGCAAACATGTGATAGCAAAATGACAATAAATACTCAAAAGAAAGACAGTTTTTTCATCAACCGTCAAAAAGAACATATCAAAACAAAAGAAAATCGAGATAAACCCCAAAATGAAAATAAGAAATTCACTAAAAGTGCAATAAATTCAACTCAGACAAATGAAAAATTGAGTACATAAAATGTGCACATTGAAAGTTTTTTAAATTGTTTTTTTCTTCAGTTTTTCTAAAGCAAATGCTTAAGATTAAAACAATTACTCAAAATGTAATAGAAATTTTTTAGAAATACGAAAAAAAATGTAGTTGACATTAAACATTACAAAGGGAAACATTAACGTAGAAAATCGTTGGTTGTGTAAAGAAAATATTTGTCTTCTTAAAAGTTTCAAGATCTTAAAAAAGAAAAATATTCATACAACAAAAATTGTTTCTAAAATTAATTTACATTAAATTATTGAAACAAAATGTTATTTGTCTTCAAAAAAAGAAATTTAACAAAAATCTGTCAAAAATATTTGACTTTGTTATATAAGACTTTTACCAAGAAATCGAAAAATTTTTATAAAAAACTGTTTTAAATTTTAAATTTCAAAATCGACCTTTTGGGAAAATTTTGAAATTTTTGTGCGAATTTAAAAAAAAAAGTTCAAAATTTTTTTCTTCATCTTCAAAATGCCGGAACTAAAACGTAGTCTCAGTAAACTCTCCATGATCGTGTATCGTGCCACACATTCGAGCGATCAAAGTTGGCGTGAGGAATTGCTAAGGTATCTTCTTTGTTTTAAATAAATATTTAAAAAGTTTCTTTTATGATATAGACAGACTTTTAAATAAAGCGTAGATTTCATTTCAGTATTAGAGTAATTTAATTTGTCTATAATTTTATGACCCTAATTAAATAATTAAGAAAATCTAAAACTTTAAACTAAAACACGAATGACTTAGTTTTGATTTGTTATATTCTTGGTCTTTACTTTTCTTTGATAAAAATTGTCTCAAATTTTTTTGTCAGATTCTTGGGTTTGTCGTCTAATTAATTTAAACAAAAAAAATTCCGTCTATCATCATTTGACTTAAAAACGTAATAGGAAGTTGCTTGTGACAAATGACGAAAAATATATTATGTGGGAGTAACTTAATATTTACTTGAGGTAGTTACTTATGTACGAGTATATAACAAGCAAAAGATTACGTTTTTGTGTAAATTAAAAAAAATCTTATCAAATCATCTTTTAAATATTTTAGTTTAAAATTTTTTTATAATAATCAAATGTATTTAAGTGCAAAGATGACCCTACGTCATGGACTGCATTGATGTTTTGTGTCGCAATTACCGATTTTGAAAGAATTCCACGGAAATAATCGGCGACGGGACACTGATCACATTTGAGTTAATTATAATGTCGTATTTATTCTTGATTATGGTATTCCTCATACATGACATAGCACGACTAGCACCTGATTAACATCCTAGAAAAGACAATTCAAGTATTATCCTTATAAGAAATTTATATTTCATAGCATATATTCAGAAGATTTAAAGGTAGAGCCGATGTGCTAACAAACTAAGCCACAGAACTCTCTTAGAGGGTAACGTCTTTCTGAGAGAAATAATTGTTCGGCATTCCCCAATTGCAACTTAAATTAAAAAATATGGTTTTCTAAAATTTAAAAAAACAAGAGTTTAGTGTAACAGAGCCTTTAATATATAAAAAATCCGGCGATCAGAGGCCGTACTTTCTAATAATAAATTTCTACAGAAAGAAATTTGTAACTTTCACAGCATTTAATTATACCCTTCACCACCATAGGTTTAAAGGGTATTATAAGTTTGTGCTGATGTATGTAACGCATAAAAATATTTGTCTTAGACCCACCTTTTAGTATACCAATAGGCTTAGAGTCACTTTCTGAGTCGATTTAGCGATGTCCGTCCGTCCGTCTTGCTGGCTGGCTGGCTGGACCCCCATGTAAGCCTTGTAATCAAACTACAGGTCGCAATTCTAAAGATAATTTGATGAAATTTGGCACGGATCATTTTTTTTTTTTGATAATGGGACCATGAAATTGAAATTGGTCAAAATCGGTCCATTATTTATGGTACCTCCCATAGGTCCCACTTCCCGGAATTGATATATTGGCCATAAATATCAATATTTTTTCATGAAATTTAAAACAAATACTGCTTATATAAACTAAAATCACTGTACCAAATTTCGTTGAAATCGGTCCACATTTGACCATAGCTCTCATACAAACTCTTCTTTAAAAATGCACTAAATGAGACAAAAAATCACTAAAACGCTCGTAAATCTAAAGATAATGAAAATTTTGAGTTTATTTTTTGCATACATAATTTTTGTAATAGCTTGCCAAATTTCGAGATAATTGGTCCACATTTGACCCTAGCTCTCATATAAGTCCAAATGACTGAAATAGCTTAAATATATAAGTTTTAAGAAAATATTTGTATGATGGCAAAATTCAGCAAATATTTGTCTTTATACAGGAAAAATAACACCTTTGACCTTTGTGGTGAATGGCATCGTATGGTCGGGCTAGACCGACTATAGCGCTTTCTTACTTGTTAAAACTAATTTTATTGTGTAATAATAAAGTTATGGGAACTTTACGACAATTACAGTATAATTAATTCAGATTCGACAATCAATTTTTGTTAAATAACACAACTATAGTATTCACTTAAATAGAATCAAATTAATATGCAATATCAGAGTTTTAGGAAAAAAAAAATATTCAGGTTCAAATGAATCTCATTTAAGTCGTGAAATATTTCGTTGAAAGTTTTGTTGCATACTTTTGGGAGTTTTACAAAAGTATCAATATGTGAGAAATAGTACAATTTTAGAAAGGCCCTTAATTTAAATTTCAAACTATCAAGGGTTTGAAAGATCTAAAAAGCAGGTTTTGGTTCAATGTCAAATTTTCTTTCCTAAAACTTGAATCGTTTTACTCTGTTTTAGTTCCCAAGCGTGTCTAAAATTAAAATTTCTTGAAAGCAATTAAAACACACAAGTATTTAGATACTTAAGACCACAACAAAAACTAAACTTGAAATAATTATTTAAACAATAGAATTATTTGTTTTATTTACGTTAGCAGTCAACTAAATACAACAATTAAAATAATATTTATATAAATTGTATTTATAACATTTAATTGTTTAAACTTAAAAAATCACACGATCAAAAAAAAAAAAAAAAATTAATGATCAATTATTATGACTTAATTAAGCAATAATTAAATAAAAATTAACACGATATATTTCTATAACTACAATAACTATAAAAGACGACTCGATAACACGAAATTTTTATATACCGACATGATTTATATAAAAATTTTCAATTGCATTTTAATTTGAAAACGAAAAAAAAAATGATAATTTGAAAATTATTTTATAAACAACAAAGTTTAACGAAAAATATAGGAAATTAAGCGTGAAGATATTAAAAATTTTGTTTAACAAAAACAAATTCATTTAAAAATTAAGATTTTTAATTTGAGCATTACATGACGTCAATTGATGGCAAATAATAATTAAATTATGTTTTTGGCACAAAGAAAGTGTCCAAATTGAAAAATTGCTAAATTCGAAATATTATAATTTCTAGTTAAACTGCAGCAATTAGAAATTCTTTATATCCAAAAATAAACACTGAGAGAAAATTTTTGGCTAATATTGGGGCTTTACGCATTAGACTTTTGGGCTGTTCATAAGATCTTTTACGACAATTTTAGTTTAGGAATGCAGTTATATCATAAATGTTATCACAAAAAGTATTTTTGTTAAAAATTTCAAGATTAACAAAGGGCTTTGAAAAAAGATCAGGGTCACAATTTTATCTATGTTTTTCTTATCTTAGATATTTAAAAATGACCTTGTTTATGAGTTTCTTAGATTTGATTTATTTTGAATTATTATACAAACAAATTCCTTTGTACCCAAACTCTACGCACCAAAAACGTAGCTCTGTAGATACTTGACGCCTTTTAATTCTTATCAGCATTTTCTTTTTGATAGTATTATATTTGCAAAAGGCCTTTTGTCACTTATTTTTGTTGCCAATATATCTAAAATTTTGTTTATAGTTAAAAAAGTCAGCCAAACGAAGTGATATATTTAGACAGATCAAATGAAGAGTATGTCCAAAATTCATTAACAGAAAAAAACAAGTAAGAAAGTGCTATAGTCGGTCAAGCCCGACCATACAATACCCTTCATCATTAAGGTCAAAGGTGTTCTTTTTTCTGCAAAATTTTGCCATCATACAAACATATTCTCAAAACTTATACATTTAAGCTGTTTCCGTCATTTGGACTTATATGAGAGCTAGGGTCAAATGTGGAAATTTGGCAAATTGATTATTATTGTTACAAAAATTATGTATGCAAAAAATTAACTTCAAATTCTCATTATCTTCGGATTTACGAGCGTTTTAGTGAATTGTTTCCCATTTAGTGCGTTTTGAGAAAAGAGTTTGTATGGGAGCTATGGTCAAATGTGGACCGATTTCAACGAAATTTGGTACAGTGATTTAGGTTTATATAGTATGTGTTTCAAATTTCATAAAAAAATATTGATTTTTGTGGCCAATATACCAATTCCGGGGAGTGGGACTTATGGGAGGTACCATAAATAATGGATTGATTTCGACGAATTTCAATAGCCATGGTCCCACTATCAAGAAATGATCTGTTGATTACATGGTTTACATGGGGATCGAGCCAGCCACGGACGGACGGACGGACGGACGAACATCGCTAAATCGACTCAGAAAGTGATTCTAAGTCTATTGGTTTACTAAAAGGTGGGTCTAAGACAAATATTTCTATGCGTTACATACATCAGCACAAACTTATAATACCCTTTCCATCTATGGTGGTGAAGGGTATTATAACCTTGTTTATGAGTTTCTTAGATTTGATTTATTTTGAATTATTACACAAGCAAATTTGAAAATTGTTCGAACCCAAACTCCACACACTAAAAACGTAGTTCTACAGATACTTTACGTCTTTTAATTCTTATCATCATTTTCTTTTTGATATTATTATATTTGCAAAAGGCCTTTTGTCACTTATTTTTGTTGCCAATATATTTGGAATAATTCATGAAATTGTATGCTTTGTCATGATATTGATGTATACAGTTTTGTTTAGAGTTAAAAAAAAAGCCAGCCAAACGAAGTGATATATACAGAGAGATCAAAAGAAGGGTATGTCCAAAATTCATTAACAGAAAAAAAGATTTGTGATATCGACAATTTGTTCAGTAATGGAAAGTAACTATCTGTTCAAATATTTGGAATCCAATAAGCTACTAAATGACACGCAGTCGTTTAGTAGCTGTCTTATTAGAGTCCTCAGAGATCGTACTATAATAGTTGTTACAGATAGGAATTCAAGATTAATTCGGTTGTACCGCAAGGCTCTGTTCTTTCTCCTTATATTTTTTATATTTTTTCACAACCTTTACAAAGTTATATTTTTATAAACTTCAGAGTTAGTCACTTTAAACACACTGCACAAAACTGATTTACGAATATTCTTAGTCCCCTGTTCTGTTATACGCGTCTCAATTAAAACTCTCCCACAATATTCCTTCATCGGCCTTATATAGTAGAGAAGAGAGTTTCTAGCATTTTCTGCAGACTTAAACTAAAAGCTGCTGTCATAGTAGGTCCACATTTCGGTCCACATTTGACCATAGCTCCTGTACAAACTCTTCTGTCAAAAATAAAAATCACTAAAACGCTCGTAAATCTGAAGATAATGAGAGTTTTAAGTTTATATTTCGTATACATAATTTTGTAACAGCTGTAATCAATTTGCCAAATTTCGAGATAATCGGTCCACATTTGTCTCTAGCTCTCATATAAGTCTAAATGACGGAAACAGCTTAAATATATAAGTTTTGAGAAAATGTTTGTATGATGGCAAAATTTAGCAAATATTTCTCTTTATTTAGGGAAAAGAACACCTTTTGACCTTAATGGTGAAGGGTATCGTATGGTCGGTCTTGACCGACTATAGCACTTTCTTACTTGTTTAATTTATGAATAATAATATAATAAGTATGCATTTTAGATTAGAAAAAACAAGTAAGAAAGCGCTATAGTCGGTCAAGCCGACCATACGATTCCCTTCACCACTAAGGTCAAAGGTGTTATTTTTCCTGTATAAAGACAAATATTTGCTAAATTTTTGCCATCATACAAACATTTTCTCAAAACTTATATATTCAACCTGTTTCCGTCATTTGGACTTATATGAGAGCTAGGGTCAAATGGACCGATTATCTTGAAATATGGCAAATTAATTACAGTTGTTACAAAAATTATGTATGCAAAAAATAAACTCAAAATTTTCATTATCTTTAGATTTACGAGCGTTTTAGTGATTTTTTGTCTCATTTAGTGCGTTTTTAAAGAAGAGTTTGTATGGGAGCTATGGTCAAATGTGGACCGAAATTTGGTACAGTGATTTAAGTTTACATAAGCAGTATTTGTTTTAAATTTCATGAAAAAATATTGATATTTGTGGCCAATATAGCAATTCCGGGAAGTGGGACCTATGGGAGGTACCATAAATAATGGTCCGATTTTGACGAATATCAATAGCCATGGTCCCATTATCAATTATCTGCGCCAAATTTCATCAAATTATCTTTAGAACTGCGACCTGTAGTTTGATTACAAGGTTTACATGGGGGTCCAGCCAGCCAGACGGACGGACGGACGGACATCGGTAAATCGACTCAGAAAGTGATTCTAAGTCTATTGGTATACTAAAAGGTGGGTCTAAGACAAATATTTCTATGCGTTACAAACATCAGCACAAACTTATAATACCCTTTCCACCTATGGTGGTGAAGGGTATAAATATTTAATATAAAGTTTCAAACTTTTAATAGAACAAGAAAAATGCAAATAATGAAAATTTTATTTATTTTATTCCTAAAATTTTTTTTACTAACTTTAAATTTTTATAAAACTGACATAAGTCCTTTTATATTCAAACGATTCAAATGAGCGCTTAACTTTAGATATACTGACCAGAGAATGTCAACAAAACAAAACTGATAAAGAAAAGTAAAAATAAATCACAGGAATATATAAGAAAAAGCAACAACAAAAATAAAAACAAACCAAGTGATAAATACTTGTATGTACTTATCACACTTTAATGTAAATAAAAAAAAATATGATAATCTTACAATTTGGATAAGGGGAGTTCTAATATTTTAATGGTGTAATAAATTAAAATTTCATTAAAATATTATAATAAACGGCAACACTTTTGTTTTGAAAACTGATGATAAAAAACAAGAGCTACTTAATACTTGTGAGAGTTTGATAAGGAAGAACAGTGAGTAAGAAAACAGAACCTGACAGAGGTGAAAGAGAATGAAATCATGGTTTAAACTTTTATTTTTTCTATTAAAATACAAAATATTTGCCCCTATTGCCGTTCTCAACTCAACACAGTTTGGTCGTCTTCCAGTCTATCCAACTACCACTACGCTTATATCTAGGAAACAAAATTTAATTGATTTTAGTTGCGCAAAATTGCACTATTTAGGATAATATTGAATTTTTGTTGAGAATCTTCAAAAGACTGATTGATATAGATTAAAAGTAGAAAATGGTCAAATTTTTCTTATTTTGTCAAAAAGTTGAAAACTGAAATTTCGTTTGTATCTAAAATATAATATTTCAATAATTTCAGTTGCGCAAAATTGCGCTATTTCGGATAATATTAGACTTTCATTGGGAATCTTCAAAAAAAAATGATTAAAGTTAGATTTATATTTAAAAATAGTGAAATCTTTCATATATCGTCAAAAAATTAAAAACTAATGTTACGCTTATGTCTAAGAAATAAAATTTCATTGATTTTAGTTGCGCAAAATTGCGCTATTTAGGATAATATTGAATTTTTATTGAGAATCTTCAAGAAGACTGGTTGATATAGATTAAAAGTATAAAATTGTCAAATTTTTCTTATTTCGTCAAAAAGTTGAAAACTGAAATTACGTTTATATCTAAAATATAAAATTTCATTAATTTCAGTTGCGCAAAATTGCGCCATTTCGGATAATATTAGACTTTCATTGGGAATCTTCAAAAAAATGATTGAAGTTAGATTTATATTTAAAAATAGTGAAATTTTTCATATTTCATCAAAAAAATTGAAAACTAATGTTACGCTTGTGTCTAAGAAATAAAATTTCATTGATTTTAGTTGCGCAAAATTGCGCTATTTAGGATAATATTGAATTTTTATTGAGAATCTTCAAAAGACTGATTGATATAGATTTAAAGTAGAAAATTGTCAAATTTTTCTTATTTCGTCAAAAAGTTGAAAACTGAAATTTCGTTTGTATCTAAAATATAATATTTCAATAATTTCAGTTGCGCAAAATTGCGCTATTTCGGATAATATTAGACTTTCATTGGGAATCTTCAAAAAAAAAAAAAATGATTAAAGTTAGATTTGTATTTAAAAATACTGAAATCTTTCATATTTCGTCAAAAAATTGAAAACTAATGTTACGCTTATGTCTAAGAAATACAATTTAATTGATTTTAGTTGCGCAAAATTGCGCCATTTAGGATAATATTGAATTTTTATTGAGAATCTTCAAAAGACTGATTGATATAGATTTAAAGTAGAAAATTGTCAAATTTTTCTTATTTCGTCAAAAACTTGAAAACTAAAATTACGTTTATATCTAAAATATAAAATTTCATTAATTTCAGTTGCGCAAAATTGCGCTGTTTCGGATAATATTACACTTTTATTGAGAATCTTCAAAAAAAAAATGATTAAAGTTAGATTTATATTTAAAAATAGTGAAATTTTTCATATTTCGTCAAAAAATTGAAAACTAATATTACGCTTACGTCTAAAAAATAAAATTTCATTGATTTAAGTTGCGCAAAATTGCGCTATTTTGGATAATATAACACTTTTATTGAAAATCTTTAAAAAAATAGATTGATATCATGTCACAAAACTACAATCACAACAAATTTAAAATTTCTGAGTAAAATAATTTAAGTATAGTTCTTAAAAATTGATCTAGTTTTTGAGTCACTTACTCCTCAACAATTAATACCTTTACATAACTGAACTTAAAAGCAAAAGTACTTCTTCATTTTCATATACAAATCGGAAAAAACACATTTTTTTTTTTTTAAATACTGAGTCGAAAAATTAAGTTTCAAATTACAAAATACTCTCACTCTCTTTTGGCTAAAAAAAGGCAAAAGAAAATTAAAGAATGGATTTGAGACTTAAGCTGAGATTTGATTTTCTTTATATTTGACAGTTGCTTTTGACATTTGTTTCAAGAAAGAGGAATAATTCTGAGAATAAAACTAAAAAGAATTAAAAAAAAATTCAAGAAAAAAACGTGAATATTTCAACAAAATTTTTGAAAATTAACAAAATGTTAAAGTGTTTTAAAATACGTAAAAAATAATTTAAGAAAAAAATTTAAAAGAAAAAAAGTAGTTAAAAATTCAAAATCACCTCAAGTTTTTGTGATATTTTTGTGAAAAAATAAAAAAAATTTTTGTTTTTCTATAACGATTTGTGATTAATTTTTGTCTGATATAATAAAATATTTGTTTTAAGTGAAATGAAAATGTTTATTTTAGTGGCCATTGTATTTTTAATTGTTTTTACGTTTTTCATAATCCAAACGTTAATGTGGTAATTTCAACAAATTTTTATTTGATTTTAAATAAATTTGGTATTAATTAAAACAAAACATTTATACTAAATATTAAAGGGAATAGGAAAAATATCTAAATTTATCATAATTCTGAAACATACCTTAAGTATTTCACAGTAAACTACATTTAATAACACTCTGATACACTGAGAAAAAAAAAACTCGGGAAACGATTTAGCTTCGTTTGTAGGTCTTGTTGAGTACATGACAAATCGTGCAAAAAAATTTCAGAAAAACATCCAAGTTTAGGAGTTATACGCAAAAACCCGATTTTAACAAAGTTCGTCAACTTATCGACCATAGCTTAGTCAGTTTGCACCCGATTTTTATTTTTTTATTTTTCAGAAAATAAAAGAAAACAGATTGCGCTTTAAAATGGCATAACATCTTTTATACATTTGTAAATCGAAAGTATTTTTTTTTTGTTAAGAATATTTAAAAAAAAACAAACAAAATTTGTTAATTTTTTTACTTTAGTAGCTTTTTCTAGCTTATTCTTATATGAAAGCTCATAAAAGTTGATATCAATGTAATAAGAAAACTTAGTTTATAAAATAACGTGGTTTTAATTTTTTAAATCAGACGAAAAATATAGGAGTTATTAAGCTTTTCATAAAGCGATCCCTAAGTAAAAGAGCACATAAAATTTAAAATTCTATGGATGCGTTTTCTTCATATCATAGATATCTTGGAAATGGCTTATCTAAATTAGTTCAAAAAGACATCAGCGGCCTTACCACAAAATTTGTTTTAAGCCTTGATAAGACAATTTTTTCATATTGTCAGCGCTTGTGAAGTTTTTCACAAAAAACGTAATTTTTTTTTTTTGCAAAATCGAAAAATTTTTATTTTTCAAAAATTCATAAAAAATCGAAGATTTCAAAAACTTACCATTTTTATATCTCGGTCTTAAAACTGTAAATATTTTAAATAACCGAAGCCTTTTTTCGTGGAAATACATGAATAAATGTTGGATTTATTGACAATAAAGTGAAAATTAGCAAACATTTTTGATATGAAAAATTTTAAAATTTAAAAAGTTTATTAAAGGGTACAATAGAGCGGTTCGCCTTTCATACCAAAAAAAAAAGTTGTATTAGTCACCCCCTAGAATTAAAGATAATGTTAAAGCAATCCTGAAAAATTTTTTTACCACGCCTACAAATACCGCCCTTTTAGTATTTCGTTCACTGTGTCGCCATTTTATGTCCGATCATAACATTTTGTATATCGATGTTCGCGGCTCCGTAAGGGCTACGTTTTTTTCCTTGATAGTTTTTTAGTACCACTTCAATTTATAGTCATAACTTTTAAAAACTAGATTTGTACTCGATTCGATTAGGGTGGGTACAAATCGAATTTTAGAAAATTATGACTAGAAATTGATGTATAAGTAAAAAACTATCGAAAAGAAAAATGTTGCCCTTATGGAGCCGTTAACACCGATGTACCGATATAAAGTGTTATGATCGGACTAAAGATGGCGACACAGTTAACAAAATACAAAAAGAGCTATGGTCGGTCAAGCCTGACCATACGATATCCTTCACCACTAACTTCAAAGGTGTTTTTTTTCCTGTATAAAGACAGATATTTGCTAAATTTTGCTATCACACAAACATTTTCTAAAAACGTATATATTTAAGCTACTTCCGTCATTTGGACTTATATGAGAGCTATGTGGACCGATTATCTCAAAATTTGGTAAATTATCTTCAGATTTACGAGCGTTTTAGTGATGTTTGTCTCATTTAGTGCGTTTTGAGAGAAGAGTTTGTATGGAAGCGTGGTCAAATATGAAAATGGTGGTGAAGGGTATAAAAAGTTGTATCAGTCTCCCTCTAGGATTATAGATAATGTTAAAACAATTCTATAAAAATATTTTTTTATTTTTTTTATCACGCCTACAAATACCGCCCTTTTAATATTTCGTTCACTGTGTCGGCATCTTTAGTCCGATCATAACACTTTATATATCGGTAAGGGCTATATTTCTCTCTTTGATAGTTTTTTATGATTTTTTTATAGTTTTTTTTTACTACCACATCAACTTATAAATAATTGCTTTTGAATTTTTAAGTTTACGAAATTTTAATAAAAACTGACCTAATATCTAAAAATATAAGCCCTACATGCATACAGTTTATTAAATCCTGATCTTTTGACTTTCCAAAACAGTTTAAAATTTTAAAATCGCTCTGCAAATGTGAGAGTTGGAGGTACTAAAGTACTACGACTTACCCGAAAACAGTTTTTTTCGAATATTTCGAAATTTTGCACGTGTTTCGAAATTTTTGCATATGGTTTTTGTATTTGCTCAACTGGGCCTACAACTCCCAATAGATCGCTTGAAATAATTGGTTTTGAATTTTAAAAATTACGAAAAAATTAAAAAAAGCAAAAATTTTGATAAGAACTTATCTAATATCTAAGAATATAAGCCCTATATGAAGACAGCTCATAAAAGCTTGATCCCTTTACTCTCCAAAACAGTTTAAAATTTTAAAATCGCTTTGCAAATGTGAGAGTTGGAGGTACTAAAGTACTACGACCTAACCGAAAACAGTTTATTCCGAATATTTTGCACGTGTTTTGAAATCTTTGAATATAAGTTTTGTATATCCTCACCTGGGCCTACAAACCCCACTAGATCGCTTTTCAAGTTTTTACAAATAATGCCGAGAAAAATATTGGCTATAAATAAGAGGATTGTTTATAAATAGTGCAATAATAGTTACCTACACTAATACCCAAGAATGTTTACAATGACTTTGTATTTGCTTTAACATTTGTTTCAGACGATTGCACCTGTTTCGATTTTGGACTCTCGATACTTCTCTGTGTACAATTACCCGAAAAATGTTTTGTGTAGACACAACAATTGTAGAGAGCTTAAAATACTTTTACTGACCAGATTTTTTACAAACTTTTCGCACGATTTTAATCATTCGCTACGGAGTTTAGAGTAAAGCATGGATTAGTTGAACTTGAAATGAGGCCGACTTAACGGAACGTCACAGCTGATCATTTCTATTGTACGTAAAGCTGTTATAGCATTTAGTGAATTCTGCCGTCACTATACCGTAACGTCTAAATCTGTGGAAAATAGAAAATCCTTAAGTTCTTAAGTGACATTAATCAAGAGTGTTGTCAATATGTTGATATAGAAAGACACTTAAAGGAAAAATACATTGTAAAAACGCAAAATATTTGTAGTTCTATAGTAGCAGAATAGCAGAATTTGCATGAACAAAGTTTGTTGTTAATTAAAAAAAGGTAATATAATGTTCTGTAATGAGTCGAACGTTTGATAGCCGAAATGGTAATGACAATAATTCTGCGACAAGCTATTGATCTATTTTCTGTTAAGAAGAAGAGTTATCCCGACAAACCTGAGACAATTGAGCATTTTAAGGCCGAAATTTGTGATTTCATTGCTAAGGTACTACCATATACATTCGTCAGTCAGATTGGATGAGTGTAAGGCCCGCCGTGTCATAAATATGAATAAACTTATACTCTACTTCTAACCAATAAAGTTTTACTTTAAAACAAAAAATTTGGCGAAATTTTAAAGTCTTTGTTTTAAGGAATTTTTAATTTTAAACTTTTAAATCTTACTTACTTACTTACTTAAATGGCCTGTAATTACAACCTGTTTAGGTCAAAGGCCGAGCATATTTTAGAATTCCAAGCACCTCTATCTTGTGCACATATTCTCCAATTTCGTATACCAAGTTTCAAAAGATTTTCTTCTACTTGGTCTTTCCATCGAAGTTTTGGACGCCCTCTTCTACGCGTTCCCTCTGGATCATTATCGAAGACTTTTCTTGCCGGAGTATTTTCATCCATTCGCACAACATGTCCTAGCCAACGCAGACGCTGTTGCTTAATGCGTTTTACTATGTCTATGTCAGCGTATAACTCATACAGCTCATGGTTCATTCGATGTCGATACTCATTGTTGACGCAGACTGGTCCAAAGATTCTTCGTAGAATTTTCCTCTCAAATACTCCAAGGATAGCTTCATCTGTCTGTGCAAGTGCAAATGATTCAGCACCATACAATAACACGGGTAGTATGAGCGTTTTATAGAGCGTGATTTTAGTTCTTACAGAGAGGACTTTATTTCTTAGCTGTTTGCTTAGTCCAAAATAGCATCGATTGGCAAGTATGATTCTACGTTTGATTTTGAAGCTTATATCGTTGTTGATGTTCACAGCGGTACCAAGGTATACAAATTCTTTTACAACCTCGAAGCTATAGTTCTCAACGGACACATGTGATCCGATTCTTGTGGTCTGTCTGCCTGTAGAAACCATCAGTTTTGTTTTTGATTCATTTACAGCTAGACCCATTTTATTTGATTCCTTCTCGATATTGGTAAAGGCGGCAGTTACCTCGCGTAGAGTGCGTCCTATAATATCAATGTCATCGGCAAACGCGAGTAGCATATGTTTTCTATTGAAAATTTTTCCTGTTGTATTAACCGCTGCATCTCGCAAGATTTTCTCTAACACAATATTGAAGAGGTCACAAGATAAACTGTCACCTTGCCTGAATCCCCGTTTAGTTATGAAGGACTCTGATAGGTTCTTACCTTACTTAACAGATGATGTTGTATTAGTTAGTGTCATCCTGCATAACTTTATTAGCTTCGTAGGGATGCCGAACTCAGACATTGCTTCAAACACCTTCTTCCGTATCGGGCAGTCAAAAGCAGCTTTGTAGTCAACAAAGAGATGATACGTGCCGATTTGTTTCTCCTTTTAAATCACCCATCTTAAATGTCTCATCCTATATATAGAGATTTCAATAAAAAAAAAATTCGGCAGAGCCCAAAATTGCTCTATTAATGTTGTTTTTTAATAAATATAAAAATCGAAAAAGCCGCTTTAAAAAAAATCCAATCGCTGTAACTCGTTCGTATATCTCATTATTGACAACACCATAATATCAGCTGTTTAATGTAAACAAGCCTAAAAAATACAAATACAAGTGGAAAATAAAAAAGTAAAATTTGAAATACATATATTTTATAAATAGAAATCTGAATGACGAAATACTTATTTTATTAGTACAGGGAAATGATTGCCCGTGCAAAAAGTATAACGTCGGCTACAAATTAGCAGACTGTTCAAGCGTCAAATATTTTATTTTGATTATTTATATCTAAATCATATGGTACGTCTTAAGTTGTTAAATTCTTCAATAACTGTTCTAAAGTCAGACGTTAAGTTGGTCGTTAAGGCAGCCTCACTCTAAGTTCAACTAATCCACCCTTAAGGTTGGCCATTATTTGCGTGGCAGGGGAATAACAACAATTAACACTAAACAAGAAAACAAACTTTTTCTTTACTCGTTCTCAAAAAAAAAAAAACACAAACAACAACAAAACATACAGCGAATACAATTCTCAGAGCACATTGTGATTGTAGGAATAAGCATTCTCATATAAACAATTGGCCAACCTTGGTTTAGAGTCATTATTTTTTCTACCAATGACATTATTAAAATTATTTTTGATGATGGATATAAACGACTTTTATATACGAGTACGATTCTAATAATACAGACAATTAAATAGAAATAGATCATAGAAAATCCCCTTCAAATTTCCCACTAATCACTAATTGCACCATACAGGTATTCAAAAACAATAAAAAACCCAAACATTTCTACTGAAAAAACAGGTCGGCATAAGGCCAAATAAATACATAGGAAATCCGACAAAAGATCAAGAAGACAACTAGAAAATCTACTCTAGAATTTTAATGAAAATAACTCTGACGATGTAGTAATTTTTTTTTTTTTGGCAGATTTACAGAATAGATTCTAGACACCCCTGTCGTATTATCACAATAGATCAGCATTAGATCATAGTGATAAAAATAGAAATCCAATTCAAGGGAATTCAGTTAAGAAATAAAAAAAATTCACATGTAAACTATGAATAAATTGATTATACTTATCGATCTATAGTCATAAGCCCAAGACTATAGTCCAACCTATAATCAGGTGACCCTAGTCTAAAACTGTAGTATGTTACTAAAGTTAGGTTAGGCACTATAGTTTGGTTTTAATGGCGACTAGAGTCCTACACTTAAGGGGGGGAATATAGTAGAAGACTGAAGTAAGAGTCGTAAGTCTTATACAATGATCTGTGACTATAATCAGGGACTATAGTCGTCAAGTATTTTCATGGACTGTACTCAGATACTATAGGGAGAAGCTATTGTCACTGACTGTAGTCAGAGACTATAATGAAAAGCTATAGTCTGATGGATACTTAAGTCTAATACTATAGTCAAATGGACTATATTTATATATGTATATATATGTATCTATATATATATATATATATATATATATATATGTATATATATATTTATATATATATATATATATATATATATATATATATATATATAAATATATATATATATATATTTATATATATATATATAATTTCCACGACAACATTCCAATTTGAACAAGTGGTCCTTCTCTCATAAAATGACCTGCATCCGATTCTATTTTTAGACTCATTGAAAGGGACCTACGGTAAATGCATTAGTTAGAGAAGTTTTATATAGCCGAATACTCAGTAACCAGTGGCTAGCTGAGTTATGAGGTGAACCGCCGCTTTTTTTGAAAGATATGCTAGGCGGATGACTAACCTGCTATGCCACAGCGGTTCGCAACTATAGATTACACAGTTATAAACAAATTGAGCTTTTTGCTGCGGCACGACAAACAGCTCTAGCGCTTGCGAATTTTGCTCCTATTGAGAAACAGTTACTGCTTAGAAAATGGTCGTGACTTGGGCACATTTTAAGAAGGTCACAAGAAGACATCACCGAATCTGGTTGATTAACGCCTCACGGTGGCTCTGAATTAATTTTTATTGGCCAAAACTTATATTTTTTCATGACATAGATTCTTAAAATTATTATGCCATCAGAAAGGAAACATATCAAAACTAAGGTAGTCGAAAATTTCAAAATATTCGTAATAGTGGGCGTGGCATGCAGCAAAAGGCAATGAATTTAAGTTTATTTAGAAATATAAAAAAAATTGTAATATTTGATCTCATATTAATTACGATTTCTTGAAAACTATTATTGATAATGGGGTGCGATTTTTTGTTACGTTGGATGGACTGTTGTTTTTAACAAATAGTATTTGCGCACCCTGTATAATTTCTAGTTAGGATGTTATGTAATAAATTTGTAACCGCCATATATTCGCAAAATTTAAAGTTATAACTTTTAAAGGACAGAAAAGGAACAGAAATCAAAACCATCCAAAGATAGGCGAAAATGTTTTCTTTTATCATATATATCTACTTTTGCACCTGCCCGGACCTGCCCGTAGAGCACTTTTTTTTACTTTAATGAAAACACTTAAAATTTGACAATACAAAATTCTATCAGAATTTCTAGTAAATTGTCATAAATGCAAATTTCAGATATCAAGGCATAGCGTGGAAAATATAATGGAAATAAGTCCATAACATTCAAGCCGTTAGGCTGATTTTAAAATAATTTTATGTATGTTAATAGTACATTAAAAAAAATTCACATTTTCGCGAAATTTTACGATTTCAAATTGCAGGTACGGCGAAATGGTTTAATATATCGACCTCTTTTTTTTCTATTTTATTTTTTCATTTCTTGGCTTTATGATACTGGAAAGCAAATATATTATTTGTAACATTTGTTGAACAAAATTTTCAAAAAATTAAAAAATGATTTTTGAAATCGGCCTGAGAAAAAAGTATGATTTTCATATATAAAAAAAAATTAAGTAAATTTAGTTATATTCATAGTGTAATAATGAAAGTGATATCAAGAGCCCACCTGATGAATTCGCCTGGAAATTTAACGAACAAAAATTTGACAAAATGTAAGCAAACCTACAAAAACAACATGGGGTTTCATTTTGTCATGTTGTATTTGTTGTATTCTTACCACCACCTGTAATGAATTCGCCTTGGTTATATTTTAAAGAAACTCAGCAATTATGTACTAACAGGCCATAGAATTGTAAATTTAAATAAATAAATAAATTTTTTGTTGCATATCCTTAGGCGTGTCGTCAAGGTCACGAATTTTCTAGGAAAACTGCAATAACTCCGAAACTACTTAATGAATTTTTAATGTTGATGACTTAAAATAAAGCTACTTTAGCTTTTATATTTCATTAATTTTTCTGAATAACTTAATTCTATAGGGTTAAAGTTTGGGCTAAACCGAAGCGGCAAAGGAAAAAAGTAGAACTTTGTTCTACTTCTCCGCGCGGTGGATTTTTTCAGTTCTGCCAGATTTAATTATATCCTACTCAAATATATTTTTATATGAATATTTTTGTAAACAAACGCACATTTTATATACTGGCAACACTACGACCGCCCGCAGCCGCATGCCGCGTGTATTGGCCTTGTGCCTTTAAACACTTGTGGGCGGATTGCCGCATCCGTGTTGTCCTTATGCAATTTTGAAAAAAAAAAATTGCACAATTTATTTGTTTGATACATTGAACATTTCTAGGGGAGTTACTGTTCAATTTCGCACTTTCGTAATATAAGATGCACCCTAATATACATATAAAACTCACTTTGATCACAATTATCAAACTTATTGTCCAGTGGTCGGTCATCTAAAACTATTTTAATATTTATGTTAAAATTTTGAAAATATTTACATTACACTCTCACTCTATTCAAAAACCAATAAAAATTTCCTATAAACAAATAAAAGGCAAAAGAAAAAAATAAATATGAAAAGTCCCCTTTAAAATGAAACTTATTCGCATATAAATCTGATAAAAATATTAAATATTTACAATAATAAAAAAAAGTTGCAATTGAAAGAGACTAAAAGAAACTTTTTTTGAATTAAAGGAAAAAGAAAAATAAAATAAATAAAACAAATCCTAAGAAACTAGAGAATTTGTAAAAGTGTGGCAATGTTTGGAGAAAATAGTAAAAAAAAACAAAATTTTAAATTATGTAAAATACCTAAAGGACTTTGCTAAAATACACACAGACAAATTTTGGAAATTAAAAAAAAATATTAACTTAAGAAAAATTTGAACGATTTATGAAAAAATTTGATGGTGCTAAGATGTTGTTTTTATACCCACCATCAAAAAGAATGGGGGTATATTGAGATTATCATTCCGTTTGTAATTTCCTTAATATTGACTCAAAAACCAAAAACGATATATATTCTGAATCCTTATGAAATTCTAAGACGATTGAGCGATGTCCGTCTGTCTGTTGAAATCATGATAACGCCCAAACGAAAGGAGCTAGCTCACTGAAACTTAGCAAAAACATTCTTCATCTCTGAGAAAATGGTATTGAAATTGGGCAAAATCGGTTAACATTTGACCATAGCTCCCGTATAACCTCGTCTAGGCTAATCGCTTATTTGCTAATAAATGACAAATTATTACAGTTATTATGACAAAATTTGGAAGTTTTACATAAGCACTAGGCAGAATATAAAATTTCATCGAAATCGGTTCACATTTAGCCATAGCTCCCATACAAAAAACTTACGAAAACAGCCTAAATTTCACCCAAAATACACTTAAATGCCAATAAATCTAAAAGTATAACAGATATAACCAATAACCAAATTTGACACAAGAAGATCTTATACCAATGTCAGCCAGTGTGCAAAATTTTGTCACAATCGGTCACTATTTGACCTAGCTCCCATATAAAAAACTTACGAAAACACAAAAATTCAAAAAGAAAAGGGGATTTATGTCCGTCTGTCCGTCAGATAAAATCGTGATAGCTCCGTAACTACAAGAGCTAGTACGACTAAATTAAGTACAAGGAAGTCTTATATCAATGTCAGCCAGTGTGCATTTTGTCACAATCGGTCACCATTTGACCATTGCTCCCATATAAAAAACTTATGGAAACACAAAAATACATAAAGAAAAGGTTGTTTTTGTCCGTCTGTCCGTCAGATAAAAGCACGATAACGCCTTAACGAAAAGAGCCAGAGAGACAAAATTTTACAGAAGTATTTTGGATATCTTGAAAAAGATGTGTGTTGAAAATGGACAAAATCGGTTCAAATTTAGTTAGAGCTCCCATATAACCCCGCCCCGGGAAACATATTAATGCTGATAAATTGAATACAATTGTAATAGCTATGACGATTAAATTTAAAATAGGGAAGTTTTATGCAATTTTTGATCAGTTTATCAAATTTTATAGGAATCAGTCCATATTTGACTTTAGCTTTCATATAAAAAACACTCACGGAAACCAAAAATTTTAGCAAAGGCCAGTTAAAAGCTATTAAATTAGAAACTATGATAGCTATGACCACTAAATTTTGCAAGAATAAGCTCTATATATATATACCAGCCAGTGTGTAAAATTTTGTAACAATCGGTCAACATTTGGCTATAATTCTTATATATGTATATAGCATCCCCTTTTTATACCTGCAATCAAAAAGATTTGGAGGTACATTCATTATATTAAGATTGCACCTATGAAATTAGATAGGCATCAATCAATGTTCAGCCCAGACTTTATATATGATGAATGCATTAGGAACTCCTAACGAAATATATGGACATATTAACGTGTTAAGCCTAAGTACATATTAAGCACAGCGAAAAGTAT
Organism: Stomorhina lunata; assembly: GCA_933228675.1. Classification (NCBI taxonomy): domain Eukaryota; kingdom Metazoa; phylum Arthropoda; class Insecta; order Diptera; family Rhiniidae; genus Stomorhina; species Stomorhina lunata. Next base: position 46,063,795 of record OW121740.1, on the reverse strand, counting down.
TTAACAACATATTAATGTAAAACTATATCCGGTTATGAGACCGAATTTTGATCAAAGTAAATACTGGGGAAACCACTAAAATATTTTTAAATGCTGAACTATAAAGCTACGGCAACCGAATTTAGTCCAAAGGTTTCACCAACAATACCAATTAGCTTAGCGATTTTTTCAGTTATGGTCCAGATTTTGAATTAGCTGCACCCTGTTTCTGAATTTAACACAACTTGATGGTGGGTATATAAGATTCGGCACAGCCGAATATAACACTCTTACTTGTTTTTTTTTCATTTACTTTTTCAAATTTTTATGTTTCCTGTCATTATTTATTTTTTTTTTCAATATTTAACAAATATCTGCGTCTTTGTTTAAACATATCTTTTTGCTATTAAAATTAATTATAAACGACGCAATTTTGAGTAAAACTTAAAAAAAAAAAAATACATTTTACTCAAAATGCAATTTTGCTTTATTTTGCAATAACAACTAAAATTACGAATAATATTTTTGAAAGAAATTTGATGAATTTTAAAATAATTTTTTGCAAAACTTAAAGAACTTTTTTGTAAGCCAAGAACTTGCATTTTAAAAACCTCTTAAGAAATTTAACACTATTTCCGTGTTAAACTGGAAAAATCTGGTTTCAAAAATGAAATTTAATGTTATTGAAAAGCAAACCAAATCACTTACATATAAACTTTTTCTAACTTACACTCTTACAAATGCACAGTGGGTTCTTAATGAAAAAAAAAAAAAAAAATGACTTAACATTGAATTAGACTTCAGACAATAGCTGGTCTACAGCCTGGACTATCTACTGGTGTGAAGGCAATACTTACTTACTTAAATGGCCTATTGTAACAACCTGTTTAGGTCAAAGGCCGAGCATATTTTAGAATTCCATGCGCTTCTATCTTGTGCGCATATTCTCCAATTTCTTATGCCAAGTTTTGAAAGATTTTCTTCTACTTGGTCTTTCCATCGAAGTTTTGGGCGCCCTCTTCTACGAGTTCCCTCAGGATCATTATCAAACACTTTTCTTGCCGGAGTATTTTCATCCATTCGCACAACATGTCCTAGCCAGCGCAGCCGTTGTTGCTTAATGCGTTTTACTATGTATATGTCAGCGTATAACTCATACAGCTCATGGTTCATTCGATGTCGATACTCATTGTTGACGCAGACTGGTCCAAATATTTTTCGTAGGTGTGAAGGCAATACTTTTGCTTATATTTACTTATGGCCTCTGAGTATAGGCTCTGAGTATAAGCTTTATTATTGACTCTGACTTTAGGCTGACCTATAGTCTCTAACTATAAACTGGACTTTATTCCATTACTATAGGCAGTACTATAGTAAATTTATATAAGCAGTTTTTAAGACACCAATATAAGCAAGTCTATACTCTAGGACCCCTTTACAATTGAATATCGCTCGTATTAAACTATCCCAAGATGATGTGGCAATAGCAGTCAGAGCCAGTTTCTAATGCATTCTATGGCAAAATTTGCGAAAGGTAATGGTCTAACTAGGGGATACAAAATACATACATATATCCTTCGGATCAATGAAATCCCTTCTGCAAATATCTTGAAGTATTTCTGGACAAGATGCTCAAGTTTAAGTTCAATATTGTAGATAGGGTATCATCTCTTGTATCAATCCTTGTACAGCAAGATACTAGAATGGGTCCATCTTTGTAAATTCCCATCGGATGTTTTTAATGAAGCAAAAATAGTCGAAAAATTGTAACGGCCACTGTATAATCTTTAAAATGATGCTTGACATACGAAGCACCATTGATTCACTACTTATACCATATAGGGTTGCATTGCTTAGCGGAACTCCTAGTAAAAGACATAACTTCTACACAGACGGCTCACAGCAAAGATGTTGCACTTCCATATATTGATTTGCAGTATGGTCTTCTTGAAAAGTCCCATCAAAAAGAGGGTATATCGCTTTTACCCTAATTCGAAAACAACCTGATGGAAATTATTACACAATAAAAGAAAGCTAAGGCACACACACGTACTCATGAAATATATGTTTGTTCGTGTGTTTATGTGTTTTTTCATTGTTCTTTAACCACTTTTCGGCAATTGGGTTATTATTTTAATCTCTAGATTTTGACTTCCCAAATTCAAATGTGAACCGCCATGGTATAGCAGGTTAGTCATCCGCATAGCATACCAGAGATCCCAAGTTCGCTCCCCGGCCAGACCCACTTGAAAAAGTTAAAACGTAGGTCGCTTTGTATGAGTCTAAAAATAGAATCGGATGCAGTTCATTGTCTGAGAGAAGTACCCCTCGCTCCAATTCAGTGTACCTAAGTTTGTAGGATTCGGCCCATATTGGACCATACAACCAACATTCTTAAATCTACAGATAAATGCATTTTATTGCTAATACTTTGCACACATAAATATTTTGTAAACATAAACCAATTACCGAAATTTGGTAACAATCGATCCACAATTGGGCCTAGCTTCCATAACAGGCCCTTAGCCGGACATGATAAAAATCTACTTAAACTAAAACTAAAAACTAGTATATGTATGTCTTTTAAGGATTTAAGAAAACTTGTTAAATTGCTGGTCCACATTTGACCTTAATAGTAAAGTGTATCGTATAATAGGACTTGAATGACTATAGCCTTTCTTATTATACCCTTCACCACCATAGGTGGAAAGGGTATTATAAGTTTGTGCTGATGTATGTAACGCAAAGAAATATTTGTCTTAGACCCACCTTTTAGTATACCAATAGGCTTAGAATCACTTTCTAGGTCGATTTAGCGATGTCAGTCCGTCCGTCCGTCTGGCTGGACGGCTGGAAACCCATGTAAACCTTGTAATCACACTACAGGTCGCAATTCTAAAGATAATTTGATGAAATTTGCCACAGATCATTTTTTTTGGGACCATGGCTGTTAAGATTTGTCAAAATCAGTCTATTATTTTTGGTGCCTCCCATAGGTCTCACTTCCCGGAATTGATATATTGGCCACAAATATCAATATTTTTTCATGAAATTTAAAACAAATAATGCATATGTAAACTTAAATCACTGTACCAAATTTCGTTGAAATCAGTCCACATTTGACCATAGCTCCCATACAAACTCTTCTGTCAAAACGCAGTAAATGAGACAAAAATCACTAAAATCACTCGTAAATCTGAAGATAATGAGAATTTAAAGGTAATTTTTTTCATACATAATTTTTGTAATAACTGTTATCCATCTGATAAATTTCAAGATAATCGGTTCACATTTGATCCTAGCTCTCATATAAGTCCAAATGGCGGAAACAGCTTAAATATATAAGTTTTATGAAAATGTTTGTATGGTGACAAAATTTAGCAAATATTTGTCTTTATACGGAAGAAGAACTCCTTTGACTTTAGTGGTGAAGGGTATCGTATGGTCGGGCTTGACCGACTGTAGCCCTTTCTTACTTGTTTTTATTTTGAGTACGAGTAAAGAAAAAGGTTTCTTTTCCTGCCACGCAAATAATGGCCAACATTGATTCAAATTATTGACAAATAACATTTGTCGTTGACTTGATTCTTTATTTTCATATTCAATAAGTTTCATATTTATCGTTGTCAATAAAATCAATTTGCTTTCCAAGAACTTTTAAGAGTATTAAAGTTTTAAAATTTCCAAGTAATTGAGCTTGTTTCCAAGCTAAATATTTGCCACAATTTTCCACAAAAACAACTATTACCAATATTTCTGAAAAATCTAACAATATTTTAACTATTGCCTCCTAGAAAACGTAATAATTTCTTATTTGACTTAATAATTTCATAATTTAAATAAACCGCTTTTACCCTCTAATAACACCCTCATTTGCAATTATTTTGTATAATTTTTGCGAGCCAAAAAGCAATTAAAATTGCTGTCAATTAGCCAGGAGAACTAGAAAGGGAAAATATTTAAAATGAACTAAAAGAAATGGCTTATTTAACATTTTAAAGTATTTTCATGGAAAACATTCAATGAGTTTTTCTTTTATTGAAAAATAGAAAAATACACTTAGGTTAGTTGGTAAACCAGATAATGATTTAGAATTGTGGAATGGGGTGGGATTAACAATAACCCACTATGAATTTTTAATATGAAGTTAAATGGAAAAGGTAAAAATTTTTATTGTATTCATATCTAAAGAGAATTTCATATTTTCAGACATACAATACAAATAACCTGTTGCTAAGGCTATTCAAATAAGGACACAGACAGTAAACAAGACTGAATTTACTGCCTCCAACCTTTAGATTTACAGACTTATATACAAAATATTAATAAAATTAAATTTAAAATCTACAATAAAAATTAAAAGTTAAGCCAACTAAAGCAAAAATTCTGATAGACTTTAAACTCCAAGAAATTTTTGTTAGCGAAAAAATCGGGGGCAAAATTGCAGCATTTGATATCGATCGAAATGTATGATTTAAAAAGAAACATTCGTGTAGCATACTTTAAGGATAATCTAAATCTTCTTAATATATAAAAATTAATGCCACTTTTCCTTGTAATTTTATAACTCAATGGCGGTCTCGCCTATCCAAACCAAATGTTTAGGCTTTTTTCGGAATATTTAGTAGATAGTTTAAGTAAAGTTTTCTTAAAATCGGTCGAACAGTTATTCATTTATCATATTTTTTGTAACAAATCAATTAGGATTTTTTTTAGAGTTTATAAAATCCATGGAAATTTTTTATATTTAAATATTGTAGAATCACATTTTTTTAAGAAATTTATTGGTATTTTTTTGTAATTTGATAACTCAAGAACGGGCTCACCTATCCAAAACAAAAAATTTTGGCTTTGTTCCGACTATTTAGTAGATAGTTTAAGTGAAGTTTTCTTAAAATCGTTCGAACAGTTCTTTTCTTTTATCACATTTTTTGTAACAAATCAGTATTTTTTTAAAGTTTATAAAATCCATGGAAATTTTTTAGATTTAAATATTGTATTATAACATTTTTTTTTTTTTAATAATTGGTATTTTTTTAGAGTTTATAAAATCCATGGAAATTTTTTAGATTTAAATATTGTATTATTACATTTTTTTTTTTAAATAATTGGTATTTTTTTAGAGTTTATAAAATCCATGGAAATTTTTTAGATTTACATATTTTATTTTAGCTTCCATGTATTTTATAAACTTTATAAATTATCATCTTCTACATATTTGACAGCGCATAGAGAAAGGGACCTAATGATATTTCGCGCGCATAGAGAAAGGGACCAAAGGGTAAAATAATAAGGTCAAAAAATAATATTTAAGTCTTTAAAATGGCTCTCCTGAACAAAACCGTTTTTACCCTTAAATCCCTTTCTCTATGCGATGTCACATATCGTTACTTTAATATAGAAAGGCCCTAAGTCGTTTTCCATTCAAATTGCTTTTTAAAGCTTTATTATATGTAATTTTATAAAAATATTTTAATTTCAAAAGGTATTATTATGGCATTAAATCCATTAGAGAATTTAGTAAAAAACTACGTTTAAAAAATGTCTGTATCTTCAAAACTTAAGATTTTATTTAGTTTATTTTCCCTCTCCTGTTATATAAGAAAAATATTAGTTAGGGCTTTTCTATATTAAAGTAACGATATGTAGAAGAAGATAATTTATAAGGTTTATGCAATACATGGAAACTATTATATTTTATACAATATCTAAATATAAAAAATTTCCATGGATTTTATAAACTCTAAAAAATACCAATTAACTTCTTAAAAAAAAAATGTAATAATACAAAAAAATAAAAAATTTCCATGGATTTTGTAAACTCTAAAAATTAAAATTTGTGTGTCTTTTATAATATAATAGTAAAATATGCACTTAATCATGTTAAATTCTTTAGCAAAGTTATTGCGCATGAGTCGACGAAGGTTTCTAAGTTGATATGACCAAATTCCGACAGGTGGCGCCCCGGAAAATCCTCAAAATAAATTAAATCATAAATAGTGCATTTGATCATGCTATGATCCTTAACAAAGTTGTTACGCATGAGTTGACGAAGGTTGGTATGATTAATTTCCGAAAGATGGCGCCACTTAATATGATTTAAAATGAGCTGAATCGCAAACTAGGCATTTGATCATGTGTTGATCGGACAAAATCAATAAAATGTTTTAACATTAATTGAATATTTGTGTAATGTCTTTCCTTCAAAGTTATTTAAGTTGATGGTTTAGCAACGCGCATATGGTACAAGTAGTAATATATAAGATATAAGTTTCACTATATTGTAACTTATTTTTCAAAAGTTCCCTGATAGTAAAAAAAAAGTCATTTAAACTAAAAGTTTTGACAAGCAAATGGGTATGTTTAGATATCAAATTTTAAAAAACTTTTTGCAAAATAAATTATTTTGAAAAACCCTAAAGTATGCTACATAGTATTTGCTTAAATGTCTGAGCTTTTGCGACGACTTGGCCCCTAATTTAAGTTTTCGAATTACCTTGACCACCCTTACCCCCTTTCTAGTTATAAAAATGATTTATTCCTTGATTTTTTCTTAAAAGTAATTTAATTTTCAATCTTATTGATTTCTTTTTTTTTAAGAATTTCTCAATTCACTTTATAATTTATTATATTCTCATCAACTTATTTTATCCTTTACAGGTATCGTCAGACACGTTTTAGTTCTCGGCGTGTACGAAAACGTGTGATATTCAAACATGGTGACTGTAATGTGGTACAAGGAAATGTGGCCAAAAGAAGACGAAGATATCTACAGGTAAATACCATGGAAAAGTAGTCGTAACATAACAAAAGTAAACTTTCTTAAACACTCGTTATTTGAGGTCACAGGAATATTTGTCTTAACCATCAAACAGAGATGGGAATGTCATTGCTAAGGAGTTATAAAAAAAAGTAACAAAATATAAGTCACAAGTTTGAGTGTGAGACTAAATAGAATAAGAATAAGATAATAAGACTATATATGTATATAGTCTGTGTTAACGACTATATATAGTCTCACCGTGCCGCCCTGACGCACTTTGGTATTTCTTCTGCAAAAAACCATTTTTTGACAACCGCTTTTGAAAAATCTAATGAAGCAGCTCTATAGAGAAATGTCTACATATTAAGCATCAATAATTGTTTTCAAGAAAAAGTTATATTTTGTGTTATAAAGAAGCTATTGAAATGTGCTTAATGTTCTAAAACAAAAAGTGATTAATTTTTTTTATCAAACTCAGTACCTCATGTATTGCATATAGTTTCACAGCTTTAATCTTGATGTCAATTCAATTAAGATACAGAACCTTGGTTTTAGTCTGCAAAAGAATATAACTTAATCTCGTCTATAGTTTAGGAGATATCAGCGTATAAAAAAAGTTCTACAAAATTCAGTATTTTCGTTTTTCTTTGGACAAAAACTTAGTAGGCTTGGTTTTACTTGATGCTCCCACCATTACCAAGTGAAAGACGAAAGTCTTTTCTTTAGATTGAGCGAAAAAAAATCACCGAAATTTAACGATCTTAGAACAAAGTTCAAAATTTTCTGAAAAAATGTCACGTAAATTGTTAGTCATAATTTTAGCAAAAAGTGTTGCAGTCGTTTAGGCGTAACTTTTTAACACATTTCATTAGTGTTAGTCCAAGGCAGGTATCCCTAGGAGTCGACGGATTTCAATCAAACTAAGTAGAGCTCTTTTAAGGGCCAACTTATAGACGAGTGCCCAATTTCATCAAATTCTGTTGAGAATTGCAGCTTTTATGTATAAAAGAAAAATAACTGAAAAAATGGGGTTCCAAAACAGGTACCCCAAGGAAAATTTCGTAGCTATCATAGTTTCGTCATAGTTTATAATTTATGTGCTTTTAACTGGCCTTTGTAACATTTTTTGTTTTGCGGGAGTGTTTTTTATACGAAAGCTATAGTCAAATATGGACCGATTCCTATAAAATTTGATATACTGACCAATAGTTACATAAAACTTCTCTATTAAAAATTTAGTCGTCATAGCTATTAGAATTGTATTCAATTTATCGGCATTAATTCCCGGGGCGGGGAAATTTGGAAACTCTAACTAAATATGAACCGATTTCTCCCATATTCAATATATAACCTTTTTCGAGACTTCAAAAATACTTTTGTAAAATTTTGAGAATTCAGAATGTATACAAATATGGATTCAAAATATATATCAATTTTGGTTTTTGAGCTAATATTAAGGAAACTACAAACGGAATGACAAAATCGGTCTTCATTTGTCACATTTTTTGTAACAAGTCAATTACTATTTTTTTATAGTTTATAAAATCCATGGAAATTTTTTATATTTAAATATTGTATTATCGCATTTTTTTTAAGAAATTAATTGGTATTTTTTTAGTGGACATTTATTGATGTCATTTATTGACATTTAAGTGTATTTAAGGTGAAATCCAGGCTGTTCCCGTAAGTGTTTTGTATGGTAGCTAAATGTTAAATGTGAACCGATTTTGCTTGATTTCAATAGCAAAATTTTCCAAAAAATTAAGAATTCAGAATATATACAAATAAGGATTCAAAATATACATCAATTTTGGTTTTTGAGCTAATATTAAGGAAACTACAAACGGAATGACAAAATCGGTCTTCATTTGTCACATTTTTTTTAACAAGTCAATTACTATTTTTTTAGAGTTTATAAAATCCATGGAAATTTTTTATATTTAAATATTGTATTATCACATTTTTTAAAGAAATTAATTGGTGTTTTTTTAGTGGACATTTATTGACATCATTTATTGACATTTAAGTGTATTTAAGGTGGAATTTAGGCTGCTTCCGTAAGTGTTTTGTATGGGAGCTAAATGTTAAATGTGAACCGATTTTGCTTGATTTCAATAGCAAAGCATTCCAAAATATGAAGAATTCAGAATATATACAAATAAAGATTCAGAATATACATCAATTTTGGTTTTAGAGCCAATATTAAGGAAATTACAAACGGAATGACAAAATCGGTCGAACAGTTCTTCGTTTGTCACATTTTTTGTAACAAATCAATTACTATTTTTTTTTAAAGTTTATAAAATCCATGGAAATTTTGTATACTTAAATATTGTATTATCACATTTTTTGAAAAAATTAATTGGTATTTTTTTCAGTGGACATTTATTGACATCATTTATTGACATTTAAGTGTATTTAAGGTGGAATTTAGGCTGTTTCCGTAAGTGTTTTGTATGGTAGCTAAATGTTAAATGTGAACCGATTTTGCTTGATTTCAATAGAAAAATTTTCCAAAAAATTAAGAATTCGGAATATATATAAATAAGGATTCAGAATATACATCAATTTTGGTTTTAGAGCCAATATTAAGGAAATTACAAACGGAATGACAAAATCGGTCGAACAGTTCTTCGTTTGTCACATTTTTTGTAACAAATCAATTACTATTTTTTTTAAAGTTTATAAAATCCATGGAAATTTTTTATACTTAAATATTGTATTATCACATTTTTTGAAAAAATGAATTGGTATTTTTTTCAGTGGACATTTGTTGACATCATTTATTGACATTTAAGTGTATTTAAGGTGGAATTTAGGCTGTTTCCGTAAGTGTTTTGTATGGGAGCTAAATGTTAAATTTGAACCGATTTTGCTTGATTTCAATAGCAAAGCTTTCCAAAAAATTAAGAATTCAGAATATATACAAATAAGGATTCAAAATATACATCAATTTTGGTTTTTGAGCCAATATTAAGGAAATTACAAACGGAATGACAAAATCGGTCGAACAGTTCTTCATTTGTCACATTTTTTGAAACAAATCAATTACTTTTTTTTGTAGTTTATAAAATCCATGGAAATTTTTTATATTTAAATATTGTATTATCACATTTTTTAAAGAAATTAATTGGTACTTTTTTAGTGGACATTTATTGACATCATTTATTGACATTTAAGTTTATTTAAGGTGGAATTTAGGCTGTTTCCGTAAGTGTTTTGTATGGGAGCTAAATGTTAAATGTCAACCAATTTTGCTTGATTTCAATAGCAAAGCTTTCCAAAAAATTAAGAATTCAGAATATATACAAATAAGGATTCAAAATATACATCAATTTTGGTTTTTGAGCTAATATTAAGGAAATTACAAACGGAATGACAAAATCGGTCTTCATTTGTCACATTTTTTGTAACAAATCAATTACTTATTTTTAGAGTTTATAAAATCCACGGAAATTTTTTATAATTAAATATCACATTTTTTTAAGAAATTAAGTGGTATTTTTTTAGATTTTATAAAATCCATGGAAATTTTTTATATTTACACATTGTATAATATAGTTTCCATGTATATTATATAAACTCTATAAATTATCTTATTCTACATATCGTTACTTTAATATTAAAAAAGCCCTAACTAATATTTTTCTTACATTACAGGAGAGAAAGACAAACTAACTTAAATCTTAAGTTTTGAAGATATAGAAATTTTCTAAACGCAGTTTTTTACTAAATTCTCTAAAGAACTTAATGCTATAACAATGTTTTTTAAAATTAAATAATTTTTATAAAATTATATTAGATAAAGTTTTTAGAAGCGATTTGAATGAAAAACGACTTATGGCCTTTCTATATTCAATTCCAAAATTTTTCGAGATATAATTCGTTAATGCTTTATCGTGCCGACAACAGACGAACGGACAGACAGACAGACAGACAGACAGACAGACAGACAGACAGACAGACAGACAGACAGACAGACAGACAGACAGACAGACAGACAGACAGACAGACAGACAGACAGACAGACAGACAAACAGACAGACAGACAGACAGACATTGCTCAATCGTCTTAGATTTTGATAAGGATATAGAATTTTGGTTTCTGAGCCAATATTAAGGAAATTGTAAACTGCTAAGCATTAAAATTATTTCGGTGGTCTATGTTAGACCCACTAAAATACTTTCTTAGTCGTTTGTATTCCCTTCACCACCATAGGTGGAAAGGGTATATTGGGTTTGTGCTGATGTTTGTAACGCATAGAAATATTGGTCTGAGATCCCCAATACCAATCGACTTAGAGTTGTTTTAACGATGTCCATCCGGCTGGCTGGCTGGCAGGTTATCCATATAAGCTTGTTATCATTCTACAGGTCGTAACTTTAAAGATAAGCATAGGCTCATATTTTGGTCCAAGGACGATCCTTATTTTTTTTTGGTGAAATCGGGTGAAGGCATGCCTTCGCGGAATAGAGTTTTTGGTCTTTACAGCCACAAATTTAGTTGTATTTTAATAATATTCAGCGTAAATGTTGCTTATCATAACCTTAAGCAGTGTTCATAATTTTGTAGAAATCGGCCCATATTTGACCACACCTCCCATACAAGACACATTCTCAAAAGATCTTTATATACACATAAAAGCACAAAACGTTAATAAGTCTAAAGATAAATGCATTTGATTACTTAAACTTAGCACAGATAAATATTTTACAAATATGAACCAATAACCAAAATTTGGTAACAATCGGTCCACAATTGACCCTAGCTCCCATAACAGGACCTTAGCCGGAAATGATATAAATTTTGAAATTTTGAAAAATTAGCACAAATTATATGTATGTATGTCTCTAAGACATAAGGAAAACTTGTTTAATTGTTGGTCCATATATGACCTTAGTAGTGAAGGGTATGATATAGTCAGGCTTGACCGACTATAGCTTTTCTTACTTGTATATTTTCATTTAAAGTCTCCCATCTCTGTTACTGATGGAAAAATTATAGAAGCAAGCAGCCTCGTTTTGAAATTTCCACTGTGCATTCAACTGTTACCAACTGTTTACCTTGAGGACAAAATGAAGATGATTTGAAGGCTCATTCACTTATAAATGCTCTAGTGTTTTTCCAAAGCAAAAATTCTTAGTATAAATCTAGTAAATATTTAAATTATATTGTTTAGAAATTCTTGCAAATTCTTTATTATTTTCTTGAGTCTTCGAATTCAAATCCCATTTAAATAACAGACAAATAAATGGTAAAAAGGCAATTGAAACTGGGTTAAAGAAAAGTTCTTTTAGAAAACTAAAAATAATGAATTGTTAGGGACTTTCCTGTGAATGTTAGGGAAGTAAAATGATAGATTCCAGTTTAAAGTGATTACTAAGAATTGAAAGAAAAATGTTTTATAATTCTTTAGAAAAATCAATTTATAAGATTTTATTTTAGTTATTATATCATTTGTTATACAATACAAAATTTATTTATAATCGTTAGAACTTAAGATGATAGGAGGAAAACTATATATGAAAATAATTTTGATTCCCAAAACATTTTCTTCTGTGAAAACAAAAAAATAATATTGCATAAGTAAATCATCATCTTTTCATAATAGAATTAAATATTTTACTTATTATGTAAAATATTTTTCTTCATTTTCTTCATTTCATTTTACTTAATGGAAATAGAATTGATTTATATCAAAATATGTAAGGACAACTAACCAAATATCTAACTGCGTAGTTTAATTTTATTTATTAACTCATTCTTTTTTTGCTGCTTTAGTAAAATATTTTGATAATTGTCTCGGATTACATGTGAAAATCCTTTATATTTTTATACCCTTTACCGCCATAGGTGGAAAGGGTATTATAAGTTTGTGCTGATGTATGTAACGCATAGAAATATTTGTCTTACACCCACCTTTTAGTATACCAAAAGGCTTAGAAACACTTTCTGAGTCGATTTAGCGAAGTCCGTCCGCCTGACTGGCTGGCTGGACCCCATGTAAACCTTGTAATCAAACTACAGGTCGCAATTCTAAAGATAATTTGATGAAATTTGGCACACATCATTTTTTTGATAACACTGCTCTGCAAAAATTCATTTTTTGTCTTTCCTTTTAAAATATGGATCTTGATGCGCTAAACTTAAATCCGTTTTCGGTTTTTCTCTATCAGATCTGGATTTTTTTATGGGCGTGGCAAATTTTTCCCCTTAAATTAGTCAGGTACGGAGACATATTTCGTCCTAACTCGAGAACGACTTATCCGATTTTCAAAATTAAAACACTTGAAGCTGCATAACAAAATTGCATTTATTTTAGTCTAATATAAAAATGTTAAAATTTTACTTTATCTTTTTTTTGATTACATTTTTAACCTGAAAAAAATTACGAATTTCGCAAGAAAAAAAAAATTTTCTCCATTAATTTCTAAATAACTCCAAAACGACAAGAGATACAGAAATATTATATTAGATTAAAATAAATGCAATTTTGTTATGCATCTTCAAGAGTTTTAGTTTTGAAAATCGGATGAGTCGTTCTCGAGTTAGGACGAAATAGGTCTCCATACCTGACTAAATTAGCCAGGGGAAAAATTTGCCACGCCCATAAAAAAAAATCCAGATCTGATGGAAAAAAACCGACAACTGATCTGAGTTTAGCGCATCAAAATCCATGTAGTCCACATAGTTTTATTAAAAGAAGGATTTGGCTGCAGAGCAGTGTAATGGGACCGTGGCTATTGAAATTCGTTAAAATCGGTCCATTATTTGTGGTAGCTCCCATAGGTCCCACTTCCCGGAATTGATATATTGGCCACAAATATACGTATTTTATCATGAAATTTAAAATAAATACTGCTTGTGTAAACTAAAATCACTGTACCAAATTTCGTTGAAATCGGTCCTCATTTGACCATAGCTCCAAAACAAACTCTTCCTTAAAAACGCACTAAATGAGACAAAAAATCACTAAAACGCTCGTAAATCTAAAGATAATGAAAATTTTGAGTTTATTTTTTGCACACATCATTGTTGTAACAACTGTAAACAATTTGCTAAATTTCGAGATAATCGGTCCACATTTGACCCTAGCTCTCGTATAAGTCAAAATGACGGAAACTGCTTAGATATATAAGTTTTGAGAAAATGTTTGTATGATAGCAAAATTTAGCAAATATTTGCCTTTATACAGGAAAAATAACACATTTGGCCTTAGTAGTGAAGGGTATCCGTATGGTCGGCCTTGACCGACTATAGCACTTTCCTACTTGTTTTAGTTTTGGATTTGTTTCCAAGAAATTGTATAAGAATATTATGAAGCAAAATATTTGCAGACATCATTTGGTAAATGCGTGATATTCTTTTTACTAAAATTTACTTTGGTAAACATTTGTATACAAAGAAGTGTGTAAATGAAAAATGTGTAGACTATAATTGTAGACGTTCGCAACAAAACGTATCTTATAACCTTTTGAGTAAATCGACAAAACACTTCTTTTTACTTTAAGTTTTTAAAAAAGGTCGTATTATCTTTATGTACAATTAATAACACTGCTCTGCAGCCAAATCCTCCTTTTAATAAAACTATGTGGACTACATGGATTTTGATGCACTAAACTCAGATCCGTTGTTGGTTTTTTTCCATCAGATCTGGATTTTTTTTATGGGCGTGGCAAATTTTTTCCCTTAAATTAGTCAGGTACGGAGACCAATTTCGTTCTAACTCGAGAACGACTCATCCGATTTTTAAAATTAAAACACTTGAAGATGCATAACATAATTTCATTTATTTTAGTCTAATATAATTTTTCTGTATCTCTTATCGTTTTGGAGTTATTTAGAAATTAATGGAGAAAAATTTTTGTTTCGTGCGAAATTTGTAATTTTTTTTCAGGTTTAAAATGGTATTAAAAAAAAGAATTTTAAAAAAATTTTAACATTTTTAACATAAATTAAGCTATAAACCATAAAAATCGGTTTAAAAATGTGAATTTTATTACCATTTTACCGCAGGTGCCCAATATATTTTATAAAAAATAGCTTCATTGTCCAATGAAATCTTATGGTCATATGTAACGTTGGTTGCATTGCAATATTGAGTATATTGGTTCTTAACTTCAGAATGATTTTAAACACTAAAAAGTTACGTTTTTGTGCGATCGTTTTAAAATTTTTATTTTTTTTTTAGTATGAAAACCTTAATAAATTAATTTAATAAAAAAAATGTAACAGATTTGGGATCAAATGCGAATAATCCCCACAATTTTGTTATTTTTTGATAAAACTGCATGTATTCAGCTTATTTTTGAAATAAACCTCTGTTTATTTTAAACATATATCAAAAACCAAATTTTCACGAAAAATCCAACCAAAATTAATACTATTTAATTGATAAAGAGTATATCGCCAACTATAAAAATGTACTTTTAAGTGAAAAATTTTCGAAAAAATTAAACTTTTTTAAAAATTTTTGGTGTGATTGACGTTTTTAAAACCTTTTTGTGAAGAATATATTGGTTTTTTTTTTACAATTTTATTGAATATTTTACAATTTTATTGAATATTTAAAAAAAAAATTGATATTATTACGTTTTGGTGCGAACGTCTACAATTTAGGTTTATAAATGTTTCTCTAATAGTTTTTATCAGCCACGACTAGGATTTGAACCTACGATGAAATAATTATGTAATGAGAACTATTAGCCTTAGACACACAAATTTAAGCTTTTCTTTCTAAAACGTTGCATATATAAGTCTTTTGCAATCGTAAATAGATAACTGTTCAGTTCACGCTTAACCCTAGCTCCAAATATACTTAAAGTAGTCGGGTTTGACATTAATATGGCTACAGTTATCACGCAAAGTATTATTCATATCAAATTCATCATTACCATACGATACCCTTCACCACTAATGTCAAAGGTTTTATTTTTCCTGTATAAAGACAAATATTTGCTAAATTTTGCCATCATACAAACATATTCTCGAAACTTGTATATATAAGCTGTTTCCGTCATTTGGACTTATATGAGAGCTAGGGTCAAATGTGAACCGAAATTTGGCAAATTGATTACAGTTGTTACAAAAATTATATATGCAAAAAAATAAACTCAAAATTTTCATTATCTTTAGATTTACGAGCGTTTTAGTGATTATACCCTTCACCACCATAGGTGGAAAGGGTATTATAAGTTTGTGCTGATGTTTGTAACGCATAGAAATATTTGTCTTAGACCCACCTTTTAGTATACCTATAGACTTAGAATCACTTTCTGAGTCGATTTAGCGATGTCCGTCCGTCCGTCCGTCTGGCTGGCTGGACCCCCATGTAAACCTTGTAATCAAACTACAGGTCGCAATTGTAAAGATAATTTGATGAAATTTGGCACAGATAATTTTTTTGATAATGGGACCATGGCTATTGAAATTGGTCAAAATCGATCCATTATTTATGGTACCTCCCATAGGTCCCACTTCCCGGAATTGCTATATTGGCCACAAATATCAATATTTTTTCATGAAATTTAAAACAGATACTGCCTATATAAACTTAAATTACTATATCAAATTTCAAATATTTGCTAAATTTTGCCATCATACAAACATTTTCTCAAAACGTATATATTCAACATGTTTGCGTCATTTGGACTTTTATGAGAGCTAGCGTCAAATATGGACCGATTATATCGAAATTTAGCGAATTGATAACAGTTTTTACAAAAATTATGTATGCAAAAAATAAACTCAAAATTCTCATTAACTTCAGATTTACGAGCGTTTTACTGATTTTTGTCTCATTTAGTACTTTCTGTCAGAAGAGTTTGTATGGGAGCTATGGTCAAATGTGGACCCATTTCAACGAAATTCGGTACAGTGATTTTAGTTAATATAAGAAGTGTCTGTTTTCATGAAAAAATATTGATATTTGTGGCCAAAATATCAATTCCGGGAAGTGGGACCTATAGTAAGTACCATAAATAATAGACCGATTTTTAATGGCCAAGGCCCCACTATCACAAAAATGATCTGTGCCAAATTTGATCAAATTATTTTTAGAATTGCGACCTGTACTTTGATTACATGGTTTACATGGGGGTCCAGCCAGCCGTCCAGCCAGACGGACGGATGGACTGACATCGCTAAAATCGAAAGGATTCTATGCCTATTAGTATACAAAAAGTTGGGTCTAAGACGAATATTTATATGCGTTACATACAACAGCACAAACTTATAATACCCTTTCCACCTATGGTGGTAAATGGTATATAAATGGAGGAGGTTGCTTTCTTGAAATAAGTAAAAAAACCGAAATTCGGCAACAAAATTATCTTTCAGAAACATTTATAATAAAATTGATAACACTTCGGCACTTCGTTTCCTATAATCATTTATTAATAATAAATAAGTGCATAACTGGATTATGGAATTTTAAATGAATTATTGAAAATATGAAATTTTTATAATTTTTCATAAAAAATATTTTTTTTTTGCAAACAAAAAAAAAAATCTTCAGTGCTTGTGGATTGCTGCCTGACCAATAACGCATATTATGTTTAGTACCTGGTAGACCGATCCTTGCTCGGAGCTTTATGATAAGCATTTTGAGGAAAATTTTAAAGTTTTTATATATTTTATATTATAAAGTGCTAAAATAAATTTAGAGGAAAGACATTGTAGAAATATTCAGTTAATTTGAATTATTTGATTTATTTTGTCCGACCAACACATAGTTTGCATAGTTTACAGTTTAACTCATTTTGAATAATTTTGGAAATTATTCATATCAACAGAAACCTCTGTCGACTCATGCGCAACAACTTTGCTTAAGATTATAGTCTGATCAAATGCACAGTTTACGATTTAATTCATTTTGAGTAGTTTTCTGTGGCGCCACCTGTCGGACTTTGCTTATTCCAATTCATAAAACTTCTTCGGCTTATCCGTAACAACTTTGCTGCATGATTAAATGTACAGCATACGACTAAATTGACTTTGAGTAAATTTCAGTAGCGCCACCTGTCGAAATTTCTTCATACCAACTAAGAAACCTTCGTCGGCTCATGTGCAACAACTTTGCTAAAGATTGTAGCATGATTAAATGTACAGATTACGATTTAATTAATTTTTAGTAATTTTCAGTGGCGCCATCTATCGGAAATTAGTCTTATCAACTTTAAAACCTTCGCCGGCTTATCCGCAACATCTTCGCTAAAGAGCATAACACAATCAAATTCACAGTTTACTATTCTATAAAGAACATACATACAGACAAACATTCATTTGTTTAAAATAATACTAATTTTTCCCCCTTTTTATTCCCTAATTTCTAAAAGTTCCATATGCATATTTGGTACTTTTTTGGTGCCAATTGAATTCGGTACATTTTTTAAAACGCATTTAACATAATGTATAATGTTCCTATTCATATTACTTTGGAGATGTTAAGTTATCATTTTATCCCTTTTTTACCCATTTTGGCTCCACAATCAAAAAAGTACCAAATACGTGTTTCATGTTTTTTTTACATCTATTGATTGCAGTACCAAGTTTCTTTCTATATTCTTTAGTTTAAAATATAAGAGTGGGTTAAAAAGGTGCCAAAAAAACTATTTTCACCCTTTTTTACCCCCTATCGGACATAGTTTCAAAAAAGTACCAAACACCTGTCCGCTTATTTTCAAAGCTGTTTAAAAAGTAATTTTAATTTTGTTTCTATACCTATTACTTTAGGAGACATAGCGTTTTCGATTTTTTCCCCTTTTTACCCGTTTTTACCCTCTTAGAGGTAAAAGTTCCAAAAGTCCCTTCTTCTTCGACCTATACATCAAAAAAGATACCCACTGTCCAAATTTTATCAAAACGTTAGAGCCGTTTTCGAGATAGCCATTCTATATATATATATATATATATATATATATATATACAATTATTGCTCGTTTAAGAATATAAGATTGACAAAGCCATTCAGCCAGAAATGAGCCTCATCGCTGAAGATGATTAGCGCTCTTAACGTTGAGGCCACTGACTCAGAATTTTGGTAGTAAATTTTAATAACTTCGACCGGTTGTTGGCTCGTTTATCTTACTATCAGGCAAACCTTAATGAAGAGAAATGTCAAAAGAGCAACAAGAAATATGACGTCGTCTGCTGTCCCTGTCGCTGTACTTTTGTAGCGCCCCTGTTGAATAATCCGATATATTTATATAACATTCCCTTTTTTTTTATCGAAATTTCGGACGTGCTCTTTTAACATTAGAAGACCGTTTTTATTCTGATCTTAGCTTTTCCATAGTAATTGTTTTTTTCAGAAGTGGATTACTAGCCCGACTTCCTAACATATATTTTTAGCTTTTTTGTGGGAAAACTCGATTCACATGTTGGCTCACAACATTAACTGGTGTTAAAATAGTTCCCCAGGTGATACCACGAGGAGGTCAGTATCCACAGTTGAGATAAAGGATAACCAAGATAAGTCCGGGCTTAGCATATTAAGACCAATCAAAACCGTTGCTTGGAAAGCAACATTACCTACATTACCCAATCACCCATGGATAGTAATACAGAAAGGAAAAACGGTGAATGTAGAGAGATAGAATGGTTTGTCTGTAGAACATCTCTGAAATGCTCATTATATTAGCTCTGTTTTTAAACAACACTGCGACTTTCGGTCTTCAGACTTTACCGATGTAACTAGTTAACTATGAACTTTTTCAATATAGCCAAGTATACCCTAAGATTCTGTAAAACTCATGTTAAGCAGTCCAATAACTTTAACAATAACGATAAGTTACGGACGAAAAGAGCTAGGAAAATATACCTTTTATCATAATAAAGAGTGCTCTAAATAAAATTTGTAGTTGGATTTTCTTAAATAAAAATCAAACCTTTTAATATAAAAACTCTACAAAATACGCAAATATAATGACATATTATACAAAATCATTTAACATTAAAATGTTTACTTAGTACTCGGGTTTTGCAAAATTATCGACTTTTTTCGGAAACCCTCCCATTAAAGATTTTACAGTTGCTTCTGATACCTTTTTGGAGCATGTGTTCCACCTGCGCTTAAAATCGGACATGTTCTTCTAAATCTTTCCTGTGTTCTTCAATTCCTTTTTTACCAGAGCCCAATACCTTTCCACAGGCCGAAGTTCTGGACAGTTAGGTGGATTGGCCTCTCGTGGTACAAAAATGACATTATTCTTTGAGTGCCACTCAAGTGCCTTTTTTCAATAAAGGCATGATGCCAAATCGGGCCAAAAAAATGTAGTCACTCTGTGCTCTCTTAAAAAGGGTAACAACCGTTTTTGTAGGCACTCCTTTATATAAATTTCTGTGTTTATTGTGCCAGATGCCACAAATACTTTACTTCTTTTGCCACAACTGCAAATAGCTTGCCACACGCGAAACTTCTTAGGGAATTTTGTTTGTTTTTTTGTGCGAAACTCTTGCCGAACATTGCCCCATTTATCAGCAACATAAAATTATTGACCAGGAAGTTGAGATAAGTCTGCCAGTACGTATGTTTCATCATCCATCACACAACAGGTGTATTTTTTTATAAAATCAGACTTCAATTTTTTCGCTCGTTTTTTTGCTTCTAAGTTCTTTATAGCATTGCAATCTGGAACCTTTTGGACTTTGTATGTCTTCAGTCCAGCATAAGCTTTGACTCTATGTGCAAAATTCGTAGAACATTTCACCGTACGAGCTGCTTTTCTTAAAGAAGTGTTAGGCGCTCTTCGAAAGAGTCGCTCGACTTCTTTTGTCTTACCAATATCTGTAGGACCTTTTTTCCTCCCTGATCCAGGTTTTCTTTCAATGCTCAGGTTTTCCTTATACCGTCTGATGGCATTAGAAACCGTTCGAGGGTCAACTTTAAAATTTTTAGCTATTTTTTTAAAAGTCCATGACGGATTTTTTTGAAAAGTTTTAATTAATTTTCACGAACTTTTTTTTCGCAGTCCATTTTGATTAAAATAACTATTGAAAATTAATAATTTCTAAAATAATTGTATCTGACATATCTATAGAAACTAACTTGATTAAAAAAATAAATTATTTCTTGCACTATGGATAAATTTTGTCTAAAATAGTAAATGCATATTTTTTTAGAACACTCTTTATTCCTCTTTTTTGTGCCCGATAACGACTACACGACTAAAATATTTTTATTTCTTTGTTTAAAATAAATCTCTGGAATTGTAGAAACAATGTTTGTTCTACGACTATTTCGTTTCTGAATTCTGTTAATAGATGGCGCTATTTTTATTTTACTTATGAAAATTGCATTTCGAAACATTGGTTTTACAATGTTTCGCAACTTTGTTCAGGAGTATTTGGTCTAATTTTTTTCTGAATGTGCCAACATCGTAAATGATCCATAGAAAAAAAAAATATGGTAGTATTGCATCTTCATTTTTGAAATTCCGACGAAAATTTAAAAAACTTAGAGGCAAAAGTAGTTATTTATTTAACTGGGTACCCCATCTACTCTAATTTAATTTCAAATTTCCCTCATCAGTTTCCCATCCTTTTACCTGCCTACTCTAATTTCAACTTAATTATTTTCTGGAATAATGTAAACTGTCACCTAAGCAATAATTCGAATCAGATAATTTTCATTTGTCAAAAAAAAGTGTTATAGAAACATTATCAACATCCATTTAATCGAAAACAAAATGTTAATTAAATTACAATTTACGAGTTTCAAAACATTTAGTTTGATTCAAATCCAAATGGTCGTGGCAGTTGCTGACCTTTTTGTGAATTTTATATTATTGTAATAATGACATAAAAGGCTGATATTTATTCAGAAAAAAAAAACAATTTTGCTGCTTTTACAAAATTTGCTAATGTTAATTAATGAAAACTGATATTTAGACACAAGTATTGAATTGCATTCATAAATTTCAGTTTTAATGAGATTTAATAGGAAAAAATTTGTACATGATATTATACAACTTTTCAAAACTATTGAATAATAAATTATAAGAAATTTAATTTATAAATTAAAGTAATAGTTAAAGATTTATGACGCAGTTCTAAATAGAAATGGACCTTATCAGTTATAAAAATTTCAAAACATTTCCTCTTATTTTTAACATCAAAGTTAAAGGGTCACTTTGAAACTTATATAAATTTAGATTAAAAAACTGCTTACATTTAATTTTTACTAAATCCTCCCCTTTTCTTTCTTTTTTCCAGGATATTTTTACCACCCTTGTCGACGCCCAATGGCGTTGGACCCTTATGGTTTTCGCTTTTAGTTTTCTCATATCTTGGGCATTTTTCGGTCTCATCTGGTGGACGATAGCCTATGCTCATGGTGATCTCGAGTGGATACATATGCGCGAACATCAACCTGATCTTATACAAAATATGACACACACTATGTGTGTGACCGAAGTTCGTTCATTCATATCAGCATTTTTATATTCGATTGAGACCCAACATACAATCGGCTACGGTAATCGCTTTATAACGGAAGAATGTCCCGAAGCGATATTCACAATATGTCTTCAGTGCATAACAGGTGTATTTATACAAGCATTTATGGTGGGCATTGTGTTTGCCAAACTTTCGCGACCGAAAAAGCGTGCCCAAACTTTGCTCTTTTCGCGTAATGCCGTTATCTGTCATAGGGACGGGGTGCCGTGTCTGATGTTTAGGGTCGGTGATATGCGGAAGTCTCATATTATAGAGGCGCATGTAAGGGCACAGATTATTCGGAAGAAGGTAAGTGAATTTTAGAGATGAATTTTTTAAATTGTTCCCTTTTACTACTAGCATAATTTTTAGCATCAGTATCAATATTATTATCAGTATTTGTATTGCTTTTAGTATTGATATTAGTTTTAGTATGAGTATTAATGTAAGTATTTGTAGTATTAGTATTACTATTTATTAGTATTAGTACACTCAGGAAATTATTACAGTAACTGATTGTATGTTGTTTAGGAAATTTTCGGTTATGTTGTTTTCAAATGAATATTCATTTAAATTTATATGCAAATTGATTTTTAACATATTTATACATTTGTTTAAAAAAACAACTTACAAAAAAATACTGAAAATCCGTAACATTTGAAAATATCAGTTGTTTAGTTTTTATAAATTTTTCAATTATTGTATCAAATATAATTCGTATTTGTTTAATTATTGGTTTTCCTTAAGTATCTTAGGTTTGCCTACTGAAGAAACTTTTTATAATACTGGCCGCCTTTCACTGGGTATGGCCTAAGCAAACAACAAACTTTGTTTTGCGTGTTTGGTTTTTTGATGCCTTAAAGCAGCCTTACTCAACCATTGCACTCAGGAGCCGAGTACCAATCGGCTTTTTAACATATATTCACAGACACAACACGAACTGTAATCAAATTCTAATAAGTGAGAAAGGAAAACAATAATATTTTACTTAGTCTCTTTGCTGCTTTCAACGAAGCAGGTGGATGTCGCTCAGATTTCTTAAAAACAATAACAAACACACATGAAATTATTCTGCCTGCATTGCCAGTGCTGAAATTTATGTGTTATCACCTCATTATTTTTAACGCATTTTTTGTTCGATTTACATTTCAACGGTAACGCTTCATAAGATTATTTTTACACTAACACATGTAAAACCACAAACACATATTTATTTTAGAATGTTCTCCAGCGTTACCGTTATGCGACTAAAGTCGCAATTTGCGACTTTTTTATGTGGCCTGCGACGCAACCTGCGACTTTTCTTCCATGGCCCTTTTTTGCTACTTTTTTGAATTTTGTGCGACTTTTGACACCTTTTTACAAAATTATTTAAAATTTTTATTTTTAGCCCATTATCAATATCTCAACTAAAATTCCCCTTAATGATTTTAACTTAAGTATAAATACCCTCACTTTTTGTACAATAAAAAACTAAAACAAATAAATTTTGGCGGCAGAGCCGATAGCCTTTCGACAACTCCCGCATAGCTACGTACAAATATTGGTTTTGTTCGTTTGTCATTATTTCATTAATATTTTACATTTATAGTTCGAGCAAAAAGAAAGAGTATAATGAAACTAAGCAGGTGAAACACCAGTTAAAATACAATCAAGTTCTGTGTCAGAAGATGATGAAGTTTTCCAGCAATCCTAATGCTCTTCGAAAATACAGAAAATTTAAGGAAATATTCTAAGATATGGAAGTTGCATTAGTGAATGTAAAATCCGTTCTCGTTAATGATTTTACTCGATGCGATCAGAATTTATAATGATTAAAATAATAATTTCTAAAAATAATTTAAAAACCATTTTATTTTATTTAGTTTTATGTTGATTTGGACACAACTTTCAGGGGATTTGTCATTTTATAGTTATTTATACATGCTTTAACATTTGGTCCGTCAAATAGTTAATCCCTTAATTATTTTGGTGCGCTTCAGATCTAAGGTAAAGCTTTTTTAAAGAATAGTTTTAACACCATTCCTGACCAATTTTGTGCTCTATTCGCAATGTGCTTCAGTAAAATATTTTTAGATAAAACCTTTGCGGTTTTTTTGACAAACTTTTAATGCAAATCGTTATAAATGACATCGCTTTCATACCTTTTATGTGATTTGGTCTCAGTTTGTTATCTAATACTATTAAAAGCAATATATACTTTTTTTGCACGATTTTCAAAATCTTGATAAAATTTTAGCAATAATTGATGAGAAAAAAAATTAAAAAGTCGCGAAAACGTGCTTCAATTTTGGCAGCAATTAAGTAGTATTAGAAGTAACGAAATTAAAATATAGAGGGCAATGGATTCATCCCCCAAGTATGGGGTCTATTTCATAAAACAACGACTTGGGTCCAAATGAAACAAAAAAAGAAGAAGACGAAATATGAAAAAAAGCGTAAATGCTTCGTTCGGTTTTTTTACGTTTTTTGAAATTTGCGTGCCAATTACGCTAAGAAGTGCAAACTTGCGCTACTAAGATTTTGTGTTCAATATACCTGAAGTCTTAGGAGTTCAAATCTGTAATTAGATTTTCCGTACACCTAAGAGTACAAAAATTATTCGAGTTGAAAGTCGGTTTCTTAGGAATTAAAACTGTTTGGTTTTTGCCTATATATCTTTTCAAGTATGAATTGTTTTATGGTTTTTTGTTCATTGTTTAAGTAAAAATGTATTAAAAAAATGTGCGACTTTTTTTTGTTGAGTGCTACTTTTTGTGCGATTTTTTTTTTTAAAAAGCGACTTTTTTTGCGACTTTTTTAAATTTGTCAGCGGTAACGCTGATGTTCTCCCGTTGAGTACCCCTGCCTTAAAGGATATAACCTTATTATGGTTTCGTCTTTTATGTTACGTTAATTATAAAACCAAATGAAAATTGTCCGTTTTACGGAAATTTTACTTAGTTTTTTACCATTCAATTTTTTAAAAATAAATGAAAATTTCCGTTTTTTATACTAAAAATGTAGTTTAAATTTTTGTCAGTAATTTTTTTGAAAACAACTGAATATTCCGTTTTTAAAACTGAAAATGTAGTTTAAATATTTGTCAGTTAAATTTAAATGAAATATTTATTGAATTTGAATGAAAAATCAGTTGACCGGTTTTTAAATTAATATTCATTCATTTCAAATTACATTTTAAGTTAATTTTACTTACATAATATTCTGAGTGTATTAGTATTAGTACTCTCTTAAAGTAACTATCACAATATTAAAGAGATTGCTACAAATTTAAATATTTTTTCTTTATTATTTTAGGTCACAAAAGAGGGTGAAATTTTGCCCTTCTACCAGCAAGAACTTACGGTGGGTGCCGATGGCGGTGAGGATCGTTTAATGTTCATTTGGCCCACGACTATTGTGCACAAAATTGATCGTCATAGTCCCCTATATATGTTGTCAGCTTCTGATATGCTTAAAGAAAGATTTGAGGTTGTTTGTATGTTGGGTAAGTTCTCAATAAACTAAATAAAAAAAGCAATATTAATATTAAATTTAAATTAATTTACAGAGGGCGTTATTGAGTCCACTGGCATGACAACTCAGGCCCGCAGCAGTTTCTTGCCCTCGGAAATCTTATGGGGTCATCGTTTCGTGAATGTGGTATCATTCCGGAAAGAAACTGGGGAATATGAAGTGGATTATACTCTATTCAATAATACCTATGATGTGGATACACCTCTATGCTCATCCAAAGAATTAGATGATCTTAAGGAAGAATATACCAAAAATAATAAAGCAGGCTTAGGTAAGTCGTATTATGTTTTTGGAAATTCAATATAATTATTTTTTTTTTGGTTTTGGTTAAATCCTCTTTCAGATCGTGCTTTATCCGTAGGCCTAATGAAACACATTGCCTCTGCTGCCTCTGTCGATCATTTGGATCCGGCCAGTGATGAATCTTTAGATTCTGGCCGCCTACACATACGCTCAAATTCCATTCCCAATGGTGCTTTGGCAGCTGAATTAGAACCTTTAAATAATAATAAGCCCTCATTTGCGGTGGGCGGTTCGACGATAATACCAACCATTACGACAAATTTCCAAAGTATTAATGAGTTAAATAATTCCAGTTCCAATCTAACAGCATCATCCAAAAATAATAATAACAACAATAACAATAATAATAATAATAGTAGCACGAATAATGTACACAATAGTAATAGTAGTCTAAAGAAATCCTCCAATTCTCGACGTCTTTCCATAAAACAAGATCAGCTTCCTTTGGACTCATTATGCTGATATTTAAGTAAAATTTTAAGAAAATTATTTTAAATTTTATTTCTTTTTTCTGTCTTTCTTACGATTTTCTATTATATAATTTTAAACGATTTTTTTTTATTTTAAAGTTTGGGTTCTTTTATTTCAAGTATAATTTTTATGCTTCTATGCAGGAGAGAGTTAAGGTTTTGGGAGAGAGATTTTAAAAATTGATTAAATCATGAAAATTGTAAAAGCTTTTTCTAAAAGCTTTTAAAAAATTAGCTTTTTTTCGAAACTATAATTTATTGAGATTTTTTTATTTCCCTTTAATTTGAAATCTAATTTTTATGAAAAAGCTTCTAAATCTTAGAAAACTATTTTTGAAGCTTTTATATGGGCTTCTCTTAAAAAGTTAATTATATTTTTTTAAAACTACCTTTTTGATTAATGTTCTGAATTATATTACTATTTTCTTATAATTTCTTCTAAAAAAGCTCAATTTCTAAAAGATACTAGTTCATTAAAAGCTTTAATTTCTTTAATTTTTCCAATATTTTATTAAAAAGCTCTTTTAAGAAGAAGTTAAAACTCTTATTAAATAACTATTTCTATAAAAAGAATTTATTTTTATAAAAATTAATCCTACACTTCGATAAAATATTTTATTTCTACATACCCTTTGCAAAGCTAAGTTTGATCTAAAAGCTTTCCTAATGCAAAATAACCTTAAGAAAGAACAGACTTCAAATATTTTTTTTTTCAGCAAAATCTTATTTATATAAAAAAGCTTCTTTTTAGTTTTTCATAAAAAGCTTGAAGAAATAAGATTTTATAATATGATTTTTTTTACTGAGATTCATTTAAAAGCTTTTTTAAGAAAAACGCTTTTAGAATGAAAAAACTTGTAACAGTTTTTTCATAAAAGTTTTCCCTTAAAAGCTTATTTTTAGTTCTTCATAAAAATGAATGAACTTTTTTCTTAACAGTTTCTTAGAATGTTGATTCCTAAATATTTAAATTTTTGAGGTTGATTCCTATTTAAATTTTAAACAACATTTCTTCCAATGAAAAATCTTAACATAAGCTTTTACTATTTACTATCTTAGGCTAAAAAAGGCAAAAAGCTTTTGTATTACTGTCACCATCTTTTTGGGAAATGTATATTTATGAAAAGATTTTTTCTCAAAAGATTTTTTTCGAATATTTTTTGCCATTTCCAAAATTTTTATATTTTAGATACAAGCTTTTAAGAAAAAGCTTCGAGCTTTGAATACATAATACTAAATACATATTCACTGTTATATTTGTATATCAAAGTTATTCTTAGAGGAATTAAAAAATTTAAAACAAAGGGCTTTTTTCTATAATTTTAAATATTTTTGAAGGCGAGGTTTTTCTTATAAAAAAAATATTTCTTAATTACAAGCTTTAGAAAAAGATATTTGGTAATGGAGTTTAATTCGTTTTTAAAATAAACAAGTTTAAATGAGCTTTTAATCCAACGAGAGACATAATAAAAGCTTTCTAATAGAGAGCTTAATTTTGAAAAAAAAAAAATATTCATTTCCTAATTTTTATGTCAAAGTTTTCGTTAGAAAAATTTAAAAAATTCACAATAAAGAGCTTTTTTCTATTAATTTAAATATTTTTGAAGGCGAGCTTTTGCTTCATAAACACAAATTTTCTTAATTAAAAGCTTAATATCAAGATTTTTGGCCGGTCGATTTCAATTTATTTCAAGTAAATAAGAAAAAGCTTTTTAGAACAAACGAGCTTTTAATCCAAAATTATTAAATATTGTTTGAATTTTTTTTAAATTTAGTTTAAGGACAAATTTTTTGTTTTTTCATTATTCACAAATTGATTTAAATTATTTAAAACGATTAATTTTACTTGAAATTTTTCTTTGCAAGAAACGAGCTTTTAGCTTTAAAGTTTTTTATTTTAAGAAATAAAATATTCTTTTAATTTTAAAAAACTTTTAGAAAAGCGAACGTAAACATTTTAATTCAAAAAAAGTTTTTATTTGGTTTTAAGAAATGCTTTTAAAATTTTTTAACTTGGAATTTAATCATATTTTTATTTGAGATGTTTTTTCAAAGACAAAAGCTTTTTCCTATTAAGTTTTTAATTTTAAAATATGAAATATAATTTTCAATATGTAAAGCTTCTGGATATGATAGCTTTGGATAAAAATGAAGCTTTTCTTAAAAAAAAAGCTTAAAATGTTTTTGATCTTAGAATTAGATCATTTTTTTCAAAATAAACTTTATTTGTTTAACTTTTATCAAACAATTTCATGAATTTCAGAATAAATAGCTTTTTTATAAAAATTAAAAAAAGTTTACAAAAATGTTTTGATTTTAAAATTTGATCATTTAGAATAATTCAGTTTTCTTCAAAATAACCTTTATTTGTTTAACTTTTATCAAACCATTTCATGAATTTCAGAATAGAAAGCTTTTTTATATGAATTAAAAAAGCTTGAAATTTGTTTGATCTTAAAATTAGATAGTAAAGAATAATTCAGTTATCTTCAAAATAAGCTTTATTTATGTTTGATAAAAATTTGATGAATTTCAACATAGAAAGCTTATTTATAAAAATTAAAAATTTAATTAAAAAAAGCTTACAAATTTTTTGATCTTAAAATTTGATTATTTAGAATTTAGTTTTCTTCAAAATAAGCTTTATTTTTGTTTAATCTTTTTCAAATAATCTTATGAATTTCAGAAAAAAAAGCTTTTTATACAAATTTAAAAAAAACATTTAAATTTTTTTGAATATTAAATATGATCGTTAAGAATAATTTAGTTTTCTTCAAAATAAGCTTTATTTTTTTAACTTTTATTAAACATTTTCGTGAATTTCAGAATAAAAAAGCTTTTCTATAAATATTCAAAAAATCTTAATTTTTTTTGGCTTAAAATTAGATCATTTAGAAAAATGAAGTTTTTTTTAAAATAAGCTTTTTTTTATCAAACAATTTCATGGATTTCAGAATAAAGCTTTTATCATTTTTCTTTAAATAAATTTGTCAATGGGTTTAAAAGAAGCTTTTTCTTTAAAAAATCTTAAATTTTTTGGTTTACACTAAATCAAGTAAACAATAAATAGCTTTTCTGTTTAAACTTTATCGCTTTTAGTAAAAAGCTGTTCTGTCGATAGTTACGAAAAAAATTTGAATAAAGATGAACTTATACTTAAAAAATCGATAATTTTTTTAACTAAGAAATGTTTATAAGTTCTTTTTCTTAAAAACAAGCTTTTAAATTTTTACTCTTTAATCAGAAGCTTTTTTATAGAAATTATTCTTTTTCAAATAAATTAATAGGTCTTTGGTTTTAAAATGGATTTTCTTTAAAAAAGCTCAAAAGATTTGAACTTCTTTTAAATTAAGACCACAAAGACCTTTTTTAAGGAAAATACATTTTTTGTAAAATTGTATGTTTCAAAGAAAGAAAACTTTGTTAAAAGCTTAGTAGATTTTTAGATCAAAGCTTCGGATTTATGAAAAGCTTTCCTAAACAACAAATAAATCTGTTTTTAAAATGAAATTTGGAAAAATACATAGTTTATAACCATAAAGAGATTTTTATACGTAAAAAAAATTGAAAAAAGCTTTTTCTCTTAAATTTTTTTTTATGAAATTTCTCTTCCATTTCTCTTTCTTCTGCATGATTTTTATATTTTTCATTTCTTTGTATAAACTCTTATCTTTAAAAGTTCTTTTTATTATCAAACGAGACCTTTAAAGATTAAATGCCATATTTTTAATAAATAAGTTTAAGTCTAATTAAATGAAAATAAGAAAGAATTTATAATTGATATTAAGCCACAATTCAATATATAACTAAAATTTTTTTATTAAAGTAAATAAGTTTTAAAAAAGGAGTTTTAATTTTATGTTTTTTTTTAGCAAATATATATTTTTTTTTTTGAAATCTAAACTAAGTAACGTCAAAAATTGTGATTGTCTACATATACTATTTAATGAAAATAAGTGAAAAAAAAACTAATTTTGCACAAAAGAGCTGATTTTTTAAAAACAAGGAAATAATAAAGAACTACAAGATATGCCTATTTTTATATAAAATTTATTAAATTATAAAAAAAGAATAAAAAACGACATAAACAAAATATCAGATAAAACACTTTAAAAGAGCCACAAAGCTTTTCATAGACTAAAAAAGACAAAAGAGTCATATGCCTAAAAATATAATTAATATAAATAAACTTTTGCAAAACTTTAAAAAAAATGCTATAATTTTTATACAAAAAAATTTAACTAATTGCCTTTCAATTTTAAGAAATTTTGACTCTCACAAAAAAATATATAACAAACAAATTATGTCTTCATTTCCTAAACCTTTAATCTATATTTTACAAAAAAGCGCTTTATCTTTAAAATCTATAAATAAAAACGAATTTATACACAAAATGAACACACTTTTTAAAATCTTGCCTCATTTAAAGCTTTTTGTCCATAGAAATTTTTTTCAAATCCAAAATTTTTTTAAAAATTCAACTTTATGTAAAATAGTTCTAAAAATTCAATTATTTGGTATCGGAAAGAAATGTGTGCTATTTATATTACCTTAATTTTTGTTTTGTTTTAGAAAATGATAACTTTTAACTACATATATTTACACTACATATTTTTCTAAATGGACAATAAATTGTGAATGAAAACCTAAACTAATTAATAAATAATACAAAATTTGTAAAAAACATGTAAAGTTGATTTAAATAATAGAAAGAGAAAAAAAAACATATTGTTTTAAATTTAAGTAAAAAGAAATTATGATATATATAAAAGAAAAAAAAACAACTATTTTTAAAGAAATATATTTTAAATAAAAGAAAAGAACACAAATCAATTATATAAAAGACGTAAATTGTACGAAAATTATGTGTTTTATTTAACAAGAAAATTTTGTCAGGTTTGCCGAAGCTAAAACAAAAGACTTAAGCAGCAAACTTGAAATTACTATAGAATCTTCTCCAAAAACTGGGAAATTTCTAACAAAAGACGTTTAGTTTTTTTTATAATGAACTTTTAACATGTTCAAGCAACCAGAAATACTTTTAATTTCATCAGCTTTAATTTGAGTTAACAGTCATGAACAATATATAAGTACACTTCTAAATTTTTAAAATACTAAAAAGTATTGCATATCTTTGGGCATAGATTAAATATAGAAACTTGTATTTAAATTGTGGATTCTATGCAGAATAAAATAATAATACATAAAAGAAATCAATTCAACAAATACGAATGGACCTGACCGCATTATTATACCCTAACCACTAAAATATGATTTTTGTTGAGAATTCAGAATAATAACCAGTAAAATAATCTAGTTTTGATACCATTTTGATGCTAAAGTATCTTTTGATTTAATGAGTAAAAAAACAATGTCCACATTATTACAAGCTGCCAACAAGCTGCCAAATGGTTAAGATACTACAGAATATACCACAGGGATATTCGCTTCTGTATCGACAGTCAGGCTCTCATAAAATCCCTATCTATATCCACACGACATCTGTTCTTACCCGCGAATGCTTAGGATCTCTTAACAAGATTTCGAGACATTGTAACATCGAACTTTTCTGAGAACCCGGGCACAAAAACATACTTGGTAACTTCACTGTAGACAAACTTGCTAACTCCGGTGCTGTCCTGATCAATCAATTTACGGGATAACCGCCATCCGCCTGCAAAACAGTAATTAGGCAACTTCCTTACGGATCAGCTCAGAACACCTGTTCCTTTGCAACCACTTGCTCAATATCCATGCAAACATGGCCCACCTATGACAATAAACGTTTAAAACGCGGTTTCTCTACCTCGCCACAGACTCCCCAACCTAATCTCGACCCTAACAGGTCACTGTATTTTTGGGCTGCATACCAGAAGGTCTAACCTTCAACACCATGAATACTGTCGAAGCTGTCACAACGTCAAAGAGGAGAAAACGGTAACTCATCTTCTCTACCACAGCCAACTCTTTTAATTTCGTGGTCTATTTAGCTAGGGAGTTTTTTTTCTGCATGATTTATCCGATATAGCGAGTACTGACTTTCGTAAAATAGACTCATTTATCATTGCTACAGGCTGGCTTGAATAAGCCTCTCACCGATGGCCAGAGCCCTATTTCACTAAGCTACAAGTTTACAATTACAAGTGTTTTTGCCTGTAAAATTGTGAACTTGTAAATAATTGTGTTTCATTAAAATACAATTACAAGTTTGTAGCTACAAGTGATTTTGACAATTCACAAGTTTACAAGTCGAACTTCTACAAGTGGTTTTGCTTCACTAATCTAAACTTGTACTTGTACACTTGTAGAATTGTAGAAAAAAATCATAGGGTCGACGGAGACTCTCAAAAAAATTTTACAAGTTACAAGTGAATGATAAATTGAATTCAAATTTGGTTTTTAACTATTTTTTAATAAAAATTAGTTAAAATAAACACAAAATCAAATCAATATTTATTACCATTTATTTATTTTATTTATTTTTAAATATGTTTCGATTAATAATAGTCCATTACTTAGTGTACCTTGACGAATTTAGTTTACTTTGACGAATTTCAATAGCACACTACCAAAATAATTGTTTGTGCCAAATTTAATCAAATTATCTTGAGAATTGCGAGATGGACGGACGGACTGACATCGTTTAATCGGCTCAGGAAGTAATTCTAAATCCGTGGTCTAACTAAGACCAATATTTCTATGCGTTATATATATCAGCCCAAACTTATAATACCCTTTCTACCTATAGTGATGAAGCGTATGCAGAACAAGGGAGATCAATGATGTCCTTGACTCAAGGAGTATATCTTCCATTTTCTTTATCATTCTCTCAAATGTGAATAATAGTATAGACAACAAAATACGAAAACCAAAAAATGGGCTCATGGTGGATCGGAAAACAAAAAACTTTTTCTTAACCTTTTAATTAAAAGAACATAAAACTACAGGGCATATGCTTAAATATTAGCCTAGTCTTATAAAAATCTGATAACCGTATCAAAAGTTATAGGCATGGGTATGTTTCTGAAAAAATATTGAAAAAAAAAACGAACTTTGAACCGCCATAAAATCTGAACCAAAGCTAAATTAAAAATTTTGAAGAAGTGTAAAAATTGTCTAGGCTAGGAGAATGTACGTTAGGGCGTCTCGAAAAAATAAAGTTCGCCGTACACCATCGAATATAAAGCATTGCTATGAGGTAGTTTCGAAAAATTTTTTTTTAATTTTTTTCGTTGCACATTGGGGTCACCAAAATACATTTTTCGTTATATCTTCGCCATTTATAGTCGGATCTCGAAGTGTGATATATCGATGTTTTTGCCTCGAAGCAGCCAACATTTTTCTTTAATAATCATTATTCTCAGGTATCCGGTTCTAGTATTTATCTATTAGACCCCTGTTCCTACCACCCTAATGTACCACTCTAATATCAGAAAATTAAAGCTCTTAAAAAATCGTTAAACTTTTACTAAGGAAGTTTTTCGATTTTTCAAACCGATCTATTACAAACAAGGAATTTCTTATTTTGCCGCACATAGGGATCGCCAAAATACATTTTTCGTTATATCTTCGCCATTTACTGTCGGATCTTAAAGTGTAATATATCGATGTATTTGTCTAACGAAGGCCAATGTTTTGCGATATTAATCATTATACATTCTTCTACATAGTACCTACCCAAGATATCTTAACTCATACAACAAGAATTATAAAAATTTAAAATCTTTTAACCAATTATGTTTTGAAAAGACTCAAGTTTGCTGTATTTTTGAGGGCTCTCAAGTTCTGAAAAAATGTTGTCCATGCGTTGCTCACCAGTGACAGCCATGGCAGATTAATGTACTACATGAACAAAACGTTCAGTGTTTTGTTAAAGGCATCGATAAGCTGTGAAAATAAGTAAGTTTAGTTTTGTAATCATTGACCTCAAGTACATTCTTCTAGTACTTTTTTTTTGATAATAATCATTGATCTCAGATATCCGTTCTAGTATTTATTTAAAATTATTAAAAAATATCATGTAAAAATTCACAGTGTAAATACCCAAACAGTCTCTTAGTTTGTCTTGCTGTTCGTTTTATCCACGAAATAATTGTTTGAATTTCGTCTGTGTCTGTATAACATTTAATCGTGTTGTGTCTATTTTAATTATAAACTATTAAAAATTAATTTAAATAAACAACAGCCTCCCGAACTCCCCGCTTTTATTTTATCCGCCATTCTGGTTCTTGTGAAATCCAACTTCAAGCAATTCCAATGCTTCGTCTGCCCATAGAAAATATCGTTTACTTT
Source organism: Stomorhina lunata (assembly GCA_933228675.1). NCBI lineage: Eukaryota > Metazoa > Arthropoda > Insecta > Diptera > Rhiniidae > Stomorhina > Stomorhina lunata. The sequence continues at coordinate 46,029,036 of OW121740.1, read as the reverse complement.
TTTCACCCGGTCCACAATTTCAGAATTTTTTTGACTGAGCCGCCATGCTTGCAATTCTTAATGCAAGTATTACAGTTTTTCAAAGATGTAATCGAAATACCAGGTAACATAAGGAAAATACTTTCTGTTGATAGTTTTATTTACTAAACTTAATTATTTTCACAGCTTATCGATGCCTTTAACAAAACACTGAACGTTTTGTTCACGTAGTACATTAATCTGCCATGGCTGTCACTGGTGAGCAACGCATGGGCAACATTTTTTCAGAACTTGAGAGCCCTCAAAAATACAGCAAACTTGAGTCTTTTCAAAACATAATTGATTAAAAGATTTTAAATTTTTATAATTCTTGTTGTATGAGTTAAGATATCTTGGGTAGGTACTATGTAGAAGAATGTATAATGATTAATATCGCAAAACATTGATATATTACATTACATCGATATATTACACTTTAAGATCCGACAGTAAATGGCGAAGATATAACGAAAAATGTATTTTGGCGATCCCTATGTGCGGCAAAATAAGAAATTCCTTGTTTGTAATAGATCGGTTTGAAAAATCGAAAAACTTCCTTAGTAAAAGTTTAACGATTTTTTAAGAGCTTTAATTTTCTGATATTAGGGTGGTACATTAGGGTGGTAGGAACAGGGGTCTGATAGATAAACACTAGAACCGGATACCTGAGAATAATGACTATTAAAGAAAAATGTTGGCCTCTTCGGGACAAAAACATCGATATATCACACTTTGAGATCCGACTGTAAATGCCGAAGATATAACGAAAAATGTATTTTGGCGACCCCAATGTGCAACGAAAAAAATTAAAAAAAATTTTTTCGAAACTACCTCATAGCAATGCTTTATATTCGATGGTGTACGGCGAACTTTATTTTTTCCCCATATAAGTCGAGACGCTCTAATGTACGTATATATAAAATTTCATAAAAATCGTATTTTTTATTTGACTCCATATATTTATCAAAATATTTTATTTTATTATAATTGTAATTTTAGAAATTGTAATTGTAGAAATTGTAGTTTACAAGTCCAAAAAGATACAATTGTTGTGAAAATTTTAATGAAACACAATTGAACAGCACTTGTAAGAATTAGACTTGTAATTGTAACTTGTAAACTTGTAGAATTGTAGTTTAGTGAAATAGGGCCCTGGAATTAATTATCTATGTTTTCTCTTCAAGTCTATCTCCTGCAGGTACCACAAAGAGATTGTTTCTAGGGCCCAAGTGACGCCGACTTAACATCAGCTGCCTGCCTAACCAAACCTAAGTGTTAGGTTAAGTTTGAAAATTTGTGTCAAAACGACACCTTCACTCATAGACCCTTGGAGTCTATTGTGATCCTTTCATGATAAATATAAGCGAAAGGAGATTGAGAATCTGGGAAAATGTAGAGAGAGAAGAAGAAGAATAAGAAGAGACAAATGATAAACTAATTACTAATGACTTATCTAAGCCAACTGAGTCCAATAATAAACCCTACGATATTGTACAGTTTCAACCACAGCAAATTCTGAAGTTCATCATGGAATCTACTGCCTAGATGCATGAGCCTCCTATTTTCGAGCGTGGAACAGTAACAGAGAACATTTTCTACCGATTCGGACGAATCCTAATTTTTTTAAGGCACAGTGTCCCGTCAAAACGCCTATTTATCTTCTTAAACATAGCCTATTCAAACCTAGCAGAGCTATGATTCCACTGATCGGTTTAGGCCATAAACCCTAGATGATCTGCAGGTAACCATTCATTTCCATGTCCTTGTGGTTTTCTTTCTGATCCAAGACTTGATGCCAAAGTCAAGTCTCTTGGATCGAGCCTTTTCTGTCGACTTTGTTGCCATCGACTCGGAACCCAGCACAAACTTATCTTATAACTAAATGAAAGATCAATAAGGGCCAATATACATTTTGGGATAAGTTTATAGGTTATACTATGTCCTTGTATAGCCTTAAGGGCAGCCTAGCCATCGAGGTATATAGTAGCCTTACTATTTTCAGTTAAGGTACCAGGAATATGCTCTGTAGTCTTCCATATGGCAAATATTTCTGCCTGGAAGACACTGCACTCGTCCGCAAGTCTAAAAGCTATATATTTTGTTCCATTAGTAAAACAACTGATCCAGTACCACAATCCATTTTAGAGCCATCTGTTAAGATCGAATTACCTTGAAAAAAAAAAAAAACGATGTATGACCCGTCCATTCGCTTTTATCAGGGATAACGACTTTTGGTGCTGTGATAAGCCGTAACTCCTTAACTAAATAGTCAGACCGTGGTAAGTCTGACTCCAAGCCCAAGGAGCCTGTTCTGCTATGCCCCGCCAGCCTGTGTCTAAGTATACCCGACTCATACAACCTTACTAGACTTCTGGTTGCCATACCCTTTATGAAAAGATCAATAGGGTACAGTGACAACATAGTGTCTAGGGCTGTTTAAGAAGTGCTTTTTAGAGCACCAGTAATAAAAATACTAGCACAACGTTGTACTTTGTTAAGAACAAGAATGAAACCTTATCAACATCTTCCTAATATTTTGCACAACCGTAAGTTAAAACAGACTTTACAATGGTTATATAAATCAAATACACAAGTATTGGTCTTAAGACCCATTTTTTACTTACAGAGTTTCTGCAAAAGTAGTAAGAAATAAGTCTCTTTTTCATTTTTTCTAGCATATTCCTTTTCCAAGTTAACTTACTATCTAAGATAATCCCTAAAAATTTCAACTCTACACCATCCAACATGTATATATAGTTCTCGTACAACATTTCGATTGGAATAAGGGGTACTTCTCTCAGACAATGAGCTACATTCTCTTCTATTCTTAGACTCATTGAAAGGGACCTACATTTAACTTCGGCTCCGAAAGGCAAGTGGATTAGTTAGAGAAGTTTTACATGGCCTAATACTCAATAACCAGTGGCTAGCTCAGTTATGAGGTGAACCGCTTTTTTTAATTTTTCAAGTGGGTCTGGCCAGGGATCGAACTTGGGACCTCTAGTATGCTAGGCGGATGACTAACCTGCTATACCATGGCGTTTCACTTACCATTTCAGCATAGGTAGTTTAAGTGAAATGGACTAACTCCGTTTTGTCAGTATTACCCCAGTCCTTTATTACTGACCCACGAAGAAAGTTCTTCTAAAGCCGATTGCATAATATCATTAATTTTATGCAGGAATTTGCCTGATTTAAGTAATACTACGTCATTGGCATAAGCTACACCCTTTCTTATCAACTGGTCGTCTTCTAAGGATGGCCTATCCACCGCCATTTCCGTTGACATACCTCTATAGAAGAAGGGATTTGTTTTGTAGCGTTTAGTAGATCTTCATTTCTTATGCGATTTGGCCACCATATATTAAGGAATAGCCGCAAGCATTTGTTTGCAAAGGTTTGTAGGCGCTTATCGATGGCATTTGTGCGTTTCCAAGTTTCGCAGCCATAATACAAGATGGACTTGACATTCGAGTTATATATTCGTAACTTAGTTGTTGTTGATATTTGCAGCAACCATAGTAATGGCGATAAAATCCCTTCTTGTCACTTTTTTGCAAATACTACAGTCACATAAATTCGAGCTGATGATCCTACTATTTATTAAGCATGTTCACAATCCCACTCTATTAAAAGGCCTTTATATTCATATCAACAAATGATATTGTTAAAAGCAACCTCGATATCGAGAAATGCGGTCAATGTATAATTTTTTAATTCCTGGTCTTTTTCAAACATACAGCGCACTCTAAACAGATTTATCCTTAAGATAAGCATGCTGAGCGTTACTTATGCTGCGAGTTTCTAAAAATTTCCTAAAAAATAGGCTAATCAGTCGATCGAGTGTTTTCAAAAGAAAAGATGACAGGCTGATTGACCTTAAATTTTCGGGCTTTATGTGACTAGCCTTCCCTGTCTTAGGAAGAAAGGCTAGTCACATAATATAATAGTACCTGGTTGACCGAGCCTTGCTCGGAGCTTTATGATAAGCATTTTGAGGCAAATTTTAAAGTTTTATATATTTTATTTTATACAGTTACAGTTTAACTCATTTTAAATAATTTTGAAAATTGGTCATACCAACAGAAACCTCCGTCGACTCATGCGCAACAACTTTGCTAAAGATTATAGTCTGATCAAATGCACAGTTTACGATTTAATTCATTTTGAGTAGTTTTCAGTGGCGCCGCCTGAAGTCGTTCATACAACTAAGAAACCTTCATCTGCTTATGCGTAACATATTTGCTTATGATCATAACATGATCAAATGCACAGTTTATGATTTAATTCACTTATAGTCTGATCAAATGCACAGTTTACGATTTAATTCATTTTGAGTAATTTTCAGTGGCGCCACCTGTCGGACTTTGGTAATTCCAATTAATAAACCTTCGTCGGATTATCCGCAATAACTTTGCTAAAAATTATAGCATGATTAAATGTACAGTTTACGATTAAATTGACTTTAAGTAAATTTCAGTGACGCCACCTGTCGAAATTTCTTCATACCAACTAAGAAACCTTTATCGGCTCATGTGCAACAACATTGCTAAAGATTATAGCATGAGTATATGTACAGCTTACGATTAAATTGACTTTGAGTAAGTTTCAGTAGCGCCACCTGTCGAAAATTATTCATACCAACTAAAAAGCCTTCGCCGGCTCATGCGCTACAACTTTGCTAAAGATCATAGCATGATCAAATGTACAGTTTACGATTTAATTAATGTTTAGTAATTTTCAGTGGCGCCATCTGTCGGAAATTCGGTTTGCCAACTTAAAAACCTCCGCCGGCTTATCCTTAACATCCTTGCTAAAGAGCATAACATGATCAAATCCACAGTTTACTATTCTATAAAGAACATACATACAGACAAACATTCATTTGTTTTAAAGTTATAACATTACTAATTTTTTCCCCTTTTTATCCCCTAATTTCAAAAAGTTCCATATGCATAATTGGTACTTCTTTGGTACCAATTGAATTCGGTACATTTTATTACAAAGCAGTTAACATAATTTTCCTATTCATATTACTTTTTTAGATGTTAAGTTATCAGTTTATCCCTTTTTTACACATTTTGGCCACAAAATCAAAAAAGTACCAAATACGTGTTCAATATTTCTTTCACATCTATTGATTGCTGTACAAAGTTTCTTTTTAGATTTCTCAGTTTAAAATATAAGAGTGGGTTAAAAAGGTACCAAAAAAACAATTTTCACCCTTTTTAACCCCTTATCGGACATAGTTTCAAAAAAGTACCAAACACCTGTCCGTTTATTTTCATAGCTATTTAAAACGTAATTTAAATTTTGTTTCTGTACCTATTACTTAAGGGGATATAGCGTTTTCGATTTTTCCCCTTTTTACCCGTTTTTACCCTCCAAAGGCTCCAAAAGTCCCTTCTTCTTCGACCTATACATCAAAAAAGATACCCACTGTCCAAATTTTATCAAAATCGTTAGAGCCGTTTTCGAGATAGTCATTCTATATATATATATATATATATATATATATATATATATATATATATATATATATATATATATATATATATATATATATATAAATAAATACATACAATTATTGCTCGTTTAAGAATATAAGATTTTAGCTGATATTTGTAACGAATAAAAATATTGGCCTAAGACCAACCTTTTACTATACTAATCGACTCAGAATAACTCTCAGATTACAGGTCGCAACTTTTAAGACAATTTAATTAAATTTAGCAAAGACCCTAACTTTGTTCAAAAACGATCCCTTTACGAGTACTTTTTGGATACAATCAGATTACTTTTTCAAATATGGATGCCTTCCCGAAATAAAGATATGGATGCCCGAAATAAAGTTGTTGGTCCTTTAAAGACAAATTAATATTGAAAATCTACCTAATTTTGTAGAAATCGGTCTATATTTGACCATTCCTTCCATATAAGACGTAATCTCAAAAGCCTTTAAAAACTACTTACTATTACTTTAAATTTACACAGATAAGTATTTTGTTAATATAAACCGATAACCGAAATTTGGTTACAGTTGATCCACAATTGGCTCTAGCTCCCATATCAGATTATATGCCGAAAATTACGTAAATTTACTTAAATCTCGAAATTTTGAATGGAACTTGACACAAATAGTCTTTAAGGCTTAAGAAAAACGTTTAAAGCTTTTGGTCCATATCTTAGTACTTAAGAGTATGATATAGTCGGGTTTAACTGACTATAGCTTTATCTTACTTGCTTGAAATTCTGTCCGGTTAAAACGTATATACTCTAAATTTTTTGAGTGCACTTTGGGACATCCTTCAAAAGGATCATTCGAGAGAAATACATTAAAAGGTACTGACTTTCTAAAGTTTTTGACAACATATTTAGGGTAATCCTGTGGGTAAAATAGGCTATGATTTTTTCGGAATTTTAAGTGGGCGTGACCCACCCCTTCCATGTAAGGCAAATATTGTAAACCACGAGTATGGATGAAACACCTTCGCATAAGTTCAGTACGTCTGAACCGAATTAAAATTTTTTTGTGGTTATTTCCTTACTACACGATAGTTCTGCGCTTTTTGTATTTCTTCGGAAATGGACCTAGGGGAGTTTGGGGACCGAAAAATAGGTAAGATCTTCTCTTTTTCTTTAAAATTGCATCAGTGGAGAACTGCTGGACCGATTTGGACAACTTTTTTTTTAGATTTCTACATTAAGACAAATTGATTGACAAAGTGGGTGTACTTTTGCGCCCACTTTTTTTAAACTATCTAAAATCGGAAAATGGCTTCTAGGTTATATTAAACATTAGTAGTAAATCAATTTAAATATTTATAGAAAGAAGAAAATTTGACCACTCCCACTCCCACTTTATTGATTTATCTAAAATCGGAAAACGGCTGCAAGGATATAGGTATTTACATTCTTCACCACCAAAGGTGCTGATGTATATAAAGCATAGACATATTTGTCTTAGATCCAACTTTTAGTATACCAATAGGCTTAGAATCAATTTCTGAGTCGATTTAGTGATGTCAGTCCGACCGTCCGCCTGGGCGGTTGGCTGGACCCTCATGTAAACCATGTAATCAAAGTGCAGGTCGCAATTTTAAAGATAATTTAATGAAATTTAGCACAGATAATACTATTGATTGTGGGACCATGCCTGTTAAAATTCGTCAAAATCGGTCCATTAGGTTCCAATAGGTTCCGCTTCCCGGAATTGATATATTGGCCACAAATATCAATATTTAAATTAAATTTAAAACAAATACTGCTTATGTAAACTCAAATCACTCAAATCGTTGAAATCGGTCCACATTTGACCATAGCTTCCATACAAAATTATGTGTCAAAACGCACTAAATGAGACAAAAATCTCTCAAACGCTCGTAAATCTGAAGATAATGAGAATATCAGGTTTACTTTTTTGCAAACATAATTTTTGTATTAACTGTAATCAATTTGCCAAATTTCGAGATAATAGGTCCACATTTGATCCTAGCTCTCATATAAATCCAAGTGTCGGTAACAGCTTAAATATATAAGATTTGAAAAATGTTTGTGTGATGGCAAAATTTTGCAAATATTTGTCTTTATACAGAAAAAAGAACACCTTTGACCTAAGTGTTGAAGGGTATCGTATGGTCGGGCTTGACCGACCATAACACTTTCTTATTTGTTTTTAATTTGTCTTAAATCGGAAAATGGCTGCACGGATATAGGTAATTTAAGTATTAAATGAAAGGAAAAAAATACCATGCCCACTTTTTTGATGTTGGATGTTGGTAATATTTGATGCTCGATAATGATTTACGGTTGATTAGCTATTGTTTCAAGATTCTAGACGATTTGTTGATGTTAGTTTTACAATTGTTTGGTGATTTTTTTTTATAGTGGTTTGATGATTAATTGACTTTGTTTGAAGATTTTTAAGGATTGTTCAATAATTGTTCCACGATTGACTGGCGATTATTTGACAGTTGTTTAATGATTTTTTAACGATTGTTTAATAGTTGTTTAATTATTAATTAACGATTGTCTATTGATTGTTCAATAATTGTTTGACTATTGATTAATGATTGTTTGAAGATTGTGTGAAGACTTTTGAGTATTTTTAGACGACCGTTTGATGATTGTTTGACTATTGGTTGATGATTGTTTGAAGATTGTTTTTTTTATTGTTTGATGACTGTTTAACGATTTTTTGCTTTTTTATTGTTTAAAGATTGTTGACGACTGTATACTGATTATTGGCTATTGTTTGAAGATTTTGGACGATTTTTTTTATAGTTATTTGATGTTTAATTGACTTTGTTTGAAGATGATTTTTAATGATTGTTCAATAATTGTTCCACGCTTGACTGGCGATTATTTGACAGTTGTTTAATGATTTTTTAACTATTGCTTAATAGTTGTTTAATTATTAATTAACGATTGACTAACGATTGTTTGATGATTTTTTATGATTGTTCAATAATTGCTTAACGATTGTTTGAAGAAATGTGTGAAGACCGTTGAGTATTTTTAGACCACCGTTTGATGATTGTTTGACTATTGGTTGATGATTGTTTGAAGATTGTTTTTTTTTATTGTTTGATGACTGTTTAACGATTTTTTGCTTTTTTATTGTTTCAAGATTGCTGACGTCTGTATACTGATTATTGGCTATTGTTTGAAGATTTTGTACGATTTTTTGGTGATTTTTTTATAGTTGTTTGAAGATTAATTGACTTTGTTTGAAGATTTTTAATGATTGTTCAATAATTTTATACGCTTGACTGGCGATTATTTGACAGCTGTTTAATGATTTTTTAACGATTGCCTAAGAGTTGTTTAATTATTAATTAACGATTGACTAACGACTGTTTGATGATTTTTTATGATTGTTCAATAATTGCTTGACGATTGTTTAAAGATTGTGTGAAGATTTTTGAGTATTTTTAGACGAACATTTGATGTTTGTTTGACAATTGGTTGATGGTTGTTTGAGGATTGTTTTTTGATTGCTTGATGACTGTTTAACGATTTTTTGCTTTTTTATTGTTTCAAGATTGTTGACGACTGTATACTGATTATTGGCTATTGTTTGAAGATTTTGGACGATTTTTTGGTGATTTTTTTTTATAGTTGTTTGATGATTAATTGACTTTGTTTGAAGATTTTGAATGATTGTTCAATAATTTTCCACGCTTGACTGGCGATTATTTAACAGTTGTTTAATGATTGCTTAACGATTGTTTAATAGTTGTTTAATTATTAATTAACGATTGACTAACGACTGTTTGATGATTTTTTATGATTGATCAATAATTGTTTGACGATTGTTTGAAGATTGTGTGAAGACTTTTGAGTATTTTTAGACGACCGTTTGATGTTTGTTTGACAATTGGTTGATGGTTGTTTGAAGATTGTTTTTTGATTGTTTGATGACTGTTTAACGACTTTTTGCTTTTTTATTGTTTAAAGATTGTTGACGACTGTATACTGATTATTTGACGATTGATATTAAAGATCTATCTATGTATAATATTTTTGAACTCCTAAGCCATCAGATTGAATTTCGGTGAATTGCCACTGAATGAGAATTTGTCATATGATTTCACATGCAATATTAGAAAAGCTTTTTTGTAATCATTTAAGATTATAATATGGAATGAATGCACATCGGAAAATAAAAAAACTTTGGAAGCTCTCGACCGTATTTTTAAGGATTTTAGTAGCAACACTTTATTTTTTGGGGGAGCACCAATTTTACTAGCCGGTGATTTTCATCCAAAACTTTTAGTGATTTTAGGTTTCAATCCTACTGAGCTAAATGGTTGCCTACAATTATAAAATTTTTGGCACCATATAAAATCTATAAAACTAACACAGCAATAAGTAAAAATCGCGAACAACGCCGGGTCCAATTAGCTAGTGATTTTATAAAGAAGCTTATTTTACTTGTTATTTTTAGCACGATTTTTTTTTGTTTTTATCTACTTAAATAAATCATAATCTTAATTAGAATCTAGACTATTTTTAGCCACATAATTACGCTAATTATTAGGTATTCGAATTTTTTTACATACTCGTATAAAGGTTGTATAATCTTAGATTTATTTGGAATTAGTTGCGCTATTTGAAGTAAATATTTAATAATTTTTTGTGTATTTAAAATTTATTTAAAAAATACAAAAATAAAACAAATATCTATATATTTCTGTTATTTATTATTTGTTAAGATTAATTGGAAAATATGACACTAATTAAAATTAATATAAAAAAACCTCATAAATATGATAAATTTCTATGTGTGATAAATTTAATTAAAATACATATATATATATCTATGTACTTAGAATATGTAGTTCATGAGTGTTTTGAGATCTCTACTAATAAAACTGAATTTTAATGATTACTCTTGGCTGAATGTGTGTTTAAGCATAACATTTATTTGTCCCATTGTGCTTTTTATTGCTAGATAAAATTATTCATCTGTTTATTTATCACTAAATTTAGTTAATTCTTGTTATATTAGAACAAAAGGTGAAAAGTTGTAATATAATTTGATTGATGAACAGTTTTACTGCTGTTATCTGTTTGTTTTGATCTTTTTTTTTATTAAAAATTACCGGCATTCAAGTACCAATGAACATAAGTTATTCAATTATCACAGCTTTTTTGTCTATAAAACAACAAGCCAACAATAAATGTGACATGTACGTAATAAATTTTTGTGACAATAAATAAAATTTTTACCTACAATAAATTTAGAAAAGTGGTATTCACGTACCAACTTTAGTGTTGCATATTTGCGGAAATGAAGAAACTTAATACTGACCATTTGAGCTTTTGATTTTAAAAAGTCTTTCAACGGGGACTTTCTAATTTTAGTTGCTAATAGCGGCGATCTTGTTGAAGCTACGGGCTTACAGTCACTCAAATTACTGTCCCAATATTTTTAAGGTGTTAACGAACAGTTCAAAAAACTGTTGCTCCAAGTGATTGTAAACATTAAGTAGAAAGTATACCTCGTCGTATAGAATCCGTTATTACTGCAAAGTCAAAAAACCGTCCCATTGAAAATTTGCTTTTGTTATAGTACCTGGTTGACCGAGCCTTGCTCGGCTTTGTGATAAGCATTTTGAGGCAAATTTTAAAGTTTTTATATATTTTATTTTATACAGTTACAGTTTAACTCATTTTAAATAATTTTGAAAATTGGTCATACCAACAGAAACCTCCTCCGCAACAACTTTGCTAAAGATTATAGTCTGATCAAATGCACAGTTTACGATTTAATTCATTTTGAGTAGTTTTCAGTGGCGCCGCCTGAAGTCGTTCATACCACTAAGAAACCTTCATCTGCTTATGCGTAAAAACTTTGCTTATGATCATAACATGATCAATTGCACAGTTTATGATTTAATTCACTTATAGTCTGATCAAATGCACACTTTACGATTTAATTCATTTTGAGTAATTTTCAGTGGCGCCACCTGTCGGACTTTGGTCATTCCAATTAATAAACCTTCGTCGGATTATCCGCAATAACTTTGCTAAAAATTATAGCATGATTAAATGTACAGTTTACGATTAAATTGACTTTAAGTACATTTCAGTGGCACCACCTGTCGAAATTTCTTCATACCAACTAAGAAACCTTTGTCGGCTCATGTGCAACAACATTGCTAAAGATTATAGCATGATTATATGTACAGCTTACGATTAAATTGACTTTGAGTAAGTTTCAGTAGCGCCACCTGTCGGAAATTATTCATACCAACTAAAAAGCCTTCGCCGGCTCATGCGCTACAACTTTGCTAAAGATCATAGCATGATCAAATGTACAGTTTACGATTTAATTAATGTTTAGTAATTTTCAGTGGCGCCACCTGTCGGAAATTCGGTTTGCCAACTTAAAAACCTTCGCCGGCTTATCCGCAACATCTTCGCTAAAGAGCATAACATGATCAAATTCACAGTTTACTATTCTATAAAGAACATACATACAGACAAGTTTTAAAGTTATAACATTACTAATTTTTTTTCCCCTTTTCATCCCCTAATTTCAAAAAGTACTTCTTTGGTACCAATTGAATGCGGTTCATTTTATTAGAAAGCAGTTAACATAATTTTCCTATTCATATTACTTTTGTAGATGTTAAGTTATCAGTTTATCCCTTTTTTACACATTTTTACACATTTTGGCCACAAAAGTAAAAAGTACGTATTCAATATTTCTTTCACATCTATTGATTGCAGTACAAAGTTTCTTTCGATATTCCTTAGTTTAAAATATAAGAGTGGGTTAAAAAGGTACCAAAAAAACTATTTTCACCCTTTTTTACCCCTTATCGGACATAGTTTCAAAAAAGTACCAAACACCTGTCCGTTTATTTTCATAGCTGTTTAAAACGTAATTTAGATTTTGTTTCTATACCTATTACTTAAGGAGATATAGCGTTTTCGATTTTTCCCCTTTTTACCCGTTTTTACCCTCATAGAGGCAAAGGTTCCAAAAGTCCCTTCTTCTTCGACCTATACATCAAAAAAGATACCCACTGTCCAAATTTTATCAAAATCGTTAGAGCCGTTTTCGAGATAGTCATTATATATATATATATTTATATATATATATATATATATATATATATATATATATATATATATATATATATATATATACAATTATTGCTCGTTTAAGAATATAAGATTTATTTTTTATTAATGTTCGGTACGACAATGATGTCTTTTAATTATAGTTGTCAACACTAGTCCAATATACAATAATACCAAATATCAGAGAGATTGACCCAACAGCTTTGTTGTTACACTCATATTCGTAAAGACCTTAAAACAAATAAGAAAGTGCTAAAGTCGGTCAAGCCCGACCATGCGATACCATTCACCACTAAGGTCAAAGGTATTCTTTTTCCTGTATAAAGACAAATATTTGCTAAATTTTGCCATCATACAAACATTTTCTTAAAACTAATATATTCAAGCTGTTTCCGTCATTTAGTCTTATATGAGAGCTAGAGTCAAATGTGGACCGACTATCTCGAAATTTTGCAAATTGATTACAGTTGTTTCAAAAATAACGTATGCAGAAAATAAAATTCCCATTGTCTTCCGATTTACAAGCGTTTTAGTGATTTTTGTCTCATTTAGCGCGTTTTGAGAGAAGAGTTTGTATGGGAGCTATGGTCAAATGTAGACCGATTTCAATGAAACTTGGTGCAGTGATTTAAGTTCACATAAGCAGTATGTGTTTTAAATTTCATGAAAAAATATTAATATTTGTGGCCAATATATCAATTCCGGGAAGTGGGACATATGGGAGGTACCATAAATAATGGACCGATTTTGACGAATTTTAATAGTCATGGTCCTATTAAATTTAAAAAAATTAAAAAAATGATCTGTGTCAAATTTCATCAAATTATCTTTATAATTGCGATCTGTACTTTGATTACATGATTTACATGGGGGTCCAGCCAGCCGTCCAGACGGACATCGCTAAAACGACTCAGAAAGTGATTCTGAGCCCATTGGTATACTAAAAGGTGGGTCTAAGACAAATATTTCTATGCGTTACATACATCAGCACAAACTTATAATACCCTTTTCACCTATGGTGGTGAAGGGTATAAAAACATTGGGACAGTAATTTGAGTGACTGTATATCTTTTGAAATCAACATGAATGGATGTATTATTTAATAAAATGTGTATTAAAACTGTTTTATTAAAATCTATGTTTTGTTCGGATCATTTTATAGGTGCTATAATCCACCTACTGATTATAGAGTTCAGTTTAAAATCAAACAAAACCTGTTTTTCGACGAAACACAAAATTCGCCAAAAATATCGCCGCTGTCCGTTCTAACTTCAACTGATCCAGGAATTAATGATAGACTACTAATGATTACGACATCTGTTCACTTGATGAACTCTGCAGCATTTAATAACTTACATATATAAATTTTTATCAAAGATAATATTCATCTATCCATTCATCAAAAAATCGATCTCATCCAAATCCAATTTTTTAATCAGTAGAACTTTAAAGATTTATTTGACCTCCGTTGCGTATGAAGGCGATTGAACGACTTTAACAAATCCAACTTATGTATACTTCAGAATTTTAAGATTGCAGTAGAAGACATATTATTTTTTTGCAATTTTGCCAGACTAAAGCTTCCGACTTGAATACCTCTAATATATTATAGTGACTACCGCTAAGTGGTTTGTTGCTATTTGTTAGTTATTGTTTTAGTAGTTAGAATTTATTTTCACAAAAAAATAAAGAAAAACATTATTAATTAGTTGATCATGTTGTCGTCATTTATTCTATTCATTATTTAGTTGATATATTTGATTTTTGTGCGTTCTTTTTTTTGCAAATTTTATTAGATTGTTATATATCCAAAGTCTGTGTTTGTTGAATGGTTCATAAAAATATTTGTGGAAATTGTCACATTCTCAGGCATGTGATCAAACAATATCACAAGTTTGAAATTTTTCGGTTAAAATTTTTACTTTTAGAATTCTTTTTATAGATTTTTTTAATTCAACTATAGAGTGTTTGTGTATACATACATATATAGCACAGGTCAAATGGTGTAGGGTGATCTTTAGCAACTTTCTATTGAAAAATACTCTTTAAGAAAATAATTTTAGAAGATTTTCAATCAATTCTTATTTTGTTTGATTTATATATGTATTCCTTAGAAATAAAATAAAACAACCTTCGAAAAAATATGGAAAAATTTGGATCCGATATTAGCAAAAGACCTATGTCGTCAAAAAGTTGAAATTTTTTCTTTTGAAGTCGAATATCTTCTCAACTGTAGAAGGTAAAATTTACGTGTAGCAAGGTTTTTGTGGATCTTAGCTATGGGATCAGAAATGTGACTTCTGGATCGTTTTAAGTTTTCGGAAAACCTAGATGTCCTATGTTGAGGGCATATAGCTCCCTCCTGATAAATCTACAGACTTCAAATTGTAAACTTAAGCTCGAATGCTCCTTCTCAATAGCCATGTGTAAGTTAAAAGTTCTTATTTCCCTATTTTTTTTTTTCAACCCACTGTGAAATATTTAATGATCTTTTGCTATTTTTCGGGTAGATTCAAAATACCATCATTATAGAATTAATGTGGTTTATGCAATCCAAGATGTCTATGGCTCTGGAACACAACATAATTTCTACTGGTCAGTTCTGACCGATTACATAGTGCAACAGAAAAAATCAGGCTCAACAATTCCAATGGCAAATGAAGGTAAACTATTAAGTTAACAGAACTGACAAAGGGTTTTGAAAAGTTAGCTCGAATTCCATTTTTATGACCTCTTGAAGTTGCTCCTTCTTATTATAATAAATATTAATATTACAGTCCATTTAATTTTTTTTTAAGATTTTAAGATTAAAATACATACCTTTTATATTAAATTAAATTAACTGGAGTCCAACTTTCACATTATTTTAAACTTTCATTAATGTTTTGAGTCAAATCAAAAATTATCGAATACGTACTGAACCATACCATCTCCGAATTAGATGAAATTTAGTATGTACATTCTCTTAGGTCATACAATCTTTAGCGTTCTTTAAAATTTTTAGATCAATTATGTCCTTGACTCAAGGACATCTCAAAAAGCACATCTACAATTTTATTGATCCTTCTTTCAAATATGGATTATAGTTTAGACATCAAAATTCAAAAAACTTAAAAAGTGGGCCCATGGGAGAATCGAAAAATAAGAGACTTTTTGTAAAATAACTCCTGTTATATCGGGTGTTTTTTATTGAGGTATAGAACTTTAAGTTGGCATCACTTTTTTAACTGGCTTCCATTTTGTCAGCTGTCAAGTGATTAATATTTAGTTTGGTTTGCCATTTCATCATGAACAGGTTGACAAAAGAACAACGCTTGCAAATCGTGCAAATTTATTTCGAAAATAATGGTTCAGTTCGCGAAGTTTACCGCAAGCTCCGTCCATTTTATGGTCGATATAATCGTCCATCAGAGCAATTAATTCGGTTAACCATGGATCGTTTTCGCACTACGTTTACTCTATGTGATAATACGCATCCGCAGCGACGTCGAACAGTGCGCACCAAAGAAACAATTGCCGCTGTAGAGCAAAGTGTTGAAGAGGACCCGAATGAATCGATTCGCCACCGTGCACAGCAATTGGAGCTTTGTCCATCAACTTTATGGAAGATTTTGCGCAAAGATCTTGACTTGCGACCTTACAAGATCCAGCTTGTGCAAGAATTAAAGCCGCGAGACCATGCAATGCGTCGTGATTTTGGTGTATGGGCCGAAAATGAGATTGATCTCGATGCTGATTTTCATCGCAAAATTTTGTTCAGTGATGAGGCTCATTTTTGGTTAAATGGCTACGTCAACAAGCAAAATTGCCGCATTTGGAGTGAAGAGAATCCACATGAGACCCTTGAGACGCCATTACATCCACAAAAACTGACTGTTTCGTGTGCTCTATGGGCTGGTGGAGTCATTGGGGCATACTTCTTCTGAAATAATGCTGGAGAGTCAGTTACCATAAATGGAGACCGGTATAGAGCCATGATAACCGACTATTTTGTTCCCCAATTGGATGGCATGAATGTGGATGAGTTGTGGTTCCAACAAGACGGCGCTACATGCCACACAGCGCACGTCACAATTGATTTATTGAAGAAAACATTCGATGAGCGCATAAGTTCCGGAATGGACCTGTCAATTTTCCACCAAGATCGTGCGATTTGACACCACTGGATTATTTTCTTTGGGGATATGTGAAGTCGCTCGTCTACGCCAACAAACCAGAAACGTTAGGGGACTTGGAAGCCAACATTCGTGGCGTTATTGCCAACATACGGCCCCATATGCTCGAAAAAGTAGTTGAAAATTGCACCTGTTGAATTGGCTTTATTCGAGCCAGCCGCGGCGGCCACATGCCCGAAATCATATTTAAACATTAATGGCATAAAATTATCCTTCCAATAAAGCCAAATTTATGGACATTAAAACGATTTTCTTATGTTTTATTTCAATTCGAAGTTCTATACCTCTAAAAAAAACACCCAGTATTAGTACAAATTTAAATTTTTTTGATATAGAACTTAAAACGATTCATGAAAATAATTTTAAATGTTTAAATTTGTACTGAAATAGGGAGAGTTGCTTTACAAAAAGTCTATTACTTTCCGATCCCCTCATGGGCCCACTTTTTTGGTTTTTGTATTTTAATTTCTACACTATAATCCATATTTGGGAGAAGGATAAAGAAAATGGAAGATATTATTTTTGAAATTTTCATGAGCAAGGACATAATTGATCATCCTTGTTCTACGTACATGGTTAGATTTTTTTCTGAAAATAACATAACACTTAATGACATACGATGAAATATGAGCCTAGTTTCATAAAAAATAAGTAAGAAAGTTCTATAGTCGGTCAAGCCCGACCAGACGATACCCTTCATCATTAAGGTCAAAAGTGTTATTTTTTCTGTATAAAGACAAATATTTGCTAAATTTTGCCATCATACAAACATTTTCTCAAAACTTATATATTTAAGCTGCTTCCGACATTGGACTTATAAGAGAGCTAGGGTCAAATGTGGACCGATTATCTCGAAATTAGGCAAATTGATTACAGTTGTTAAAAAAATTATGTATGCTAAAAATAAACTTTAAATTCCCATTATCTTCAGATTTACGAGCGTTTCAGTGATTTTTGTCTCATTTAGTGCGTTTTTAAAGAAAAGTTTGTATGGGAGCTATGGTCAAATATGGACCGATTTTAACGAAATTTGGTACAGTGATTTAAGTTTACATAAGCAGTATTTGATTTAAAATATTGATATTTGTGGCCAATATATCAATTCCGGGAAGTGGGACCTATGGGAGGTACCATAAATAATGGACCGATTTCGATGAATTTCAATAGCCATGGTCCCATTATCAAGAAATGATGTGTGCCAACTTTTATCAAATTATCTTTAGAATTGCGACCTGTAGTTTGATTACAAGGTTTACATGGGGGTCCAGCCAGCCAGATGGACGGACGGACGGACGGACATCGCTAAATCGACTCAGAAAGTGATTCTAAGCCTATTGGTATACTAACAGGTGGGTCTAAGACAAATATTTCCATGCGTTACAGACATCAGCACAAACTTATAATACCCTTTCCACCTATGGTGGTGAAGGGTATAAAAAACTGATAACCGAATCAAAAGTATTAGGCATATAAAATGGGTATAATTTAAATAAAATCTTGAAAAAAGTGAACTTTGGACCGCCATAAAATCTTAACGAAAGCGAAATTGAAATGTTGGTGGTTGTTGGTGGAGTTCAAAATTAGCATTTTTCGTTCGAAAAATTTTGAGTTCAAACTTTTGTAAAAACCGATTTTAATTTAAATACAAACAATAAATAGCAAAATTCTCAAACCTTTCATATCATCATTATTAATTTCATTAAGTGGGCGTGGTTAAAAATATTTTATTTACATTTGGTAATTGTATGAGCCTTAAAAATTAACTGATATTAACTTCATGTCTCTATCACTTTTGTTATTAGAAACATTGGACATTAGTATATGTGTGATATGAAATACATTTTTTTTTTGTGGGTTAAATTTTCGGTCATAGCTCCTTTTGGAGCAAGGCCGCACAGACATAATCTAAACCTTGCTTTTTCTCCTCATTCAATCTTGTGTCCGATTTAAGACCCATAATCGCCTAAAATTAGATTAATGAGAGCATCCTACAGAATTGAAGGTAGGATACACAAGACCATATGTTTGATCTAGAGTAATCTCCATTTTTTTTTAGGTTTGCATTACTCGGTTCCTACAAAGTTTTAGTTTGATCATAGCCTTGTGATCCATAAAATTTTATATCTGCTTTTGTTCTGAATTATTGTTTTTTTTACATTAGTATTTCTTATATCCATTCCTGCTCCAGCACTGGCCAATTCGTCCGCAATTTCGTTATAATGCCCTGGTACCCAGCACCTCGATATTTTAATATTTCGATTCATGGTCTCCCAATTTTCTCTAGGCGTTATTACTGAGGAAATTTTTTTAATCCAATTCACATACGATGTTAAGTAGTCGACTTTGGTATCTTCATATGTGGGTACATGTATTTAAAAGAAAAGATCGCCCTATTTTGCATGTTCTTAAATGGTGAACAATAATCGCTTGTGTAGATTATAGCGAGCCCTTAGATTAAAATTATCGCAAACGACAGCAAAAATATTGATCGTAAGCAACAAAAAATCTTTGTTTAATAAAATGGGGCAAAGTTTTGGTGCATAACATTTTTGTTCTTTATTGTTTGCTACTTTCGACAAAATAATTCAATTTTTTCCAAATTCTTTAGAAGTTCAATAACTTTTAAACTACTGGGCGGATTGTGGCGCAATGTGCAGAAATCACCAAACGGGTAGTTGGAGTTTTACACCAATTTTTAAAAACATATCTATTTTTAGCACAATGTCCTCTACAGTGGGAAAATGTTGAGCAAATCTTGTATGTAAACCTATTGGTCCATATAACTTTCGCAATTATAAGGATATCGAAAAGATTTTTACATGTTCGAAAACTACTTAAGAAAGAAACAAAACTATGTTTACTGTACTACGATATCTGTAATAGTTAAAGAGTTATTAAACGGAATGTCGTTTACTATTATTTTAATCTAAGGGCTCGATAGATTTATTTCAAATCTAGATTGTAACTTCATCATCGAAGAACTCAAATTTACTGGAAATTTAACTTTTCGACAAATTTTGGTTTCTTTAAAGCAAACAGACAGGATCTTGTTTCTCCATTCCAAACTAACTTTCAGTGTAATAAATGTTGCTGCTATGGACAAATGTTGCCTATAAGCAACATTATGTTGATAAAATTCCTGACATAACAATAAAAACTATTTGTATCTTTTGCCAATTTCATCTCATTTCCTTAGCTCTTATGTATAACAAAATTCACATTTTTGAAAAAAATCCTCTTAATTTTCGTTTTTGTTCGAATTTTTTAAAACAGCTTTTGTAAAGCTTATAATTCGTAATTAATTAGCAAAAACAACAAAAACTATGAATACAAATTTACAATGTTGCTTATAAGCACCAAATAACTTACTTACTAGTGTTACCGATTTCAGAACCTCTAATCAGTGTTTGAATTTCTGCTTCAGCTACCATTTTTTTAATTATCGCTACGGCTACAGCTCCAACTTTTTGAAGTAGAAGTAGCAGTAGACGCTGTATTATTCCGAAGCATTTATATTTTTTAGTTACTGCTACTTTTCAAAAAACAACAGCGGCAAGTAGAAGTAGCTCTTTGCAACTAAAAATATTGGTAGGGGTAGAAAACAGCAAAAATATTCTATTTAATTTTTGCTTCAATTTGAAGAGTAGCCCAAATCGAAAATATTTTTCCTGGCTACTTTTTGGCTTTTCTGCAACTACTTCTTGGCAATTGTACAGCTATTTTCTGTTTTTTTTTTATAAAAATAATTAATGCTTGGAGCTACGCAACACAAATATTTTCTTCTGGCTACTTATCGACAATAATATCGGGTGTTTTTTATTGAGGTATAGAACTTTAAGTTGGCATCACTTTTTTAACTGGCGGCCATTTTGTCAGCTGTCAAGTGATTAATATTTAGTTTGGTTTGCCATTTCATCATGAACAGATTGACAAAAGAACAGCGCTTGCAAATCGTGCAAATTTATTTCGAAAATAATGGTTCAGTTCGCGAAGTTTACCGCAAGCTCCGTCCATTTTATGGTCGACATAATCGTCCATCAGAGCAATTAATTCGGTTAACCATGGATCGTTTTCGCACTACGTTTACTCTATGTGATAATACGCATCCGCAGCGACGTCGAACAGTGCGCACCGAAGAAACAATTGCCGCTGTAGAGCAAAGTGTTGAAGGGGACCCGAATGAATCGATTCGCCACCGTGCACAGCAATTGGAGCTTTGTCCATCAACTTTATGGCAGATTTTGCGCAAAGATCTTGGCTTGCGACCTTACAAGATCCAGCTTGTGCAAGAATTAAAGCCGCGAGACCATGCAATGCGTCGTGATTTTGGTGTATGGGCCGAAAATGAGATTGATCTCGATGCTGATTTTCATCGCAAAATCTTGTTCAGTGATGAGGCTCATTTTTGGTTGAATGGCTACGTCAACAAGCAAAATTGCCGCATTTGGAGTGAAGAGAATCCACATGAGACCCTTGAGACGCCATTACATCCACAAAAACTGACTGTTTGGTATGGGGTGGTGGAGTCATTGGGCCATACTTCTTTCGAAATAATGCTGGAGAGTCAGTTACCATAAATGGAGACCGGTATAGAGCCATGATAACCGACTATTTTGTTCCCCAATTGGATGGCATGAATGTGGCTGAGTTTTGGTTCCAACAAGACGGCGCTACATGCCACACAGCGTACGTCACAATTGATTTATTGAAGGAAACATTCGATGAGCGCATAATTTCGCGGAATGGACCTGTCAATTGGCCACCAAGATCATGCGATTTGACACCACTGGATTATTTTCTTTGGGGATATGTGAAGTCGCTCGTCTACGCCAACAAACCAGAAACGTTAGGGGACTTGGAAGCCAACATTCGTGGCGTTATTGCCAACATACGGCCCCATATGCTCGAAAAAGTAGTTGAAAATTGGACCTGTAGAATTGGCTTTATTCGAGCCAGCCGCGGCGGCCACATGCCCGAAATCATATTTAAACATTAATGGCATAAAATTATCCTTCCAATAAAGCCAAATTGATGGACATTAAAACGATTTTCTTGTGTTTTATTTCAATTCGAAGTTCTATACCTCTAAAAAAACACCCATTAACAACGAAGAAAGATTGTGTGTTATTTTACTTCGAAAAAACGAAATAAAATATCATACGTTCTTTCTTTGTTCTTCTTATTGTCGGTGTGTAGCCAGAAGTAAATATTTGTGTTGCACAGCTCCAAGAATAAGTCATTCATGTAAAGTAGCCAGAAAGTAGCTGCAAAATAGCCAAGAAGTAGCTGCAAAGTAGCCAGAAAGTAGCCACAAAAAATATTTTCGATTTTGGCTACTCTTCAAATTGAAGCAAAAATTAAATAGAATATTTTTACTGTTTTCTACCCTTACCAATATTTTTAGTTGAAGTAGCAAAGAGCTACTTCTACTTGCCACTTTTGTTTTTTGAAAAATAGCTGTAGCTTAAAAATATAAATACTTCGGAAAAATACAGCGTCTACTGCTGCTTCTACTTGAAAAAGTTAGAGCTGTAGCCGTATGCAATGATTTTCTATTTATATATGAATGTAGCAGTAGAAGTAGATGGGTATTGGCTACTATTTTTCAAAAGTAGACTTTTTTTCGTCGCTACAGCTACTTTTATAGTAGCCGTACAAACACTGCCTCTAATGTTATTTATTGGTAAAAATAGACAAATACTTTTTAGATCATCCAATATATTATTATATTAATTGTTATCCAAATATTTAAAATTATAGTCCAGATTCATAGTATTTGTTAAAATATCACAATAACAAAAAGAAAATTTTTTAAACCACAAAATCAAAATATTGTATAAGTCTTTATCATTTATCTACATTATCATTCTTATCATTTCCAAAGTTTCAACAAAAAAAGCACTTGACTCAATTTCATCTGAAGTCACTTTAGATTTCAAGTTCGTACTCGCACTTGAAATACTTGTTTTAATTTTACTACTATCACTTTATCTTTTGATAAATAAAGTATTTCTGAATAAAAAAAAAAAATATTATTATTACTAAATATTTAGTTACAAAATAAGTAAATAATCAAACAAACATTTTATATTCTCATGTTTGTTTGTTGAGTGTGTGAAAAATGTCACCAATGAGATGAAAGTAGACATAGAACACTTTGCTACCGCCACACACTCCGCATATGAATAAACAGAAGTGTGCTTAATAATATTAGTAAGACAGTGTGACAAATATAAGGTCAGACAGTCTATAAATATAACATAAGTTCAATCCAACTGAATAAATATGAGACTAATTTTCTAATTGTTTCTTGATTTCACTTTTCACTATTGTATTGATGCAATTAATATTATCAACAATTAATATTTTCATTTCCTTTGGGTCAAATTATTAAAAATTTTGATAAGAAATTCTGCCCTAAAGAAATGTTCCAAATATTTGAATAATTTCATACAATTTACTTAAAACCACTGTTTAATTTTTCACAAAATAAATACCTCAATTTAATTTAAATTTTGTCTGTTTTTATACCCACCATCAAAAAGAATGGGGGGTATATTGAGATTGTCATTCCGTTTGTAATTTCCTTAATATTGGTTCAAAAATCAAAAACGATATATATTCTGAATCCTTATGAAATTCTAAGACGATTGAGCTATGTCCGTCTGTCTGTCCGTCTGTCCGTCTGTCTGTCCGTCTGTCTGTCTGTCTGTCAGTCTGTCTGTCTGTTGAAATCACGATAACGTCTAAACGAAAAGAGCTAGCTAACTGAAACTTAGCAAAAACATTTTTTATCTATGAGAAAATTTTGGTATTGAAATTGGGCAAAATCGGTTAGCATTTGGCCATAGCTCCCGTATAAAGAGTGCTCTAAATAAAATTTGTAGTTGGATTTTCTTAAATAAAAATCAAACCTTTTAATATAAAAACTCTACAAAATACTCAAATATAATAACATATTATACAATATCATTTAGCATTAAAATGTTTACTTAGTACTCGGGTTTTGCAAAATTATCGACTTTTTTCGGAAACCCTCCCATTAAAGATTTTACAGTTGCTTCTGATACCTTTTTGGAGCATGTGTTCCACCTGCGCTTTAAATCGGACATGTTCTTGGAAATCTTTTCTGTGTTCTTCAATTCCTTTTTTACCATAGCCCAATACCTTTCCACAGGCCGAAGTTCTGGACAGTTAGGTGGATTTGCCTCTCGTGGTACAAAAATGACATTATTCTTTGAGTACCACTCAAGTGCCTTTTTTCCATAATGGCATGATGCCAAATCGGGCCAAAAAAATGTAGTTACTCTGTGCTCTCTTAAAAAGGGTAACAACCGTTTTTGTAGGCACTCCTTTATATAAATTTCTGTGTTTATTGTGACAGATGCCACAAATACTTTACTTCTTTTGCCACAACTGCAAATAGCTTCCCACACGAGAAACTTCTTAGGGAATTTTGTTTGTTTTTTTGTGCGAAACTCTTGTCGAACATTGCCCCGTTTATCAGCAACATAAAAATCTTGACCAGGAAGTTGAGAAAAGTGTGCCAGTACGTATGTTTCATCATCCATCACACAACAGGTGTATTTTTTTATAAAATCAGACTTCAATTTTTTCGCTCGTTTTTTTGCTTCTAAGTTCTTTATAGCATTGCGATCTGGAACCTTTTGGACTTTGTATGTCTTCAGTCCAGCATAAGCTTTAACTCTATGTGCAAAATTTGTAGAACATTTCACCGTACCAGCTGCTTTTCTTAAAGAAGTGTTAGGCGCTCTTCGAAAGAGTCGCTCGACTTCTTTTGCCTTACCAATATCTGTAGGACCTTTTTTCCTCCCTGATCCAGGTTTTCTTTCAATGCTCAGGTTTTCCTTATACCGTCTGATGGCATTAGAAACTGTTCGAGGGTCAACTTTAAAATTTTTAGCTATTTTTTTAAAAGTCCATGACGGATTTTTTTGAAAATTTTTAATTATATTTTCACGAACTTTTTTTTCGCAGTCCATTTTGATTGAAATAACTATTGAAAATTAATAATTTCTAAAATAATAGTACCTGACATATCTATAGAAACTAACTTGATCAAAAAATAAATTATTTCTTGCACTATGGATAAATTTTGTCTAAAATAGTAAATGCATATTTTTTTTAGAACACTCTTTAACCTCGTCTAGGCTAATCGCTTATTTGCTAATAAATGACAAATTATGACAGTTATGATGACAAAATTTGGTATCTAGAAGTTTTAGATAAGCACTAGGCAGCATATAAAATTTCATCGAAATCGGTTTACATTTAGCCATAGCTCCCATACAAAAAACTTACGAAAACAGGCTAAATTTCACCCAAAATACACTTAAATGCCAATAAATCTAAAAGTATAACAGATATAACCACTAAATTTGGCACAAGAAAGTCTTATATCAATGCCAGCCAGTGTGCAAAATTTTGTCACAATCGGTCACTATTTGACCTAGCTCCCATATAAAAAACTTACGAAAACACAAAAATTCAAAAAGAAAAGGGGATTTATGTCCGTCTGTCCGTCAGATAAAATCGTGATAGCTCCTTAACTACAAGAGCTAGTAAGACTAAATTAAGCACAAGGAAGTCTTATGTCAATGCCAGCCAGTGACCGTCACAATCGGTCACCATTTGACCATAGCTCCCATATAAAAAACTTATGGAAACACAAAAATACATAAAGAAAAGGTTGTTTATGTCCGTCTGTCCGTCAGATAAAAGCACTATAGCGCCTTAACGAAAAGAGCTAGAGGGACAAAATTTTACAAAAGTATTTTGGATATTTTGAAAAAAATGTGTGTTGAAAATGGACAAAATCAGTTCAAATTTAGTTAGAGCTCCCATATAACCCCGCCCCGGGAAACACATTAATGCTGATAAATTGAATACAATTGTAATAGCTATGACGATTAAATTTAAAATAGGGAAGTTTTATGCAATTTTTGATCAGTTTATCAAATTTTATAGGAATCAGTCCATATTTGACTTTAGCTTTCATGTGAAAAACACTCACGGAAACCAAAAATTTTAGCAAAGGCCGGTTAAAAGCTATTAAATTAGAAACTATGATAGCTATGGTCACTAAATTTTGCAAGAATAAGCTCTCTATATATACCAGCCAGTGTGTAAAATTTTGTTATAATCGGTCAACATTTGGCTATAATTCTTATATATATAACATCCCCTTTTTATATCTACAATCAAAAAGATTTGGAGGTACATTCATTATATTAAGATTGCACCTATGAAATTATATAGGCATCAATCAATGTTCAGCCCAGACTTTATATATGATGAATGCATTAGGAACTCATAACGAAATATATGGACTTGTCGTATTACTATTAACGTGTTTAGCCTAACTACATATTAATCACAACGAAAAGTATTTAACAACTTATTAATGTAAAACTATACCTGGTTATGAGACCGAATTTTGATCAAAGTAAATACTGGGGAAACCACTAAAATATTTTTGAATGTTGAACTATAAAGCTACGGAAACCTAATTTAGTCTTAAGGTTTTACCAACAATACCAAATAGCTTAGCGATTTTTCCAGTTTTGGTGCAGATTTTGAATTAGCTGCACCCTTGTAGATATATGAGATATGTTTCTAAATTTAACACAACTTGATGGTGGGTATATAAGATTCGGCACAGCCGAATATAACACTCTTACTTGTTATTCATTCACTTTGTTCCGTGTGTCAATTGTTTGTGAGTGTAATAATATCCGTATTATAAATGTTTTTTACACTCAATTGTACTTGTGGAAATATTACAATTATTATACGATACTTATTAGAGTGGCTGTTTGTCTAGATTTTCTGAAGAATTGCACAGTGGGAGTGATTGATATAACCGATGATTTCGGAAATCAAATGCTCTTGATTAACTTCATATCATTGAAGGATATCTTTGTCTAAATCAAGAAAAACCCTTAAATATGAGCTCGTTTTTTGGTAGTACTTACTAACTTAAATGGCCAAAATTTAAAACCTGTTAATTCCGTATTCTCCATTTTGAGCGCATATTCTACAATTCGTAGGCCAAATTTTGAAAGATTTTCTTCTAAATACTTGGTATTTCTTACGATGTTTGGGATGTCCTCTTCTGAGAGTTCCCTTAGGATATTTTTCGGAAATCAAACGTTTTTAATTAACTTCACAAAATCAATAAAGAAATCTTTAATAGTAACTGTGTTTATACTTACTTAAATGACCTATATTACAACACATAGGGCACATGATTAAATCGGGAATAAAACTCTAAAACCTGTCATTTGTATGTTGGAACTGAAAACCATTGTGTTTTGTGGCTCATTCGAATATACTTACGACTTAAGAAAATACCACAGGAAAAAGTTTAATGGAGTCAAATTGTACGAAATCACGTCCTGTTGAAACTACATATTGTTGGTGCCAAGATTTTCAAATTCGTTATAAATGATGTTGGTAATCATCGACATAAAGCGTCTTTCGTTGACATTAATTGGCCGGTCAATGCAGTTCTCAGAGAAACATGGAGATGACGATGATGACTTCAACGAGTTTTTTCTATTATCACCGAATCTCAGAGGAGTATATAACCTCATTGGTTTCATTCATTTGCATGTTTTCGCATAGGTTAGGTATTATTAAAATCCTTGCGGCGACTTTCGTAACAGGATCAAATAACGTCGGACGTCTGTTTACATCACGTCCACCTTAAATGGTAATCGCCACAAATCGCTGTCCTGTTGAAACCACATGTTTTCGATATTAAGATCATCCAATTTGGGACAAAAGATGTTGGAAATCATCGACCTAAAGCGCTGATCATTGACGGCCTGGCTTATGTCGTTCTCAACAATGCTAAAGAAATTTGACAGATTTGGGTTGAACGAAATTCTTCTATTATTCTCGACTCTCAGTGAAGCATAGAACCTCATTGGTTGCATTCATCAGTATACAAACGCCAGCCTTGTCCTAAAATCCCATATGGGTTATTTACAGTGTTTATGAAGGTTCCTCAGGTTACCAGAATGTATTACGAAGTGTTATAGGAATTGGATAGAGCTGCAACCTACCCGCCCAGTAAAGTTGCGCTATTTGTTGTTATTTTGTTCCACATTTGTTTCTTTAGCATAGATGCCGAATGGTAGACGAGGTTTCCAATGTGCCCATGACGTATGACTTGGTATGTACAAGAGATAGCGCCAACGAGAACTTTGCATAGTTCTTAAATAAGACAAAATCTCCAATCGACATTCACCGATATATTTAGAAACCTCGGTTAGATATCGTAATTAGAAGAGAAAACTGATGCAGGAAGTTTATTCCACATTCGACTACAAAGGGATGAGCCCTTGATGAATTTCGTGTACTAAGAAGAAATTCACGGGTTTCAGGAACAAGATAGTAACGATAGAACAGTAAAACGCAACTCATATTACGACGACGCTCCAGTGAGTCGTTAGAGTTAGCTACCCTATTGTCACCGATTAGCACATTCGCCCTATCTTATACACGGTTATATACTTTGAAGCACTGGCCCATACATGAGAGCTCTATTTCATTTTCGGTTGGATATACATAGGTGGTAAAAAAAATGTAGTAAGAAGATGAGTTGAAGTAAAGTGTGTCTTACGCCGGTTTAGAAAGCCGCGACACTTGAATGCTTCTTTCGACACTTGGAAAACGTGTTTTGGTGCGTAATGCGTTTGAGTGTCAACAGACAGTACTGGGCTTTACGAGCATTAAAATTTACCCTGTTTGAACGAGCCCATTTGGAGATTGTGGTTATGTCTGAATTTAGCATATCATTCTTGATTTTCTTCTTGGCATTTATCTCCAACGTACTTGGAAAATGTTACTATCTTTTGCAAAATAGTAAATAGGATTTTAAGTTTAACGAAATAAGAAAAAGTATAGGAGAAAGAATGGAGCCTAGTGCTACCCCTGAATTAATCTTAAACTCGTCGGATGATGTCCCAGCTATAACAACTCATATAGTGCGCTCTTAATATGCTTAATCTGCACTTGAGTTTAAATTGTTTTTGATATAAAATCGTAACGCTACTTTGAACGTTGGTAAAATTTTAGGACTTGGAGTAAATAAGAACATTCTATTAATACTCACCAAAAACTTAAATTCAAAAATCATGTTGCTTAAGCATTTCTTGCGGTGAAGGCTCGATATAGTCATTTTAGATTTCATGCTAATAATAATTGTTATAACTTAATTAATACTCTTTAATGTGTATTATTAAAAGATCTACCCCAGTGTATCTTGAGGCTGTAAATTGTTTCGTGGGGTCTGCAATGTTGTTATTGCTGATGGTGTTGTTGCTACATTCTAGTTGTTGATCTGTATTTTCTCTTTTTCAAAGATATTTTAATAATTTTGTTGCTTTTTTTTAAATGTGTTGATAACTTTTAATTGAGTCTTGTTTTTCTCTTTGACATTGTTGTTTTTGTAATGGTGTGTAAATTTCTAGTGGGATCCGGCGAATACTTCATTCATACTTGACTCTTTTATCACTCATAAGTACTTGTGAACTGCAGTGTGGGAAATTAATTTAATGGTCAGTAGGGCGTCTCGAAAAACCGAGATATAAAGTATTGTTGTAAGACAGTTTCGAAAAAAAATTTGTTAATTTTTTTCGCCGCACATTGGGGTCGCCAAAATACATTTTTCGTTATTTACAGTCGGATCTCAAAGTGTGATGTATCGATGATTTTTGTCTCGAGGATATTTTACTTTAATAGTCATTAATCTCAGACATCCAGTTATAGTATTTATCCATCAGACCTCAGTTCCTACCACCCTAATGTACCTCCCTAATATCAGAAAATGAAAGCGTTAAACTTTTGCTAAAGAAGTTTTTCGATAATTCCAACCGAACTATTAAAATAAAAATTTTTGTTTTTACCGCACATTGGGGTCGCCAAAATGGTTTTTAGTTATATTTTGGCCATTTACAGTTGGATCTATAAGTGTTATATATCGATGTTTTTGTCTAAAAAAGAGGCCAATGTTTTGTGTCTATAGTCATTGACCTCAAGTATACTCTTATAGTAATTACCCATGATATCTCAGCTCATACAATAAGAATTAAAAAATTAATGTAAAATTTTTAAAAATTTTATCAATCATGTCTTGGAACGATCCAATTTTGCTATATTTTTTAAGGACTCTCGTGTCGTAAAAAATAGTAGATAAAACTATAAAAAGAAATAATTTTCCTTTATTTTTTCCAATTAATCCTATCGAAATATGAGTCACTCTCGAATTTAATAAAATTCTGGAAAAAGTAGGCGTTATTTTTAATGGGCCGGCGAAGGATTTGTTGAACGTCGTCCGAAGATATAACGAAAAATTTATTTTGGCGATCCCAATGTGTGGCAAAAACTAAAATAGCTTGTTTTAAATAGTTCGGTTAGAATTATCGAAAAACTTTCGTTAGTGAAAGTATACCGATTTTTTTAGAGCTTTCATTTCCTGATATTAGGGTGGTAGGAACTGAGGTCTGATGAATGAATACTACAAATGGATATCTGAGATTAATGACTATTAAAGCCTCCTCGAAACAAACACATCGATATATCGCACTTTAAGATCCGACTGTAAATGCTGAAGATATAACGAAAACTGTACTTTAGCGACCCCAATGTGCGGCAAAAAAAAAATTAAAAATACTTTTTTTCGAAACTGTCCTACAACAATACTTTATATTCGGTGGTGTACATCGAACTTTTTTTTTTTGTTCCATATAGGCCGAGACGCTCTAATGTTAAGTCTTTACAGATGATGATAATTTTATACTTACCCAGCAAAACTTTGGTAATGGCAAGTACTCTGATAACTGGTTACCTTGTAACGACTACAACATACCATCCGAATAAATAATAAGTTACTACAGAAGTACTTATTTGTAATTAAGATGGTAATTTAAACTGAATTGCCCCGGTTCAAATCCCACCAAGGGCAAATTTTTTTTTTAGTTTTTTTTTATTAAAAGAGTCTTTTTAAATGATTTTTGAATTTTAAGAACTTAAATATTATCTTCTGTAAAAAAAATTTGTAAAACTAACTCACGTTAATGAAAAAATACCATCATGAGTCAATTTTGATTATGTAGGGGATGTTGAATACCAAACACGATTCTAATTGGTCTTAACTTGGTAAGCCCAACTTATCTGGGTCATCCTTAATCTCAACTGTGGACACACACCTCCTCATGGTACCACCCGGGGAGCTAGTTTAATACCCATTAATATTGTGAGTTAACATGTATCGATAAAAATACGGGCTAGTAACCCTCTCTTGAAAAAAAATACAATGAAGAGGATAAAATTAGAATTGAAATGTCCCACTACCTAATGTTAGAGGAGGATGTCCGAAACTTCGATAGAAAGACCAAGTAGAGGAACATTTTTCAAAGCTTGGCCTATAAAATTGGAGAATATTCGCAAAAGATCGACATCCATGGAATTCTAAAATATGCTCGGACTTTGATGTTAACAGGTTGTAACATTTAAGTAAGTAAGAGTCAATCTTATGTAAAAACTTATACAAAAAAAAAAGAAGATTTAAATTCCCAGCAAAACTTTTCATTACCAAATAATGAGTTAAACAGCTAAACTATTGAACACGAACTACTTACTCATTCACTTTTTAAGTCATTATATTAACATGGGGATGTCATTAGAGGCAAGTACTTACCAATTGCAGAAAAGTAATGAATTGGGTTAGCAATTGGAAAACAACAACAAAAAATTTTGTTGTTGTTGTTTTATTTTAAAAAAACATATTTTAAAACGAAATACAATTTTTTTTGTATGCCCCCATTGGGGCTCGAACCCAGACCCCTACGACTGTTAGGCGGAGACTCTTCTACTGAGCTACTTCATATGTTGAAAACTAAGCAGCTTATAATTAATATATACAATTTTTATTTTTAGATCCAAAATTATGTGACAATAAATTTTTTTTTCTAATTTTTTTGCTTTGTTGTAATTTTTGGAAAAATATTTCTATACGTTTTTTTTTGTAAACGTTTAATAGTAGTAAACCATAAAGAAGTTGTTTTAATTATTTTAAAACTTAAACAATCTAAATCTTCCTTTTTGTATAAGTTTTTATATAACATTGACTCTTACTTACTTTAATGGCCTATAGTTACAACCTGATAAGGTCATAGCCCGAGCATATTTTGGAATTCCGTGAACTTTGATCTTGTGCAAATATTCTACAATTCTATAGGCCAAGCTTTGAAAAATGTTCCTCTACTTGGTCTTTTCATTTAAGTTTCGGACGTCTTCTTCTAATATTAGTTGCTGAGACATTTTTATTCTAATTTTATCCTCTTTATAGTAATTGTTTTTTCCAAGAGTGGGTTACTAGCCCGTCGTCCTAACCCATTGTTATCGATCTTATGGAACAACTCTCGGTACATGTTAGCTCACAACATTAAGGGGTGTTAAAGTAGTTCCCCGGGTGATAACACGAGGAGGTCAGTGTCCACAGTTGAGATAAAGGATGACCAAGATATGTTTGGGCTTACCAAGTTAAGACCAATCAGAACCGTGTTTGGTATCCAACCTCCCCTCCATAATCAAAATTGACTCATGATAGTAGTTTTTCATTACCGTGAGTTAGTTTTCTAAATTTTTTTTACAGAAGATAATATTTAAGTTCTTAAAATTCAAAAATCATTTAAAAAGACTCTTTTAATAAAAAAAAAATAAAAAAAAAATTGTTGGTCTTGGTGGGATTCGAACCCGGGCCATTCAGTCCAAGTTACCATTTTAATTACAAATAAGTACTTCTGTAATAACTTGTTAGTTATTTGGAGGGTATGTTGTAGCCATCACAAGGTAACCAGTTACCAGAGTACTTGCCATTACCAAAGTTTTGCTGGGTTGTTTAAGTTTTAAAATAATTACAAAAAATCGTATAAAAATATTTTTCCAAAAATTACAACAAAGCAAAAAAAAGCAGGGAAAAACAAAGTTATTTTCACATGATTTTGGATCTAAAAATAAAAATTGTTTATATTATGACATGGGATCATAAAAAAATTTTGTATTTCGTTTAAAAATATATGTTTTTAATAACAACAACAAAAAAGTTGTTGCTGTTGTTGTTGTTGCTTTCAAATTGCTTACCCAAGCCATTACTTTTCTGCAATTGGTAAGTACTTGCCTCCAATGACATCCCCATGTTAATGTAATGACTTAAACAGCGAATGAGTAAGTAGTTCGTGTTCAATAGTTTAACTGTTTAACTCATTATTTGGTAATGAAAAGTTTTACAGGGTATATACCAAAAAATCTTCATAGTTAAGACCCTTTTGGTACTTTTAAAGAATTTAAATGACCATTTCTAAGCCTGTGACGAAATTTAAGCATTATGCCCTTAACAAAATTTTCTTTAGTGTATTTGGACTTACTGTAACCACAGAATACAAACAGACAACCACAATGACAGATAAATAGTCACACTTTTTTTTTTGAATGCATAACAATATTTACACTCGTCCAAACAAAACAACAAAAACAATAAATTGTAAGAACAAATGAAAATTGTGAGTGTAATAAAACTGATCTTGTCACTTGAGGCTTTAGTTTTAAATACGCGTCAAACGTTGAACATGCATTAAAACGAAAATAATAATAACAATAGCAATAATACGCTAATATTTAGCAAAAGTGGAAATATTTAAATTTCTGAATTTCCAAAATAAAAATTTAAATTACTATAATCAAATAAAAAAAAAATCCTGCCACGGGAAACTTACAAAATGCTCGTTATATTTTAAAATTATTTATATTAAAAAAAATTTAAAATTATTTTATTGTTTTGAAAACGCTAAAATTTATTTTAAAACTATTTAACATCTTTTTTAAAAAAGTGTTAATATTCTAAGCGTTAGAATTTAAGTCTATTATGTGATTACGTGCCATAAAGTTAATCAATTAATGTAAGTTTTATTAGCAAAAAAAAGTAAATATATTCGTAATTAATTACTTCTCCAGAAATAAGTTAAAACAAAAAAGAAAGTGCTATAGTCGGTCAAGCCGGACCATACGATACCCTTCACCACTAAGGTCAAAGGTGTTCCTTTTCCTGTATAAAAACAAATATTAGCTAAATTTTGCCATCATACAAAAATATTCTCAAAACTTAAACATTTAAGCTGTTTCCGCCATTTGGACTTATATGAGAGCTATGGTCCACTGTGGACCAATTATCCCAAGTGTTTTAGTGATTTTTGTTTTATTTAGCGCGTTTTTAAAGAAAAGTTTATATGGGAGCTATGGTCAAATGTGGACCGATTTCAACGAAATTGATATTGTGATATTTGTGGCCAATATATTAATTCCGGGATATGGGACCTAAGGGAGGTACCATAAATAATGGACCGATTTTGACGAATTTCAATAGCCATGGTCCTATTATCAAAAAAATGATCAAATTATCTTTAGAATTGCGACCTGTAGTTTAATTACAAGGTTTACATGGGGGTCCAGCCAGCCAGCCAGACGGACGGACGGACATCTCTAAATCGACTCAGAAAGTGAATCTAAGCCTATTGGTATAATTTCGTTTGTAATTTCCTTAATATTGGCTCAAAGACCAAAAACGATATATGTTCTGAATCCTTATGAACGATGTCTGTCTGTCTGTCTGTCTGCCTGTCTGTCTGTCTGTCTGTCTGTCTGTCTGTCTGTCTGTCTGTCTGTCTGTCTGTCTGTCTGTCTGTCTGTCTGTCCGTCTGTCTGTTCGTCTGTCTGTTGAAATCACGATAACGTCTAAACGAAAAGAGCTAGCACACTGAAACTTAATAAAAATATTCTTCATCTCTAAGAAAATTTTGGTATTGAAATTGGGCAAAATCGGTTCACATTTGACCATAGCTCCCGTATAACCTCGTCTAGACTAATCGCTAATTTGTTAACAAATGACAAATTATAGCAGCTATGATGATAAAATTAGGTATACATTAGCCCTAGGCAGCGTAAAAAATTTCATCAAAATCGGTTCACATTTAGCCATAGCTCCCATACAAAAAACTTACGAAAACAGCCTAAATTTCACCTAAAATACACTTAAATGCCAATAAATCTAAAAGTATACAAGATATAACCACTAAATTTAACACAAGAAAGTCTTATATCAATGTCAGTCAGTGTGCAAAATTTTGTCGCAATCGGTCACCCTTTGACTATAAAAAACTTACGAAAACACAAAAATTCAAAAAGAAAAGGGGCTTTATGTCCGTCATATAAAATCGTGATAGCTCCTTAACTACAGGAGTTAGTAAAACTAAATTAAGCACAAGGAAGTCCTATGTCAATGCCAGCCAGTATGCAAAATTTTGTCACAATCGGTAACTATTTGACCATAGCTCCCATATAAATAACTTATGGAAACACAAAAATACATAAAGAAAAGGTTGTTTATGTCCGTCTGTCCGTCAGATAAAAGCACGATAGCGCCTTAACGAAAAGAGCTAGAGGGACAAAATTTTACAAAAGTATTTTGGATATCTCGAAAAAGATGTGTGTTGAAAATGGACAAAATCGGTTCAAATTTAGTTAGAGTTTCCATATAACCCCGCCCCGGGAAACACATTAATGCTGATAAATTGAATACAATTGTCATAGCTATGACGATTAAATTTAAAATAGGGAAGTTTTATGCAATTTTTGATCAGTTTATCAAATTTTATAGGAATCAGTCCATATTTGACTTAAGCTTTCATATGAAAAACACTCACGGAAACCAAAAATTTTAGCAAAGGCCAGTTAAAAGCTATTAAATTAGAAACTATGATAGCTATGGCCACTAAATTTTGCAAGAATAAGCTCTACATATATACCAGCCAGTGTGTAAAATTGTTACAATCGGTCAAATTGTTACAATCGGTCAATATTTGGCTATAATTCTTATATATATATATAACATCCCCTATTTATATCTACAATCAAAAAGATTTGGAGGTACATTCTTTATATTAAGATTGCACCTATGAAATTAGATAGGCATCATTCAATGTTCAGCCCAGACTTTATATATGATGAATGCATTAGGAACTCATAACGAAATATATGGACCTGCCGTATTACTATTAACGTGTTTAGCCTAATTTCATATTAATCACAACGAAAAGTATTTAACAACTTATTAATGTAAAACTATACCCGGTTATGAGACCGAATTTTGATCAAAGTAAATACTGGGGAAACCACTAAAATATTTTTAAATGTTAAACTATAAAGTTACGGCAATCGAATTTAGTCCAAAGGTTTCATCAACAATACCAAATAGCTCAGTGATTTTTCAGTTTTCGTCCAGATTTTGAATTAGCTGCACCCTTGTAGATATATGAGATATGTTTCTAAATTTAACACAACCTGATGGTGGGTATATAAGATTCGGCACAGCCGAATATAACACTCCTACTTGTTTTTAAATTTGCACGTTAATTACGTTTAGAAGAGCAAGTCTGCGCTACTAAGATATTGTTCAGTATACCTCAAGTCTTGGGAGTTCAAAATCTGTAATTAGATTTTCCGAATTCCTAAGAGTACAAAAATTATTCGAGTTAAAAGTCGGTTTCAGAGGAATAAAAACTGTTCGATTTTTGCCCATATACTTATAAGAACTTTAGTTAAATGACCGATTGTAGCAAATATATAATATATTTATTTATATTTATATATTTTTTATATTTATATATTTTATATATATAATATATGGCTGGTGTTTATATAAAGCTTATTCTTGGAAAATTTAGTGGCCATAGCTGTCATAGTTTCTAATTTAATAGCTTTTAACTGGTCTTTGTTACATTTTTTTGGTTTACGAATACAACAGTTTTTATATGAAAGCTATAGTCAAATATAGACCGATTCCTAAAAGATTTGATATACTGACCAATAGTTGTATAAAACTTCTGTTTTAAATGTAGTCGCTATAGCTATTACAATTGTAAACAATTTATCAGCTTTAATGTGTTTCCCGGATCGGGGTTTTATGGGCGCTCTTACTAAATGTGAACCGATTTAGCCCATTTTTAGTACTTCTATAACATATCGAAAATACTTGTAAAATTTATTGTTTCTCTCTAGCTCTTGTAGTTAATGAGCTATCAGGCTTTCATTTAACGGACAGGCTGGCAAAAACCCCCTAATTTTTTGGTATTTTTGTGTTTCCGTAAGTTTTTTATATAGGAGCTATGATCATATGGTGACCGATTGTTGCAAAATTTTGCACACTGGCTGGCATTGACAAAAGACTTTCTTGTGCTAAATTTAGTATTCATAGCTATTATAGTTTTAGATTTATTGACATTTAAGTGTATTTTAGGTGGAATTTAGGCTGTTTCCATAAGTGTTTTGTGTTGAAATTTTATATGAAGCCTAGTGCTTCAACATACCTTATTTTATCATCATAGCTGTTAAAATTTGTCATTTATAAGCGACTAAGCGATTAACCTAGGCGAATTTATATGGGAGCTATGGTCAAGATTGAACTGATTTTGCACAAATTTAATACCAAAATTTTCCCAGAAATGAAGAATGTCTTTGCCAAGTATCAGTGACCTAGCTCCTTTCGTTTAGGCGTTATCGTGTTTTTTTTAACTTTATGAACTTTTTTGTGATTTTAGGGGAATTATACCATTTCGGTGAATTTCCTATCTATTGGAAGGTTGCTAATGTTACGCCATTACCCAAAAAGGGTGAGGCTAGCAGCCCCGATAATTATCGTCCGTCCAATAGCAATTTGTATGGTAAACTACCATCTTGTCAAATATCTTGAGTCTAATAACCTACTAATCGACTGACAATATGGATTCCGTAGTAGTCGCTCTAAAGGTGATGTATCGGGTGTTTTTTATTGAGGTATAGAGCTTTAAGTTGGCATCACTTTTTTAACTGGCGGCCATTTTGTCAGCTGTCAAGTGATTAATATTTAGTTTGGTTTGCCATTTCATCATGAACAGGTTGACAAAAGAACAACGCTTGCAAATCGTGCAAATTTATTTCGAAAATAATGGTTCAGTTCGCGAAGTTTACCGCAAGCTCCGTTCATTTTATGGTCGACATAATCGTCCATCAGAGCAATTAATTCGGTTAACCATGGATCGTTTTCGCACTACGTTTACTCTATGTGATAATACGCATCCGCAGCGACGTCGAACAGTGCGCACCGAAGAAACAATTTCCGCTGTAGAGCAAAGTGTTGAAGAGGACCCGAATGAATCGATTCGCCACCGTGCACAGCAATTGGAGCTTTGTCCATCAACTTTATGGAATATTTTGCGCAAAGATCTTGGCTGGCGACCTTACAAGATCCAGCTTGTGCAAGAATTAAAGCCGCGAGACCATGCAATGCGTCGTGATTTTGGTGTATGGGCCGAAAATGAGATTGATCTCGATGCTGATTTTCATCGCAAAATTTTTTTCAGTGATGAGGCTCATTTTTGGTTGAATGGCTACCTCAACAAGCAAAATTGCCACATTTGGAGTGAAGAGAATCCACATGAGACCCTTGAGACGCCATTACATCCACAAAAACTGACTGTTTGGTGTGCTCTATGGGCTGGTGGTAGATGAAAATTGGACCTGTAGAATTGACTTTATTCGAGCCAGCCGCGGCGACCACATGCCCGAAATCATATTTAAACATTAATGGCATAAAATTATCCTTCCAATAAAGCCAAATTGATGGACATTAAAACGATTTTCTTGTGTTTTATTTCAATTCGAAGTTCTATACCTCTAAAAAAAAACACCCATTATTAGCCTTCCTTTCGGAAAAATTGACCCTTTTTATTCACTGGTTTGGCATGTTTGGCATAGAGTGCTTCTATCAAAACTCATTGCTTTTGATGTTTGTAATGACTTTTTTCGGTTTATATCGAACTTTTCTGGAGATCGTACTATATGAGTTGTTATAGTTGTTATATCATCGAATGAGTTCATGCTTAATTCGGGGGTACCGCAAGGCTCCATTCTTTTTCGTGCTCTTTCGCTTATATAGGTCATCATATATATCGATTTTTATAAACGCTTCATCTGTAATTATTAGTGGTAAAAATATTTAGGAATTAAAAACTCTTAAAGTTCTGGGCATGAAAATTCAGAGCGTTGGACTGAACTCATTTTTCAAGCGTTTCGGTTTTCTCAAGCGGCGTAAGACATTAATCACACCTTTTGATCTCCATACTATTTATACCTCTTGTATACGACCGAAAATGGAATACATCTCTCATGTATGGGCCGGTGCTTTAAAATCTATTTTGCAGTAGCCTAACCGTGTATAGAAGAGGGCGAATCTTATCGGAGATAGTAGGGTAGCCAATACTATTGACACACTTGAGCATCGTCGCAATGTTCGTTGTGTTTCACTGTTCTATCGCTACTGCAATGACATGTGATCAAACGAAATTTTGATCTAGTTACTGAAATTCCTTCGTAGAATTCTTTTGTAGTTGATTGGCCAGTGGATAGTACAACATACTACAGAAGGTAACCATTATAAATATCAGAAAATCCAATATTCGCACTCGTTGTGGTGAAAAATGTATAAAAATACCAAACTTTTCCAATCAATTTTTTGTGACTTAGCGAAATCTTGTGTGCGCCCACGGAATACCGTGCGTTAATGAAGTTGATCAGATTAGACGAAAAACGCTCACGATATATGTACAATATCTCCTGCATGCAACACAGAGCTTTTTTCCCATCTAAACTTGGATTGGAATATATTAGAGAACAGTTGTGGAGAAAATGCTAATAATTTATTTTGCAATAAATATTGTCTTTGTTTTTAAGCATTTAAATAATAAATCAATATAATTGAATTTGCATATTTAGATTTGTATCATATTAAAGTATTTAAAAGTTGTACGTGATGTAATTTTGTTTATAATTACATTCTTCAACAATATTGGTGGAAAGGGTATAATGGGTTTGTGATGATGTTTGTAACGCATAGAAATGCTAGTTAAACACTTACTTTATGATCGACTCCGAATCATTTCTTGAGTCACAGTGTCGATCTTATGATTACCGGTGCCTTTAGAACTACTCCATCTAAGGCGTTCTTCACTATGTTCAACTGACTCCCGGTCGAACTAATGACAATGCAAATTGCTCTTAACTCGGCTGTACGTCTGAGCACAATTGGAACCTGTTCCTACTCAAAAACTGGACATTCCACTATCCTGGACAAAATTACAAATATCCCTTACTGCATATCCACTCCTATCTTCGACAAATCTTTCACTGTGACTTTCTCTGGAGAACCCCCATCTTCAGATGACGACTGTCTGGAGGTTTACACTGATAGATCGAAGTCAAAGTTAGGCGTAAGGGGGGCCCCCCTACGGCTTCTTCATCCCACTTCTAGGGAAGGAAATTTGCTTTAGGCTCCCTAATCAATGTAGTGTCTTACAATCCGAGATATCGGCTATTCACAAAGCAGTCAAATGGGGGGGCTTCTTCATCCCACTTCTAGGGAAAGAAATTTGCTTTAGGCTCCCTGATCAATGTAGTGTCTTACAATCCGAGATATCGGCTATTCACAAAGCAGTCAAATGGTTGAGATACCACAGAGTATACGACAGGGATATTCGTTTCTGTATCGACAGTCAGGCTGCAATAAAATCCCTATCTAATGTCAATACGACATCTGTTCTAACCCGCGAATGCCGGGCATCTCTTAACGAGATGGCGAGACATTACAAGATCGAACTCTTCTGGGTACCCGGGTACAACAACATAACTGGAAACTCCACCGCGGACAAACTTGCTAAATCCGGTACTCTCCTGTGTCAGGACAACATTGACCAATTTACGGGCTTACCGCTATCCGCCTGCAAATCTATAATTAGGCAATTACTTTTCGCGTCAGCGCAGAGCGAGTGGTCTTCGGAAACCACTTGTTCCATATCTAGGCAAACATGGCCCACCTACAACACTCAACGTTCAAACATCTTGGTAACTTTACCCCATCACGGACTCCGCAACCTTATCTCAACCCTAACAGGTCATTGCGTTTTTGGCATAAATGCTAGAAGACTAAATCTTCAATTTTATGACTACTGTCGTAGTTGTCATAATATAGAAGAGGAGGAGACAGTGACTCATCTTCTATGTCACTGCCCCGCCCTCTCGACTTCAAGGGCTCTCAAGCTGGGGTCACCCTTTCTGCATGATTTATCAGGTCTTAGCGAGTATTAACATTCGTAAAATCAACTCATTTATCAGGGCTACAGGATGGCTTGATTAGCCTCTCATTGATAGCCTGGAGTAATTATTTTTGTTCTTTTCTTCCAGTCTATCCCTTGCAGGTAACACAAAGGGACTGCTTTTTAGGACCCAAGTGACGCTGACCTACATCGGCTGCCTGCCTAACCTAACCTACATAGTGTCGAAATAGATCAACTATTTTGGGTAGCAAATATACGAGTAGAATAAACTTACCGGAATAAGTTTTTTTTTTTTTTCAAATTTTAATTAATTTTAGGTGAAATTGGAAATCTTGTTGTTATTCAGGACTCCAAACTGTTTTAACACCTACCAAGCCTAATGTCTTTAACCCTAACCGTACTGAGAACATTTTTATAGGTAGATTCTTAATAAGGGTACCCGAGTACCCATGAATACTAACTTTTCCATTACGATTAAAATATTCCGCGAAATATATTTATACTATCTGCAGAGGATAATTTGAAGAGTTCTTAACAGAAAATGGAATTAACATTAAATTTAAACTAGAAGAATTCAGAAGATATAACAGCTTTGAAAGTGTTAGCTTTGTATGGCTATTGATCTGAAATCAAATCTTAAAACACATAAAGTGTATGATGGTTGCACAAAGGTCAATATTTGATGTACATAGCCAAATTATTGCTTCACGCTTA
The DNA here is from genome assembly GCA_933228675.1 of Stomorhina lunata. NCBI lineage: Eukaryota > Metazoa > Arthropoda > Insecta > Diptera > Rhiniidae > Stomorhina > Stomorhina lunata. The sequence goes on along the minus strand of OW121740.1, from coordinate 45,987,302 downwards.
ATAAAATGTTAATTTTCTGAAGTTTCTCTATAATACCAGTAAAAAGTTAAGTGTACAAATTTTAAATTAAATGCACAAATTTAAAAATAAAATAACAAAAATATAATCATTACCACTACTTTTTCTATATATAATGCCTTAATTTGCTTACTGGTACCCGGGTACCCTTATCAGGAGGATAAGGAATATTTGATTTTCGGTGAATCCACAGCCTACCTTAAACAGTTTGCAAAGCTTGAGGACATACAAATCTTTAGAAAATAAATAGCTTAAGGAACTTACGAAACTTCAACATTATTGTGGGGTTTATATAACTCAAACGGCTTACGATTGAGTGAAATTTGCATGTGTTTTGTTATTGTAACAAAAACAAAATACATGTAAATTTCACTCAATCGTCAGCCGCTTGAGTTATATAAACCCCACATATATCTTTTATCGTTAAAGAGATATTTGACTTTAAAGTTCGCTCGGGTACCCAGGTACCCGAGTCAGAAGTGTTAGGGTTAAGACATATGTTCTAACTTGTAAATGTCAGACATCTCTCAACAAAATGGAGAGATATTCTGATAAAGAACTTTTCTAGGAACCCAGTCATAACAACCGGATAACGGGTAACATTTCCAAATCTAGAACTCTCCTCAGTCAAGAGAATACTGACCAGTATTTGGACCTATCGTTGTCTATTGTAAATTGCAAATAGGACAATTTTTCTCTAAGTTTGCCCAGAATATCTAGACCACAGAAACTCAATGC
>OW121740.1:45856546-45981546 GCA_933228675.1 Stomorhina lunata | reverse complement strand
CATACACAATTCTTACTATAGAAAAATCTGTTATACACAAATTTTTCTATTTGAAAAATCTGTTATACACAAATTTTTCTAGAGAAAAATCTGTTATACACAAATTTTTTTATAGAAAATTTTGTTAAACACAAATGTTTCCATAGAAAAATCTGTTATACACAAATTTTTCTATAGAAAACTCTGTTATACACAAATTTTTCTATAGAAAACTCTGTTATACACAAATTCTTCTATAGAAAAATCTGTTATACACAAATTTTTCTATAGAAAAATCTGTTATACACAAATTTTTCTATAGAAAAATCTGTTATACACAAATTTTTCTATAGAAAAATCTGTTATACACAAATTTTTCTATAGAAAAATCTGTTATACACTAATTTTTCTATAGAAAAATCTATTATACACTAATTTTTCTATAGAAAAATCTATTATACACTAATTTTTCTATAGAAAAATCTATTATACACAATTTTTTTGTAGAAAAATCTGTTATACACAAATTTTCTATAGAAAAATCTGTTATACACAAATTTTTCTGTAGAAAAATCTGTTATACAGAAATTTTTCTATAGAAAAATCTGTTATACACAAATTATTCTATAGAAAAATCTGTTATACACAAATTTTTTTATAGAAAGATCTATTATACACAAATTTTTCTATAGAAAATCTGTTATACACATTTTTTTCTATAGAAAAATCTATTATACACAAATTTTTTGTAGAAAAATCTGTTATAAACAAATTGTTCTATAGAAAAATCTGTTATACACAAATTTTTCTATAGAAAAATATGTTATATATAAATTTTTCTGTAGAAAAATCTGTTATACACAAATTTTTCTAGAGAAAAATCTGTTATACTCAAATTTTTCTATAGAAAAATCTGTTGTACAGAATTTTTTTATAGAAAAATTTGTTACACACAAATTTTTTGATAGAAAAATCTGTTATACACAAATTTTTCTATAGAAAAATCTTGTATACACAAATTTTTCTGTAGAAAAATCTGTTATACACAAATTTTTCTATAGAAAAATCTTTTATACACAAATTTTTCTAAAGAAAAATATGTTATACACAAATTTTTCTGTAGAAAAATCTGTTATACACAAATTTTTCTATAGAATACATAAAGTTTTCTGTAAAAAATCTGTTATACAGAAATTTTTCGATAGCAAAATCTGTTATACAGAAATTTTTCTATATAAAAATCTGTTATACAGAAATTTTTCTATAGAAAAATCTGTTATACACAAATTTTTCTATAGAAAAATCTGTTATACACAAATTTTTCTATAGAAAAATCTGTTATACAGAAATTTTTCTATAGAAAAATCTGTTATACAGAAATTTTTCTATAGAAAAATCTGTTATACACAATTTTTTTCTATAGAAAAATCTATTATAAAGAAATTTTCTCAATAGAAAAATTCTGTTTTAGACAAACTTTCTCGATAGAAAAATATGTTATACACAATTTTTTTTCAGAAAAAACTGTTATACAAAAAAATATCTATTAAAAAAAATGTAATACACAAATTTTTCTATAGAAAATTGTTTTAGTCATATTTTTAAGTAAAATTCGGATCACTACCCTTCATCATATTGGTGGAGTATGGACCAACAATTCGACATTTTTTATTTATTCTTAGAGACATTTTCATGCAACGTTTCTTTTAATTGTTTTTAAAACGATGGGTATACTTTTAGGTGGGTGTCGGACTAATATATTTATGCCTTACAAACATCGCAAACTCATTATTGAACAAATTTTTTGCATAAATTCCACGCTTAAAATTTTCTCCAATTAGATTATTTCAAATCATGATCTACTTATGCAAATTCCTATGTTAAAATTATGATCCCATAAATTTTGCTATTTTTAAAACAAGATCAGAAATTCAAAAATATCTGTAAGTAAATATATCATTTAGGGTAACCAGCTTAAATTTTTTATATAAAAAAGTTTTCTCATCAAAATCTGTTTATTTCCTCTAAGTACTCAAACTTTTAATACAAAAATACAATAACCACTTCACGTGATCGCTATCAAGATCACCGCCGCCAACCTTATTATGATCATAATATTTTGAATTTTGTTATTTTTTTTTTTGCCATAGCATTTCGCTTATTATTTTAAATGAAGTGTGAAATTGTTATTAATGGCCGGGGGAAATGTAAATATTTTTACAATTGTTCAAGATAAGTTTTCACATTTCAAACCTAATTACAAATTCAAACAATTTTAGGCGAATCTATAAAAATAACATGAGAAAATCGGTAAAAGATAAATAATAGACTTGATTAAATAACTAAAATTTTTTATTAAGACTCTTATATCAAAAGCTCTAATTTGAATATTAGCATTTAATACACACTTTAACTTTTAATAGACTTTGAGAAAAAATAACTCTAATTAGTTAAATAAATATCCTAAATTTTGTATTCGTTTTTTATAACATAAAATATCTAAAAACGATTTTAAATTTTCCACTTAAAATTTAGTTCACAACTCGCCTAATTACGATCAACAACGGGAAACGGTTTTTTCGAGATTAATGGCCTCAAACCAAAAAGTGTCTAAGTGCCTAAAGGATTATTAAAAAAAAAACAATTTTTATGTCTCCGTGAATGGCTTAAAAATTTGAAAATATTTTTAACTTTATTTTAATCGGTTCTTTGATAATATTCCTTTTTATAACCCGTTATCTTTTGGATTCACGTAATAATAATCCGTTTAAAATGCACAAACAATTAACGGATGTTCAAGTTCTGCGCGAAGCAGATGAGGATAATTATGACAAAGAAGATCATAATTTCCTTACGACCAATATGAAACGTCAATATAATCGCGGTATTTCAACGACTACTTCACAAGCTGGCGGAGTTTATTATGAGGCTTTAAAGGGCTCCAGTAATTCTTTGGTGAAAGGGTGGGTTCAGTTATGTAATTCAAAATAAAATGATATAGTTAAAAAAAATTAAATGGTTATATAAATATTTAGAGAGTCATGTGATAATAAACAAATTTCTTAAAAAAACCTATAGAATCTCCGTTGTTTTAAGATTTTGATGGATCGATTACAAATGGAATTTTGTTATTATTTAAAATCAAGTGAAATTAATTGGAACCGGTAAAAGTTTATTGAAATAAATTAGAAATTTCTAAACCAGAAAAACTACAATACATATCGGGTGGTTAAATTTCAAGGGCCGATGTTGATTTTAAATAAAACACAAACTATTTAGGAAATTATTGTAATTTTATTTTATTATGATATATTGGTATTACTCAATTATGTATGAAACAAAATATCGGCCAAATGGGGGCCGCGACTACGGCGGCACACCTCCATCAGTTGGTCCAAATTTTCGATGAACCTGAGGCATAATGGAGGTTTTATGCCGTCAATGTGCCGAATTATCTCATCCTTTAGCTCTTGAATTGTTGCTGGCTTATCGACGAACACCTTTTCTTTCAAATTACCCTCAAAGAAGAAAGTCCAAGGGTGTAAAATCACATGATCTTGTCGGCGAATTGACATCGCCATTACGTGAGATAAAACGGCCATAGAATTTGTTGCGCAAAAGAGCCATTGTTTCGTTAGCTGTGTGGCAAGTGGCACCGTCCTGCTGAAACCACATATCGTCCACATCCATATCTTCCAATTCGGGCCATAAAAAGTTCGTTATCATCTCACAATAGCGAACACCATTCACAGTAACTGCCTGACCGGCCTCATTTTGGAAAAAATACGGCCCGATGATGCCGCCAGCCCATAAACCGCACCAAACAGTCACTCTTTGTGGGTGCATTGGTTTTTCGACAATCACTCTTGGATTCTCATTCGCCAAAACGCGGCAATTCTGTTTATTGACGAATCCACTGAGGTGAAAATGTGCCTCATCACTGAAGATGATTTTCTTCGAAAATTGATCATCCACTAATGCCATTTCTTGCCACCATTCTGTCCATTCACGACGTTTGGAAAGGTCAAGAGGCTTTAGTTCTTGAGCCAATTGCAACTTGTAAGCGTGTAAATGCAAGTCTTTATGCATAATTTTCATCAACGACGAGCGTGAGAGTTGCAATTGTTGGGCACGACGACGAGTTGAGGTGGACGACTCTTCAGCCACACTATCGCGAACAGCAGCAATATTTTCTGCAGTACGAGCATGCACTGGTGTTCTCACATCTTCTACAGACCCGGTTTGCTCGAATTTTTCCACGATTTTTGCGATTGTGCGCACATTTGGACGATCAAATTGACCAAAAAAATAATTTTGATTTGAACGCCCATTTTCATAATAAGTCTGGATAACTTTAACACGTTGTTGAATTATGTATCTTTCTATGGTTCAAATTGAGTAAGTCTGAAATAGAGAAATGTCAAATAAAATTCGGAAAAAAACTTGGCGTTTAGGTGTGGTTTACATTCAACATCGGCCCTTACAATTTAACCACCCTTTAAATATAATATAATTCCCCGACAACATTCCAATTGGAACAAGGGGTACTTCTCTCAGACAATGAGCTGCATCCGATTCTATTTTTGACTCATTGAAAGGGACCTACGTTTTAACGCCGGCTCCGAACGGCAAATGCATTAGTTAGAGAAGTTTTTCATAGCCTAATACTCAATAACCAGTGGCTAGCTGAGTTATGAGGTGAACCGCCGCTTTTTTTGAAAATTAATTTTTTTCAAGTGGGTCTGACAGGGATTGAACTTGGGACCTCTGGTATGCTAGGGACCTCTGCTATACCACGGCGGTTCACACCTAACCACCCTTTAAATCTTTTGAAAAAAAATGTTACATAACTAAAGGAGTAATCGAGAAAAAGTGTTTTATCATCCACTGATACCTTGTTATTTGTTTTGGTGCTGGAGTTTATCTTCTGGAATTAGAATACCTTCAAAAAATTATGTATAGGTCGAAGAAGAAGGGACTTTTGGAACATTTGCCTCTAAGAGGGTAAAAACGGGTAAAAATCGAAAACGCTATATCTCCTAAAGTAATAGGTATAGAAACTAAATTAAAATTACGTCTTAAACAGCTATGAAAATAAGCGGACAGGTGTTTGGTACTTTTTTTAAACTATGTCCGATAGGGGGTAAAAAAGGGTGAAAACAGTACTTTGTTAATCCACTCTTATATTTTAAACTAAATAATATAGAAAGAAACTTTGTACTGCAATCAATAGATGTGAAAGAAACATTAAACACGTATTTGGTACTTTTTTGATTTTGGTACCAAAATGGGTAAAAAAGGGATAAAATGATAACTTAACATCTCAAAAATAATATGAATCGGAACATTTACGTTTTAATAAAATGTACAGAATTCAATTGGTACCAAAGAAGTACCAAATGGATCTTTTTGAAATTAGGGGGATAAAAAGGGTAAAAAATTAGTAATGTTATACCTTTTATGTATGTATGTATGTTCTTTATAGAATAGTAAACTGTGAATTTGATCATGTTGTGCTCTTTAGCGAAGATGTTGCGGATAAGCCGGCGAAGGTTTTTAAGTTGATAAAACTAATTTCCGACAGATGGCGCTACTGAAAATTACTAAAAATTAATTAAATCGTAAACTGTACATTTGATCATGCTATGATCTTTAGCAAAGTTGTTGCGCATGAGCCGGCGAAGGCTCTTTAGTTGGTATGAATAATTTCCGACAGGTGGCGCTACTGAAACTTACTCAAAGTCAATTTAATCGTAAGCTGTACATTTAGTCATGCTCCAATCTTTAGCAAAGTTGTTGCACATGAGCCGACGAAGGTTTCTTAGTTGATATGAAGAAATTTCGACAGGTGGCGCCACTGAAAATTACTCAAAGTCAATTTAATCGCAAGCTGTAATTTTAATCATGCTATAATCTTCAGCAAAGTTGTTGCGGATAAGCCGACGAAGGTTTATGAATTAGAATGTGTAAAGTCCGACAGGTGGCGCCGCAGAAAATTACTCAAAGTGAATTAAATCGTAAACTGTGCATTTTAGCATGTTATAATGATAAGCAAAGTTGTTACGCATAAGCAGGCGAAGGTTTCTTAGTTGGTATGAACAACTTCAGGTGGCGCCACTGAAAACTACTCAAAATGAATTAAATCGTTAACTGTGCATCAGACTATAGTCTTTAGCAAAGTTGTTGAGCATGAGTCGACGGAGTTTTCTGTTGGTATGACCAATTTCCAAAATTATTAAAATGAGTTAAACTGTAAACTGTGCAAACTATGTGTTGGTCGGACAAAATAAATAAAAGAATTCAAAATTAACTGAATATTTGTACAATGTCTTTCCTCTAAATTTTTTTTTTACTTTATAAAATTAAATATATAAAAACTTTAAAATTTGCCTCAAAATGCTTATCATAAAGCTCCGAGCAAGGCTCGGTCAACCAGGTACTACGTGCTTAAATGGCTTATATTTACAACCTGTTAAGGTCAAAGGCCGAGTATATTTTGGAATACCATGCGCTTCGATCTTGAGCGCATATTCATCAGTTTCGAAGGCCAAGTTTCAAAAGATTTTCCTTTACTTGGTCTTTTCATTGAAGTTTCGTACGTCCTCTTCAAACATTAGGGGGAGCCATTTTTATTATAATTTTAGCTTTTTCAAAGTAGTAGTTTTTTCTAGGAGTGGGTTACTAGCCCGACGTCCTAATCCCTTTTTTATAGCTCAAATTTTAAAACTCGCGGCTCATGTTAGCTCACTACATTAAAGGGGTGTTAACGTAGTTCCTAGATAAGTCTGGGCTTACCAAGTTAAGATCAATCAGAACCGTTACTTGGTATCTAACATCCCTGTATTACCCACTAATAACTAAGATTTATTTTTCTGAGCGCCAGGATCGCGATCAGTAGATCAAAAGCCCCAAGGGGGGTTTTGAAAATTTAGCTAGAATTTATTGCCGAAATTATAGTTCTTTCAAATTGTGTTTTTATACTCTTCGCCGCAATAAGTGCAAAGGGTATTACAAATTTGCCCTGATGTATGGAACGCATAGAAATATTTGTCTTAGACCCACCTTTTAGTATACCAATAGACTTAGAATCACTTTCTGAGTCGATTTAGCGATGTTAGTCCGTCCGTCTGGTTGGGCGGCTGGCTGCATCCCCATGTTAACCATGCAATCAAAAAACTTAAATATATAAGTTTTCAGAAAATGTTTGTATGATGGCAAAATTTAACAAATATTTGTCTTTATACAGGAAAAGGAATACCTTTGACCTTATTGGTGAAGTATAGTGTGGTCGGGCTTGACCGACTATAACACTTTCTTCTTTGTTTTAAGATATTTTTAATATAACTATTTTTTAGGTTTAAAAATTTGAAGGTTTTACGAAATGCAATGTAAGTAATAAAAGACAACAAAAATTTTAGGAAAAGCGACATTAATAGTGTCTTTTCAAATACTGAAGAGAAAAATTTACTTTTCAGAAGTATCAACTTTCCCAGCAAGTATGATATGTGGCTTCGATTTCTGTTCTGTGTTCGATATAAAATTTTCATTACCACAGGTTAGAGAAATTCAATACACCGGAATTGATCCAGACAAGATTAGCCCATCTTCTATTTAGAAACATCAACTTAACAAAGTTATAGCCTTTTTTTCCCAATTCCCGTCTTCTGCAACACAAAAAACAAGTAAGAAAAAGCTATAGTCGGTCAAGATGCCATTCACTACTAAGGTCTAATATGGACCAACTACTTCACAAGTTTTTCTTAAGTCCAAGAGACATATCGCACTTGATCAACAAGAGGGTATTAACTCAAAATTTTTAAATTTTCAGTAGAGTCAAAAAACTATTTTATTTTACTACTACTTTCATATAAGGAAGAGGAGTAAAACTGTAGTATTTCTGGTGAAATTATAGTGAACATGATGTCAGATTTTTACAGTGGGTAGATAAGACTACTACACATGAATTTCTTTTAAAAAGTGAAAACAAGTTGAACAAGTGCGATATATGTCCTTATTGTTTTCAAAAATTTTGAGATTTAAGATTTAAGTCTGATATGAAAGCTAGGATCAATTGTTATCAGTTTATACAATATTTACTTGTAACGTCCCGCTTATATTTACTAAAACAAAACTTTCACAAGAACATTTACTGTTAAACTTACCATTCTTAATTGTCTAGAAAGTGCTAGGTGTTGGTCAAAGAAAGTGGAAACTACTTAAAGGTCATCGAGGCATACGAAAACACATGTTTATCACGCCTTAACGGATTACATGATTTTAAGCAGGCGGAGTTCAAATTACACTAGTCGGCAGAATTATTTTGACATACCAGCAGTTTTTCTTCTTTTTTAATTTCCGGTCCTATGCAATTAAAAAAATAAATTAAAAATATTGAAAATAGTAAAAAATATTGTAATTTTTTAGAAAACAAAAGACCTTTCATATTTTAACAGTTTTGAATAATTTTGTTTTAATTAAAACTAAAAAAGGAAATTTTAGGATGTGGCATAAGTATTTTGACATATTTTTACAGAGCAAATTTAAAAAAATTTGGAGCTTCAAGGTCAACAAAAATTAATAATAATTATTTATATTAATCATAAATATATTCTCTTAGCATTTAAAACGATTTGGTGGAGGTTCGGAATATAATCCACCAAGAACTGTATAAACTCCATTGAAATCTCTTTCCAAGCATTTGCGACCTCAATAACCATTTTATGATTTGTTCTTGTCAAATCCGCAGATCTGATTTGCTATCTGTATGACTACACATTTTCTATTACATAAAAAACTGGACTTTGGGGAAGCCAATCCAGAGTTTTGAACACCAGCCTCTGTTACAAATTTTGTGATCATCTTCCTCTTATGACATGGAGCGTTATCCTGTTGGAAAATTAATGCTTCTCGGATCAATTTATCGCCGGAGGGAAATGCATATTTATTCAATACTCTTAAATATTGATGATGGTTCTTGGAACCGTCAACAGGAACCATGTTCCCTATTCTACTACATGAATATATCCCCAGGCCAGAAAGTATGATATGGAGGTTAATGCGTTATCACCTCCATATCACACTTTCTGGCCCACGGGTGCACTCTCGTCACACAAAATAGTTTTTGTCAAATTAAATAAAAAAAAAATCCATTAAAATGTTGCACCTATATGCCAGAAAGTAAGCCATGGAGGTGAAAGTGTTATATTCTGGGGATATATTCATATAGTGGAGTAGGGAATATGGTTACTGTTGACGGTTCCATGAGCCATCATCAATATTTAAGAGTACTAAATGAAATATGCATTTCCCTCCGGCGATAAATTGATCGGATAAGTATTAATTTTCCAACAGGATAACGCTCCATGTCATAAGGGCAAGATGATAACAAAATTTGTAACAGAGGCTGGTATTCAAAACTCTGGATTGGCTTCCCTAAAGTCCAGTATTTTATGTAATAGAAAATGTGTAGTCATACAGAAAGCAAAACAGATCTGCGGATTTGACAAGAACAAACGATAAAATGGTTATTGAGGTCGTAAATGCTTGAAAAGAGATTTCAATGGAGTCTCTGCAGTTCTTGGTGGATTCTGTTCCGAACCAAATCGTTTTAAATGCTAAAGGAGAATATATTTTTGATTAATTTAAATAATTATTATTAATTTTTGTTGACCTTGAAGCTCCCAATTTTTTTAAATACGCTCTGTAAATAAATTTGCATTTTTAGTTTCAATTAAAAAAAAAATTATACAAAACTTTTAAAATATGCAAGTTTTTTTGTTTTCTAATAAATTACAATATTTTTTACTATTTTCAATATTTTTAATTTATTTTTTTAATTGCATAGGACCGGAAATAAAAAAAGAAGAAAAACAACTGGTTTGTCAAAATAATTCTGCCGACTAGTGTATGGTGGTGAAGGGTATAAATATTTATAGGGATTATATTTTAAATGATTTATTTGGCCTTAGGTCCCTGATTTTGATAAAATACATAAACTCAGTGATAGAAATTTTTGAATCTTTGGAAACACGTAGAAAGACGGGTCTTAGTAGAATTAAGAAACAATATCCATTACATTTGTATTTAATTAATTGCAATAAACGAATCAATTTGTTTAAGCAAATGTAAATTAGAAAAAAAAACATTTACATATTTAAAATTATGTAAACGATTTTGCACAAAATATTTCCTCATTATCACTTACAATGTAATAAAACAAGTAAGAAAGCGCTATAGTCGGTCAAGCCGACCATACGATACCCTTCACCACTAAGGTCAAAGGAGTTATTTTTCCTGTATAAAGACAGATAATTGCTAAACTTTGCCATCATACAAACATTTTCTCAAAATGTATATATTCAACCTGTTTCCGTCATTTGGACTTAAATGAGAGCTAGGGTCAAATGTGGACCGGCTATCTCGAAATTTGGCAAATTGATTACAGTTGTTACAAAAATTATGTATGCAAAAAATAAACTCAAAATGTTCATTATCTTTAGATTTACAAGCGTTTTAGTGATTTTTTGTCTCATTTAGTGCGTTTTTGAAGAAGAGTTTGTATGTGAGTTATGGTCAAATGTGGACCGATTTCAACGAAATTTGGCACAGTGATTTAGGTTTACATAGGCAGTATCTGTTTTAAATTTCATGAAAAAATATTGATATTTGTGGCCAATATAGCAATTCCGGGAAGTGGGACCTATGGGAGGTACCATAAATAATGGACCGATTTTGACCAATTTCAATAGCCATGGTCCCATTATCAAAGAAATGATCTGTGCCAAATTTCATCAAATTATCTTTAGAATTGCGACCTGTAGTTTGATTACAAGGTTTACATGGTGGCCCAGCCAGCCAGACGGACGGACATCGCTAAATCGACTCAGAAAGTGATTCTAAGTCTATTGGTATACTAAAAGGTGGGTCTAAAACAAATATTTCTATGCGTTACATACATCAGCACACCTATAGTGGTGAAGGGTATAAATATTTATAGGGATTATATTTAAAATGATTTATTTGGCCTTAGGTCCCTGATTTTGATAAAATACAAAAACTCAGTGATAGAAATTTTTGAATATTTGGAAACACTTACAAAGACGGGTCTAAGTAGAATTAGGAATAAATATTCATTACATTTAATTAATTACAATAAACGAATCAATTTGTTTAAGCAAAAGCAAATTAGAAAATAAACATTTACATATTGAAAATTATGTAAACGATTTTGCATAAAATAGTTCCTCATTATCACTTACAATGAAATAAAAATATAGTAATGTCTTGAAATCTAGAAGAAATCAAATTCATATTGCAGAACAATACGCCTACGTCATTTAGGTAAAGTTTTGCAAACAAAACTGCAAAATTTTTGTCTGGCTTTTATACCCTACACCACCATAAGAGGAAGGGGTATTATAAGTTTGTGTTGATCTTTGTAATTCATAGAAATAGTGGTACGAGACTTACCTTGGTATAGCGGGAATAACTATTTTTATACCCAACATCAAAAAGAATGGGGGGTATATTGAGATTGTCATTACGTTTGTAATTTTTTTAATATTGGCTCAAAAATCAAAAACGATATATATTCTGAGTCCTTATGAAATTCTAAGACGATTGAGCGATGTCCGTCTGTCTGTCTGTTGAAATCACGATAACACCTAAACAAAAGGGGCTAGCTCACTGAAACTTAGTAAAAACATTCTTTATCTAGAGAAAATTTTGGTATTGAAATTGGGCAAAATCGGTTAACATTTGACCATAGCTCCCGCATAACCTCGTCTAGGCTAATCGCTTATTTGCTAATAAATGACAAATTATAACAGCTATGATGACAAAATTTGGTATCTAGAAGATTTACATAAGAAATCGATATCGGTTCACATTTAATCATTTTCCCATATAAAAAACTTACGTAAACAGCCTAAATTCCACCTGAAATTCACTTAAATGGCCACCATTTGACCATAGCTCCCATATAAAAAACATACGGAAACACAAAAATACAAAAAGAAAAGGGGTTAATGTCCGTCTGTCCGTTAGATAAAGGTGCAATAGCGCCTTAACTGAAAGGGCTACAGCAACATAATTTTACAAAAGGAATGCCAGCCAGTGTGCAAAATTTTGTCACAATCGGTCACCATTTGACCATAGCTCCAATATAAAAAACTTATGGAAACACAAAAATACATAAAGAAAAGGTTGTTTATGTCCGTCTGTCCGTCAGAAAAAAGCACGAAAGCGCCTGAACGAAAAGAGCTAGAGAGACAAAATTTTACAAAGATATTTTGGATGTCTTGAATGTGTGTTGAAAATGGACAAAATCGGTTGCAAATTAGTTAGAGCTCCTATATAACCCCGCCCCGGGAAACACATTAATACTGATAAATTGAATAAAATTGTAATAGCTATGACGATTATATTTAAAATAGGGAAGTTTTATGCAATTTTTGGTCAGTTTATCAAATTTTATAGGAATCAGTCCATATTTGACTTTAGCTTTCATATAAAAAACACTCACGGAAACCAACAATTTTAGCAAAGGCCAGTTAAAAGCTATAAAATTAGAAACTATGATAGCTATGGCCACTAAATTTTGCAAAAATAAGCTCTATATATATACCAGCCAGTGTGTAAAATTTTGTAACAATCGGTCAACATTTGGCTATAATTCTTATATATATAGCATCCCCTTTTTATACCTGCAATCAAAAAGATTTGGAGGTACATTCATTATATTAAGATTGCACCTATGAAATTAGATAGGCATCAATCAATGTTCAGCCCAGACTTTATATATAATGAATGCATTAGGATCTCCTAACGAAATATATGGACCTGCCGTATTACTATTAACGTGTTTAGCCTAACTACATATTAAGCACAACGAAAAGTATTTAACAACTTATTAATTTAAAACTATACCCGGTTATGAGACCGAATTTTGATCAAAGTAAATACTGGGGAAACCACTAAAATATTTTTAAATGTTGAACTATAAAGCTACGGCAACCGAATTTAGTCCAAAGGTTTTACCAACAATACCAATTAGCTTAGCGATTTTTTCAGCTTTGGTCCAGATTTTGAATTAGCTGCACCCTTGTAGATATATGAGATATGTTTCTAAATTTAAAACAGCCTGATGGTGGGTATATAAGATTCGGCACAGCCGAATATAACACTCTTACTTGTTTTAAGCTTAATTAATGAAACTCGGTAGAAATAAATTCCTATCGATTTCAACAAAATTGGTCTATTTCGGTATATGATAGAAATCGATCGTTTCAAATCGTTAGATTTCTGAAACAGTTTTGTGATAATTTTCGATTATTTTCCCAGAAACAAAATTAAAATTTGGGCTTTAATCCTGATTTGTTTGCCCTTGACTGCATTACAGATGTTGGTATAATGATATGGATCTAAGTTTGTTTACAATTTGCCCAACTTTTATTTCAGAGGTATAGGGTATCATGGAGTCTGACTTGTCTTAAAATAGTACTTTTAAAATTGTTTATACATACACATTATATCTTTTGATCAAGATCATAAATATTACACTATCACATAAATTACAATCATTGTGATAATCTGTCTAAAATTCATGTCACAAACAATAGAAAATAAAGATATAAAATATTTATAACATAAATTAGAGTAATTTTGTTTAAATTAGAATGACATTCAACTTGAACTTAATGAGGTTTATTTTTCACGATCATTCTTTCTCTTATTTAAAATGAAAAAATAAAAAAAAAACATAGAAAAATGATAAGAAAATAATAACATGTAATTAGAGATACTCATATTGCATTTGCCACCGCAAATGTAAATTTATCTAGATTTGATTTTTTTGTCTAATTGATCTTGTGAGAAATAAAACTGATGATCACTTGATCGTTGGCATTTTGAGGATGTAATTGATTCCATTTCAGTTCTATAGATAATATTAAAGAAATATTGATGGCATATTAAAATAATATTCAAAAATTTTTAAATAATTACACAATTAATCATATTATATTCGTTTCTGGGCTAGAATTAATTACAATTTGCTTTAAAAGCTACATCCCCTTAATGTTTGCTATAAAACGCCCACATCTAATTTTTCTCATAAAATTTAATAGTTTTTAACACATTAAAAAACCTGAATTTAAATAATTTTTTTTTTAAATTTGCCAAGTACGAGTATTTGCTTAATTTCATACAATTCCATTCTGTTAAATTATTTAAAATACAATTTAAACGCTTATTAAGTACAAAATTTACATGCTTTTACTGGCACCATTAAAACACATTTAGTTTATCTAAATCGCTTAAATGAATCGCAAAGTCACCGATATCGCAAAGTCAAAATTAAATGCACTTAACACTTGTCAAATGGTGTTTGTAAATGTTAGTCCAAAAATATAATTAAAATAGACACGTTATTTTTACACTATCACACCAACGAACAAAGTAATGTCTAAGGGAAGCATAACAGGGCCCTCAAACTAAAGACCTTGTCAACAAGAACATATTATCTGGCTGGGATTACAAGACAAAAACTATTTTTAGCAAACATTTTTTTATAATATTTTTAGCGAAAATTTTTCAATAGAAAAATTTGTTTAGAGAAAACTTTTCTATAGAAAAATTTCTTTAACTAAAATTTTTCTATGGAATAATTTCTTTAACAAAATTTTTTCCATAGAAAAATTTCTTTAACGAATATTTTTCTATAAAAAAATTTCTTTAACGAAAATTTTTCTATAGAAAAATTTTTTTAACGAATATTTTTCTATCGAAAAAATTTTTTTAACGAAAATTTTTCTATAGAAAAATTTTTTTTAACGAAAAATTTTTTTTAACGAAAATTTTTCTATAGAAAAATTTTTTTAACGAAAATTTTTCTATAGAAAAATTTTTTTTAACGAAAATTTTTCTATAGAAAAATTTTTTTTAACGAAAATTTTTCTATAGAAAAAATTTTTTTAACGAAAATTTTTCTACAGAAAATTTTTTTTAACGAAAATTTTTCTATAGAAAAATTTTTTTTAACGAAAATTTTTCTATAGAAAAATTTTTTTTAACGAAAATTTTTCTATAGAAAATTTTTTTTTAACGAAAATTTTTCTATAGAAAAATTTTTTTTAACGAAAATTTTTCTATAGACAATTTTTTTTAACGAAAATTTTTCGATAGAAAAATTTTTTTTAACGAAAATTTTTCTATAGAAAAATTTATTTAACGAAAATTCTTCTATAGAAAAATTTATTTAACGAAAATTTTTCTAAATTTCTTCAACGGAAATTCTCGTTAAAGAAATTTCTCTAATGAAAATTTTTCTATAGAAAAATTTCTCTAACGAAAATTTTTCTATAGAAAAATTTCTCTAACAAAAATTTTTCTATAGAAAAATTTCTCTAACGAAAATTTTTCTATAGAAAAATATCCTTAACGAAAATTTTTCTATAGAAAAATTTCTTTAACGAAAATTTTTCTATAGAAAAATTTCTTTAACGAAAATTTTTCTATAGAAAAATTTCTTTAACGAAAATTTTTCTATAGAAAAATTTCTTTAACGGAAATTTTTCTATAGAAAAATTCCTTTAACGGAAATTTTTCTATAGAAAAATTTCTTTAACGAAAATTTTTCTATAGAAAAATTTCTTTAACGAAAATTTATAGAAAAATTTTTTTAACGAAAATTTTTCTATAGAAAAATTTTTTTTAACGAAAATTTTTCTATAGAAAAATTTTTTTTAACGAAAATTTTTCTATAGAAAAATTTTTTTTAACGAAAATTTTTCTATAGAAAATTTTTTTTTAACGAAAATTTTTCTATAGAAAAATTTTTTTAACGAAAATTTTTCTATAGAAAAATTTTTTTTTAACGAAAATTTTTCTATAGAAAAATTTTTTTTAACGAAAATTTTTCTATAGAAAAATTTTTTTTAACGAAAATTTTTCTATAGAAAAATTTTTTTTAACGAAAATTTTTCTATAGAAAAATTTTTTTTAACGAAAATTTTTCTATAGAAAAATTTTTTTTAACGAAAATTTTTCTATAGAAAAATTTTTTTTAACGAAAATTTTTCTATAGAAAAATTTTTTTTAACGAAAATTTTTCTATAGAAAAAATTTTTTTAACGAAAATTTTTCTATAGAAAAATTTTTTTTAACGAAAATTTTTCTATAGAAAAATTTTTTTTAACGAAAATTTTTCTATAGAAAAATTTTTTTTAACGAAAATTTTTCTATAGAAAAATTTTTTTTAACGAAAATTTTTCTATAGAAAAATTTTTTTTAACGAAAATTTTTCTATAGGAAATTTTTTTTAACGAAAATTTTTCTATAGAAAAATTTTTTTAACGAAAATTTTTCTATAGAAAAATTTTTTTTAACGAAAATTTTTCTATAGAAAAATTTATTTTTAACGAAAATTTTTCTATAGAAAAATTTTTTTTAACGAAAATTTTTCTATAGAAAAATTTTTTTTTTAAGAAAATTTTTCTATAGAAAAATTTTTTTAACGAAAATTTTTCTATAGAAAAATTTTTTTAACGAAAATTTTTCTATAGAAAAATTTTTTTAACGAAAATTTTTCTATAGAAAAATTTTTTTTAACGAAAATTTTTCTATAGAAAAATTTTTTTTAACGAAAATTTTTCTATAGAAAAATTTTTTTTAACGAAAATTTTTCTATAGAAAAATTTTTTTTAACGAAAATTTATAGAATTTTTTTTTTTAACGAAAATTTATAGAAAATTTTTTTTTAACGAAAATTTTGCTATAGAAAAATTTGTTTGATTATAAGTTTGTAATACAAACTTTGTATATATAAGAAGGTCTTAAGAGTCAGGCCGCAAAACTTTTCATTTTACCCTTTACAATTTTTATTATTATAATTTCTTAATTAATAGAGATTCCAATGCAGTCATTCAGACATTTAATAAAATTCAGACATTTATTGAAATCAGCCATCCCATTCGAACAAGTCAAATTAAGTTATTGTAGTTGTTTGGTGTTGGGTTAATTCATTAGTTACAATTATTCACGATTAAGCGCTTCGAGACACCTAAGCCTCGATTATTTAATATTAAGTTTGATGATAGATTTAAATTAATAAATTATGGAAACAGTTTTACAATTAGTTTTAGAAGATGTTGATCTAATATGGATTTAAGATCGATGAGTTTTAGTTAAAATTGTTATCATGAGAACTAGTTTTTGGTAACCTCTAGAGCAAATACGCTATAATATAATAATGTTGCACCTCCATTCGTTGATTTGCCGTATGGTCGTTTTGAAAACTCCATAAAAAGGAGAGTATGCCGCTTTTACTCTAATTCAGAAACAACTCATAGAGACGCTTATCCAATGAGGGAAAGCTAAGGCACACACACGTGTTCATGAAATGTTGGTCTTTTTCTGGGTTTATGTGTTTTTCATTGTTATTTATCCACTTTAATTTTACTTTTGACACTTTTTTATAGAGACTTTGTCTAGAGAATCAATGGCACTTTTTAGAACTTAATCCATTGAAGTCTTTAGGAGCGCCCCTGAATTTAGGAGCGCTCCCTGTATTAGTTACAGGGCTTTCCTGTAACTAATTCAATCATTAATGATTTTTAAACTAGTTCACTAACTGTTTTGAAAAGTTATTAAGAAATAGAAAGCCTTTATGACTTATTTTTAAAAATTTACTTTAACTATATCTAGGGATCTTATCGGAGAATCAAGAGCTAACGATTCTAGAACAAGTCATACATTTTTCATTGGATACAAATAAAAAATCTATTATTGTTTAAGAACCAAAACGAGGTTAATTTAAGCGTCACCCGAGTACTCAGTGTAACTGAATATTTATAAACTCGTGCGATCGATGCTTTTTCGTTGTCATACATTTCTGATGACACTTCTTGAACTTTTAATGGCAAATTGTATTAATTAATTGAAAATTAATTTCATTAATGTCTTTGCCCATTAAGAGATCTGTTGGCACATACAAATTACTGAAGAATCTATTTATAAATTCTCTAGATCAAAAACTATGCGATCTATAGTTTAAGAAATGTAATCGCTGGGCATAGAAATATTTAATTTTGTTATAAATTAATACTTAATCATGAAATGTTAATACATTTTTATACCCTTCACCACCATAATTGGAAAGGGTATTATAAGTTTGTGCTGATGTATGTAACGCAAAGAAATATTTGTCTTAGATCCACCTTTAGTATGCCAATAGGCTTAGAATCACTTTCTGAGTCGACTTAGCGGTGACCGTCCATATGGACGGCTGGCATGCTGGGCCTCCATGTAAACCATGTAATCAAAATATAGGTCGCAATTTTAAAGATAATTTGATGCAATTTTGCACAGATCATAGTGGGACCATGGCTATTGAAATTCGTCAAAATCGGTCCGTTATTTATGGTACCTCCCATAGGTCCCACTTCCCGAAATTGATATATTGGCCACAAATATCAATATTTTTTCTTAAAATTTAAAATAAATATTGCTTATGTAAACTTAAATCACTGTATCAAAATTCGTTGAAATCGGTTTACATTTGACCATAGCTCTCATACAAATTCTTCTATCAAAACGCACTAAATGAGTCAAAAATCACGAAAACGCTCGTAAGTCTGAAGATAATAAAAATTTTAAGTTTATTTTTGCATACATAATTTTTGTAACAACTGTAATCAATTTGTCAAATTTCAAGATAATCGGTCCACATTTGACCCCAGCTTTCATATAAGTCCAAATGACGAAAACAGCATAAAACAAGTAAGAAAGTGCTATAGTCGGTCAAGCCCGACCATACGATACCCTTCACCACTAGGGTCAAGGTGTTCTCTCAAATATTTGCTAAATTTTGCCATCATACAAACATTTTCTCAAAATTTATACATTTAAGCTTTTTCCGCCATTTGGACTTATATGAGAGCTAGGGTCAAATGTAGACCGATTATCACGAAATTTGGCAAATTGATTACAGTTGTTACAAAAATTATGTATACAAAAAATAAACTTAAAACTCTCTTTATCATTGGATTAACGAGCGTTTTAGTCAATTTTGTCTCATTTAGTGCGTTTTGAGAAAAGAGTTTGTATGGGAGCTATGGTCAAATGTGGACCGATTTCAACGAAATTTGATACAGTGATTTAAGTTTACATAAGCAGTATTTGTTCTAAATTACATGAAATATTGATATTTGTGGCCAATATATCAATTCCGGGAAGTGGGACCTATGGGAGGTACCATAAATAATGGACCAATTTAGACGAATTTCAATAGTCATGGTCCCATTATCAAAAAAATGATCTCCGCCAAATTTCATCAAATTATCTTTAGAATTGCGACCTGTAGTTTGATTACAAGGTTTACATGGGGGTCCAGCAAGCCAGCCAGACGGACGGACGGACATCGCTAAATCGACTCAGAAAGTGATTCTAAGCCTATTGGTATACTAAGACAAATATTTCTATGCGTTACATACATCAGCACAAACTTATAATACCCTTTTCACCTATGGTGGTGAAGGGTATAAATATACGTTTTGAGAAAATGTTTGTATGATGGCAAAGTTTAGCAATTATCTGTCTTTATACAGGAAAAAAAACACCTTAGTGGTGAAGGGTATCGTAGAGTCGGGTTTGACCGACTATAGCACTTTCTTACTTGTTTTTAAATGGTAATATTAGACAACAATTAAATATCGAAATAGGTGAAGGTTTGTGAAAAAAGTAGCCTATGATATAAGATTTATTAAGTTCATGTATTGCAAATGCCGATAATTGCGATCTATTTATTGAAAGGAACAATGGGGGTACCCAAGGAAGGTACCCAAGGAGCTTAATTCTATATAAGTGGAGCTCTTTCTTGGATCAAATAATAGACGTATGCCAAATTTCATTAAATTTTGTTGAGAATTGTGTCATATACATGGAAATGAAAATTACGTGAAATAACGTTTTTCCTTTAAAAACGTGGAAGGAATTCTTTTTGCAAACAACCGAAAACAATATTTAAACACGAATTCGTAAATCGCAAAGTCAATACCAAATTTTGGAGTTCGTTCCTGAGTCTTCTTTGTAGTTCGGCTATGGTGCCGGCTTTTGGCACGTTCATCTTTCCCAATTCCTTCTTGAGTTGATCCAATCTAATTCATCGAGTTTCACCATGGTTGTTATTTTTGCCATCCCACTTCTGACACCAGTTGTTACGATTTTCCTTAAAAAACGTGGAAGGAATTATTTTTGCAAAGAAACGAAAACAAATTAAAACACTTTATATAGTTTTCCAAAGTTATATTTTTATTAACTTTAAAGTTAGTCGCTTTAAATACATTTTCAAAAAACCGTAAACAAACTTCACAAAACTGCCTTACAAATATTCCAAGTCGCACTGTTTTCTTATAACATCTTTTATTGAAACGCGTATAAGAGAACAGTGTGACTAAGAATATTTATAAAGCAGTTTTAAAGTTAATAAAAATATAACTTTGGAAAACTACATAATCGTAAAGTATTTAAATTTGTTTTCGGTTGTTTTCAAAAAGAATTTCTTCCACGTTTTTAAAGGAAAAACGTAACAATATAAAACTGAACAATTGTGCAAATTGCATCGTTGTAGTATTACTCCTTCTTTTTTTTGCACTTCGATCTATGAGAAAATACCACTGTGCGGCTTCGCAAAGACTCCAAAAGGTGACTTGTATGAAGCAGCTATGAGAGTAGTCATGAAGTTGATTGAATATTTATGGTTAGCAGAAAAATGTGAAATTTGGTTACCAGGTTCACGCCAGTAAGCGACGGATAAGTGACAATACGTCTTAAAGCTAAGTACGTCTATCTGAGCCTGATTTGTACTCACTCTTCAATGGAGGAGAAAGATGATGATGAAGATAAACGAAGTCTTTTATGATCCATTTGAGGAAGTTTAAGACAACTGCCCCAATTATGATGTTGAAATAATACTGGGTGGTAAAGTCTGTTTTAGCTTGCTTTGAGTAAGGTATGAGGTTGAACTTATTTGCGGCAATATGGTAGTGATGAGCATCGGCCTCCGCACTTTGAAGCCCACAAAGTGAAAAAATCTTTCCCATATTGTAGTAGACAGAAGACACTCATCAAGCCAATATGGACTCCGATCATTACCTTCTGGCACCCAGGGTGAAAACAAGTCTGAGTGTATTGCGAATCTATGCCAACACCATTAAAACCTACGACTGCGCACCGTTCAAGACCCGCCACACTTGTCTGTAGCATAAGAAATATGGTTGGTTAAGTCACACATTGAGAAAAGTGCCCATTGATATAAATAAGCAAGCAGTTAAGTGTAATACTCCAGGTTGTGTGCCAAACTAAGAACAAGCTGAGGGAGTTCGGAGTATCATGGAACGAGATGAAAGTGATGACTACCAAAAGACTTACATGGAAAACATTTGTTAAGGACCTAAGACTAAATATATATATGAAGATTTCTAAAAAATCTGTATTAGGGTTTCAAAAGTCTCTTCCACTGCTGAGACAAATGCAGCCTACAGGGCAACTCTGTAGTCTGTAGTAAAGCGTCAAAGTTTAGAAAGATATTCAGACAAATGTGGAGAAGAGAAACGCCTATTCTGAAAAAAAAAAATGGAGAGACGTGTGTTTAAGCAAATTGAGATGTACAAGTAAAAAAGTTAAGCACCAAACGGGTTTAAGGTCGACCAAGGAAACCTGGCGACATATAAAAAAAACGTACTTAAATTATGTAAGGAGCACGGCAGAGACCAAGATGACATGCCTGAACAAATTAATGGCGACCACTCGACTAAAATGAGGATTAAACTGCAATAACTAAAAGGAGATAAAACCGGATGTGCTAAGAGGTTAAGCCCTATTTCAATATGCGGTTATATCACTATGTGAAAGGCTAAAACCCAAAGTTAATGATATACATAACTGGAACCTATCAGTTACAAGCTTTTCACAAAAGGTCAAATAGCGACACTCGCCCTGTATAGCCCAGCACATCAACAACTTATAAAAATGTTGAGAAAGTGAAAAAAATTGCTATGAAGAATCATCGGATCTCCATTAGAGAAGTTGCTGAGAATGACGGCATATCAGTTGGCCCATGCCATGTATTCTTCCGGAAATTTTGGGTATAAAGCATGTGGCAGCGAAGTTTGTTCCAAAATTACTGAAATTTGATCATCGTCGCATTAGCATTGTTCAGGAATTGTTGAATGACGTCAACGGCGGTCCAGATTTGCTTAAATAGTGAAGAATCATGGGTATATGGTTATAACATTAAAACCAAAGACTAAATATCTCAATGGCAAAGCCCAGGAGAGACAAGGCAAAATAAAGCACTTCAAATTTTAATACCTTTGCGTGGTTCAATAGGAGTTTTTACCTCATGGTTGTAAAGTCAATAAGGAGTACTATCTTAAAATTATGTGCCGCTTGCGTTAAGCAATACAAAGAAAACGTCCACAATTGTGAAAAACAACTCATGGAAATTTTTCATCACTATAATACACCGGGTCACTCTTCATTGTCTGTTCGTCTAAGCCGCCGTAATCACCAGATTCAGACCCCTGTGACTTTTTTCTAATCCCAAGATTGAATAGACCCATGAAAGGACGGCGCACAGTGGTTCAGAATTGTTTTTCAATGGCTGAAACTCTGTAACTTTTTAAATAATAATTTTCGATCTATAATTCCGTTTCAAATGTGCCAACTAATTTTTACACACTTCCTCTTAAGCCTTTTTACGCACTTCCTCTTAACCGATTTGGCCATATGCCAATCTTGGATGACAATATAATATTTATACCCTTTACCACCATAGGTGGAAAGGGTATTATAAGTTTGTGCTGATGTATGTAACGCATAGAAATATTTGTCTTAGACCCATCTTTTAGTATACCAATAAGCTTAGAATCACTTTCTGAGTCGATTTAGCGATGTCCGTCCGTCCGTCTGGCTGGCTGGCTGGACCCCCATGTAAACCTTGTAATTAAACTACAGGTCGCAATTCTAAAGATAATGATGAAATTTGGCACAGATCATTTGTTTGATAATGGGACCATGGCTATTGAAATTCGTCGAAATCGGTCCATTATTTATGGTACCTCCCATAGGTCCCACTTCCTGGAATTGATATATTGGCCACAAAAATCAATATTTTTTAAATCATATACGGCTTATGTAAACCTAAATCACTGTACCAAATTTCGTTGAAATTGGTACACATTTGACCATTTCTCCCATACAAACTCTTTTCTCAAAACGCACTAAATGGGACTAAAAGGCTCGTAAATCCGAAGATAATGAGAATTTTAAGTTTATTTTTTGCATACATAATTTTTGTAACAACTGTAATCAATTCGCCAAATTTCGAGATCATCGGTCTACATTTGACCTTAGCTCTCATATAAGTCCAAATGACGGAAACAGCTTAAATGTATAAGTTTTGAGAATATGTTTGTATGATGGCAAAATTTAGCAAATATTTGTCTTTATACAGGAAAAAGAATACCTTTGACCTTAGTGGTGAAGGGTATCGTATGGTCGGGCTTGACCGACTATAGCACTTTCTTACTTGTTTTTTTTTTAATTTTTGAAGACAAATATATTTAAAACCATATATAGTATGATTCTTGAAATCGCTTGGGAAATGTCAATTATATATGGTTTAAAGTGATTTATAAGTCTTTGGGGGCCAAATGTGCCGGCCCAATAATATCTAGGCACTAGGTTAAAAACCTAAGCTCTCCAACACTTCTGCTATATGTATTTGTGGTAATTTACTAGAAATTTTGATAAAATTTTGTATGTAAAAATTCATTAAATTAAAAAAAAGTGTTATACGGGCGGGTCCGGGCAGATGAAAAAGCATACATATGCTAAAAGTAAACACTTTCGCCTATCTTTGGATCGTTTCGATTTTTGGTTGTTTTTTGTTCTTTAAAAGTTATACACTATTAAACTTAAAATTTTACGAATATATGGTGGTTTCAAATTCATTACATAATACCCTAACTACAAATTATACAATGTGCGGCGCAAATACCATTTGTTAAAAACAACAGTCCATCCAACATAACAAAAAAATCGCAGCCACTTATCAATAATAGTTTTCAAGAAATCGTAATTAATATGAGATCAAATATTACAATTTTCTTTATATTTCTAAATTAACTTAAATTCTTTGCCTTTAGCATCATGCCACGCCTACTACTGCGAATATTTTGACTAAATTTTTCGGCTACCTTAGTTCTGATATGTTTCCTTTATGATGGCACAAAAATTTTAAAAATCTGTATCAAAAAAAAATATATAGGTTTTGGCCAATGAAAATTGATTCTGAGCCACCGTGCGGCATTTTAAGACTATTGCGGAGATATAAACCGAATCGCTAAGAGAGATTGAAAGCATACCAAAAAGTGCATATTAGAACTGCTTTGAGGATTGGAAAAAATTCTGGCATAAGCGTTTAATATCTAGAGGGACCAAATTGATGGGGAAAATAGAAATTGATAAATAGATATTTTTTTGAGAAAAATCTTAGGAACAATTTTAAATGAAATAAATTCTAATGCCTGGTAATCAGATTCGGAACAGTCTTATATAACACTCTTATTAGCTTTGAGTAATTTATATATATAATTCTCCGACAACATTCTAATTGGAACAAGGGGTACTTCTCTCAGACCATGAGCTGCATCCGATTTTATTTTTAGACTCATTGAAAGGGACCTACGTTTTAACTCCGCCTCCAAACGGTAAATGCATTAGTTAGAAAAGTTTCACATAGCCAATACTCAATAACCAGTGGATAGCTCTGGCCGAGGATTGAACTTGAGACCTCTGGTATGCCAGGCGGATGACTAACCTGCTATACCACGGCGGTTCAAGGTGGTTTGAGTTAAAAAAAAAATGGATTTTTCTAAATATTTTTCATTTATGAGGAGAACCATCGAAATGGACACTTTAGGCAGATGTTACGAACTATAGTTTAAAATGTTTTTTACCGTTCCTAAAATTATCAAACAAACTGTACTTCCCACTAATGACTGAAATTGCATCTTGTACTTGACTTAACTGACATTTGTCTGAAAAAACTATAAAAGTGATAAATTTTGCAAATAATAAAAAAAGAATGACATTCATAAATTTAGCGCAATGTTAATTAGAGATGATTGTTGTGGAGGAACAATTTTTTTTTTATTAATTTATACGTCAGCTGTGTAATATAAATTAAAATATAGTAACGTTAATGGAAGGTTTTAAATGATAGTTTACAGTTAAATAGTATGTAAGTAAATAATTAATAAAAATTAGAATAACAGAAATTAATTTGTTATCAAGGGAAAATTTAGTTTTTAAAAGGGAATAAGAGAAAGGAGGCTTTGGAAGCATTTCATTAGTTGACAAATTTTTTTTTTATTAAAATACGATATTTTTTGAAAATAAATTTTTAAATCAGAGGTAAAATCTTAAGACTTTCTATCAAACGATACAGTTTCCTTTTTGACATTAAATGTGACCCGGTCTATGAAAAGGTGACTTATGACTCAAAAACAAAATTTCCAAAAATTAGAGAATTTTTCGAAATTTTTCGATGTTATTAACTAATTTTTCGAAATTTTGTTTTTGAGTCATAAGCCACCTTTTCCCTTTTCATAGACCGGGTCACATATCTAAAAAGTTTAACCCTGGAAAGTCATCCTTATTTTACATACACTAACGTCATCCTTCGTCATTTTGACTACGTATACTTCAAGGGACTATAAAACTCTTCGTGAACAAAAATGGATACCAAAATAGTTTTCTTATGTATTAATAGACACATTTTAATAAATTTTTAAAGAAATTCATTTGTTTATTTCTTAATTATTAATAAAAACTTAATATATTATAGACCTCTTTTTTTGTTTTAATTTGAAAATAAAATTTTCCGTAGTCATTTTGACGAAGGATGACGTTCTAGGGTTAAAGAATCATAAATGATATAAATCCACAAATATTAAAATTTCCTAAATGTAACGTATATTAAGTACGTATTTTGAGTGAACCACTCTGTTATGTTTAAATTTCACAATGAAGAAAAACTTATTAAAAAGTATTGCATACCTTAAGGATTCTATTAAAAAACTTTACAATTATCTTTAACAGCAGGGCTGGCAAAGATTGTACATTGTACTTTTTTTTATACATTTTTAACCTGATTGGTACCGTGGTGATGTAAAAAGTCTAAAAGTATAAAAGATATAACCACTAAATTTGGCACAAGAAAGTCAATGCCAGCCAGTGTGCAAAATTTTGTCACAATCGGTCACCATTTGACTATAGCTCCCATATAAAAAACTTACGGAAACACAAAAATTCAAAAAGTTTGTGTCCGTCTGTCCGTCAGATAAAAGCGCTATAGCGCCTTAACGAAAGGAGTTAGAGGGACAACATTTTACAAAAGTATTTCGAATATCTTGAAAAAGTTGTGCATTGAAAATGGACAGAATCGGTTCACATTTAGTTAGAGCTCCCATATAACCCCGCCCCGCAAAATACATTAATTCTGATAAATTGAATACAATTGTTATAGCTATGACGACTAAATTTGAAATAGGGAAGTTTTATGCAACTTTTGTTCAGTTTATTAAATTTTATAGGAATCAGTCCATATTTAACTATAGCTTAAGATCTTCATTTAAAAATCACTTTAGTATCCCGTGAAAAGCGGTTCTTACTTGACCGTAGCTATCATACTGCAAGAATTGTTTTATAATATTATAAATATGTTGACAATCGTTCATCGGATCATAGTAGTTTAGGGTACCATAGAACCGGTCGAGCCCGACTATACGACTTTCTTACTGTATATAAAGTTCTAATATATAAATTAATTTGTGTTGTTATACCCACCTTAATATTTCCTTAATATTGACTTAAAAACCAAACGGGATATATATTCTAAATCCTTATGAAATTGTAAGATGATTGAGCGATGTCTGTCTGTCTGTCTGTTGAAATAACGATAAATTTTAAACGAAAGGAGCTAGGTCACTGAAATTTGACACAAATATTCTCCATTTCCTGGAAAATTTTGGTTTTGAAATTAGGCAAAATCGGCTTAAATATTCATCATCTCTGAGAAAGTTTTAGTATTGAAATCGGGCAAAATCGGTTCACATTTGACCATAGCTCCCGTATAACCTCGTCTAATCGCTTATTTGTTAATAAATTACAAATTATAACAGCTATGATGATAAAATTTGGTATATAGAAGTTTTACATAAGCATATAAAATTTCATCAAAATCGCTTCTATTTAGCCATAGCCCACACAAAAAACTTACGAAAACAGCATAAATTCCACCTAAAACACACTTAAATGCCAATAACTCTAAAAGTATAACAGATATAACCACAAAATTTGGCACAAGAAAGTCAATGCCAGCCAGTGTGCAAAATTTTGTCACAATCGGTCACCATTTGACTATAGCTCCCATATAAAAAACTTACGGAAACACAAAAATTCAAAAAGAAAAGGGGGTTTGTGTCCGTCTGTCCGTCAGATAAAAGCGCGATAGCGCCTTAACGAAAGGAGCTAGAGGGACAAAATTTGACAAAAGTATTTTGGATATCTTGAAAAAGTTGTGCATTGAAAATGGACAGAATCGGTTCACATTTAGTTAGAGCTCCCATATAACCCCGCCCAGCAAAATACATTAATTCTGATAAATTGAATACAATTGTTATAGCTATGACGACTAAATTTGAAATAGGGAAGTTTTATGCAACTTTTGTTTAGTTTATTAAATTTTAAAGGAATCAGTCCATATTTGACTATAGCTTTCATATAAAAAACACTCTCGGAAATCTAAAATTGTAGCAAAGGCCAGTTAAAAGCTATTAAATTAGAAACTATGATAGCTCTAGTCACTAAATTTTGCAAGAATAAGCTCTATATATACTAGCCAGTGTGTAAAATTCTGTTACAATCGGCCAACATTTGGCTATAATTCTTATATATAGTACCTGATTGACCGAGCCTTGATCGGGGCTTTATGATAAGCATTTTGAGGCAAATTTTAAAGTTTTTATATATTTTATTTTATACAGTTACAGTTTAACTCATTTTAAATAATTTTGAGAATTGGTCATACCAATAGAAACCTCCTTCGCAACAACTTTGCTAAAGATTATAGTCTGATCAAATGCACAGTTTACGATTTAATTCATTTTGAGTAGTTTTCAGTGGTGCCTCATGAAGTCGTTCATACCACTAAGAAACCTTCATCTGCTTATGCGTAACAACTTTGCTTATGATCATAACATGATCAAATGCACAGGTTATGATTTAATTCACTTATAGTCTGATCAAATGCACAGTTTACGATTTAATTCATTTTGAGTAATTTTCAGTGGCGCCACTGTCGGACTTTGGTCATTCCAATTAATAAACCTTCGTCGGATTATCCGCAATAACTTTGCTAAAAATTATAGCATGATTAAATGTACAGTTTACGATTAAATTGACTTTAAGTACATTTCAGTGGCGCCACCTGTCGAAATTTCTTCATACCAACTAAGAAACCTTCGTCGGCTCATGTGCAACAACATTGCTAAAGATTATAGCATGATTATATGTACAGCTTACGATTAAATTGACTTTGAGTAATTTTCAGTAGCGCCACCTGTCGGAAATTATTCACACCAATTAAAAAGCATTCGCCGGCTCATGCGCTACAACTTTGCAAAAGATCATAGTATGATCAAATGTACAGTTTACGATTTAATTAATTTTTAGTAATTTTTAGTGGCGCCACCTGTCGGAAATTCGGTTTACCAACTTAAAAACCTCCGCCGGCTTATCCGCAACATCTTTGCTAAAGAGCATAACATGATCAAATTCACAGTTTACTATTCTATAAAGAACATACATACAGACAAACATTCATTTGTTTTAACGTTATAACATTACTAATTTTTCCCATTTTTATCCCCTAATTTCAAAAAGTTCCATATGCATAATTGGTACTTCTTTGGTACCAATTGAATGCGGTACATTTTATTAGAAAGCAGTTAACATAATTTTCCTATTCATATTACTTTTGTAGATGTTAAGTTATCATTTTATCCCTTTTTTACCCATTTTGGCCCCAAAATCAAAAAAGTACCAAATACGTGTTTAATGTTTCTTTCACATCTATTGATTGCAGTACAAAGTTTCTTTCTATATTATTTAGTTTAAAATATAAGAGTGGATTAACAAAGTACCAAAAAAACTATTTTCACCCTTTTTTACCCCTTATCGGACATAGTTTCAAAAAAGTACCAAACACCTGTCCGTTTATTTTCATAGCTGTTTGAAACGTAATTTAAATTTTGTTTCTATACCTATTACTTAAGGAGATATAGCGTTTTCGGTTTTTTCCCCTTTTTACCCGTTTTTACCCACTTAGAGGCAAAGGTTCCAAAAGTCACTTCTTCTTCGACCTATACATCAAAAAAGATACCCACTGTCCAAATTTTATCAAAATCGTTAGAGCTGTTTTCGAGATAGTCATTCTATATATATGTAAATACATACAATTATTGCTCGTTTAAGAATATAAGTACCTGGTAGACCGAGCCTTGCTCGGAGCTTTATGATAAGCATTTTGAGGAAAATTTTAAAGTTTTTATATATTTTATATTATAAAGTGCTAAAATAAATTAAGAGGAAAGACATTGTAGAAATATTCAGTTAATTTTGAATTATTTGATTTATTTTGTCCGACCAACACATAGTTTGCATAGTTTACAGTTAAGTCATTTTGAATAATTTTGGAAATTATTCATATCAACAGAAACCTCTGTCGACTCATGCGCAACAACTTTGCTAAATATTATAGCCTGATCAAATGCACAGTTTACGATTTAATTCATTTTGAGTAGTTTTCTGTGGCGCCACCTGTCGGACTTTGCTTATTCCAATTCATAAAACTTCTTCGGCTTATCCGTAACAACTTTGCTGAAGATTATAGCATGATTAAATGTACAGCATACGATTAAATTGACTTTGAGTAAATTTCAGTAGCGCCACCTGTCGAAATTACTTCATACCAACTAAGAAAACTTCGTCGGCTCATGTGCAACAACTTTGCTAAAGATTGTAGCATGATTAAATGTACAGATTACGATTAAATTGACTTTGAGTAAGTTTCTGTAGCGCCACCTGTCGGAAATTATTCATACCAACTAAAAAGCCTTCGTCGGCTCATGCGCTACAACTTTGCTAAAGATCATAGCATGATCAAATGTACAGTTTATGATTTAATTAATTTTTAGTAATTTTCAGTGGCGCCATCTGTCGGAAATTATTCTTTTCAACTTAAAAACCTTCGCCGGCTTATCCGCAACATCTTCGCTAAAGAGCATAACATGATTAAATTCACAGTTTACTAGTCTATAAAGAACATACATACAGACAAACATTCATTTGTTTAAAATAATACTAATTTTCCCCCTTTTTATTCCCTAATTTCTAAAAGTTTCATATGCATATTTGGTACTTTTTTGATGCCAATTGAATTCGGTACATTTTTTTAAAACGCATTTAACATAATGTATAATGTTCCTATTCATATTACTTTGGAGATGTTAAGTTATCATTTTATCCCTTTTTTACCCATTTTGGCTCCAAAATCAAAAAAGTAGCAAATACGTGTTTCATGTTTCTTTTACATCTATTGATTGCAGTACCAAGTTTCTTTCTATATTCTTTAGTTTAAAATATAAGAGTGGGTTAAAAAGGTGCCAAAAAAATTATTTTCACCCTTTTTTACCCCCTATCGGTCATAGTTTCAAAAAAGTACCGAACACCTGTCCGCTTATTTTCATAGCTGTTTAAAACGTAATTTTAATTTTGTTTCTATACCTATTACTTTAGGAGATATAGCGTTTTCGATTTTTTCCCCTTTTTACCCGTTTTTACCCTCTTAGAGGTAAAAGTTCCAAAAGTTCCTTCTTCTTCGACCTATACATCAAAAAAAATACCCACTGTCCAAATTTGATCAAAATCGTTAGAGCCATTTTCGAGATAGCCATTCTATATATATATATATATATATATATATATATATATATATATAAATACATACAATTATTATCGTTTAAGAATATAAGATAATAAGATAAGATAAGAATATAAGATAACATCCCCTTTTTATATCTACAATCAAAAAGATTTGGAGGTACATTCATTATATTAAGATTGCACCTATGAAATTAGATAGGCATCAATCAATGTTCAGACCAGACTTTATATATGATGGATGCATTAGGAACTCCTAACGAAATATATGGACCTGCCGTATTACTAATAACGTGTTTAGGCTAACTACATATTAAGCACAACGAAAAGTATTTAACAACTTATTAATGTAAAACTATACCCGGTTATGAGACCGAATTAAGATATTTTTAAATGTTGAACTATAAAGCTACTGCAACCGAATTTAGTATAAATATTTTACCAACAATACCAAGTAGCGTAACAAATATTTTCGAGTTTGGTCCACATTTTGAATTAGCTGCACCCTCGTAGATATATAATTTAACACAACTTGTTGGTGGATAAATAAGATTCGGCACATACGAATATACTTGTCTTACTTGCCTTTACATGATTTTGTCAATTAAAAAATAATATAATAGTAACATTTTTCATTACTCGAAGTCCACGTTTTAGATAAGATCCATTCTATAGTTAAGGATTTGATACCAGTCAAATGAGTCATTTTTTTTAATACAATATAGTCCATATAAATAATGTTACCATCATGGTCTAAAAAGTAAAATTTGTTTTTATATTTGGTACAAAATCATGAAACCCATTTTCCATCCCTGTTTTGCAGATCACGCAACTACCGGCCGAGTAGTATGCGCAAAGTAAGAAGGCGAGCTGTTTTCAAGAATGGCGACTGCAATGTGCTACAGAAAAACCTGACCAAGAGGCGTCTACGTTTTCTGCAGGACATGTACACCACCCTGGTGGACTCACAATGGCGCTGGACTCTATTGGCTTTTGCCTTGTCCTTTATCTTGTCATGGCTCTTTTTCGCCGTCTTATGGTGGTTAATTATGTATACACATGGAGATCTGGAGGAACTGCATCTGCCACATAATCAGGGTAAGTAAATAATTTATAATTCCCATTCAAACTAATAAAATAAAGTAAAAATCTTATAATTATTAGAGGACAGTGGCTGGCAACCTTGTGTTTCCGCCATTAATGGTTTCACCTCCTGCTTTCTGTTCTCCATTGAAACCCAACACACCATTGGTTATGGTGTACGCACCACTTCGGAAGAATGTCCCGAGGCTATATTCATGATGTGCTTCCAATCCATTTATGGTGTTATGTCCTCAGCCTTTATGGCTGGTATTGTTTTTGCCAAAATGACTCGTGCCAAACAAAGGGCACAAACTTTACTCTTCTCGAAAAATGCCGTTATTTGCCAAAGAGATGGTGCTCTCTGCTTGATGTTCCGTGTGGGAGATATGCGTAAATCTCATATCATTGGCGCCAGCGTCAGAGCCCAACTGATACGTACTCGCACCACCAAGGAAGGTGAGGTGATGACTCAACATTTCACTGACATGGAAATTGGTAGCGATGAATGTGGTTCCGATATTTTCTTCATATGGCCCATGATCATAGAGCATAAGATCGATGAAAGCTCTCCCCTGTACAATATCTCAGCCACTGATTTGCTACAAGATAAATTTGAAATTATTGTCATACTCGAGGGCACGGTCGAATCAACGGGTCAATCCACTCAGGCTCGTTCCAGTTATATTAACAATGAAATCTTGTGGGGTCATCGTTTTGATCCTGTTGTTGTCTACAACAAAGATCGTCAGGCCTATGAGATTGATTATGCTCGTTTCAATGAAACCACTCAGGTGGATACTCCCCTATGCAGTGCCCGGGATTTGAATGAAATTTATAAACTACAGGAAGGCTTTACTACTCCGGGTAAGTTTTTCCTTTGAATAAAGGTTTATGGGTTAATGTTAGTACTCGTCAGCTCATTTGTTCATGTTATTTACTCATTTGACATTATTTTTAGTGGCTCATGTTCTAAAATTATTGGATTTTATTAATGTCTCACATTCATCTTCATTCAGCTTAAGTGCTAGTTGTGGGGGTTATAAGAGGATCTAGGGGTTTATGGGTAAGGTGTTATGCATTTTTAAACCATTTTTTTATACAAACTGCAATATTAGATAATTATAATCATTATGTAGATTATTATCCATCGAACCATAACCTTAAATACCAGACCCTACCCTACTTTTAGAATAAAATAACATATAAGATAGTCAATAATTGTTAGAACACATCAAATTTTGTTCTATAGAAAAATTCTGATTGATTTCGGATTTTATTTTTTTTTTTAATAAAAAACTGAAGAAAATTTATTTCAACAAATTTTCAGGCAAAATGTTCCATAGAAAAAAACTTTTTATCATAAATTGAAATTAAACAATTTTTTATAGAAAACAAGTAAGAAAGCGCTATAGTCGGTCAAGCCCGACCATACGATACCCTTTACCATTAACGTCAAAGGTGTTCTTTTTCGTGTATAATGACAAATATTTCCTAAACCTTGTCATAATACACACATTTTCTTATAATTATTTATTTAAGCTGTTTCCGTCATTGGGCTTATATGAGAGCTAGGGTCAAATGTGGACCGATTATCTCCAAATTTGACAAATTGATTACAGTTGTACAAAAATTATGTATGCAAAAAGTAAACTTAAATTTCGCATTATCTTCAGATTTACTAGAGTTTTTGTGATTTTTGTCGCATTTAGTGCGTTTTGGCAGAAGAGTTGTATGGGAGCTATGGTCAAATGAGGACCGATTTCTAAATTTGGTACAGTGATTTTGGTTTACATAAGCATTATTTGTTTTAAATTTCATTTAAAAATATTGATATTTGTGGCCAATATATCAATTCCGGGAAGTGGGACCTATGAGATATACCATAAATAATACACCTATGGGATATACCATAAACAATACACCTACTTCATGAAATTATCTTAAGATTTGCGACCTGTACTTTGATTACATGGTTTACATGGGGGTCCAGCCAGACGGACGGACGAACGGACGGATTGACATCGCTAAATCAACTCAGAAAGTTATTCTAAGTCTATTGGTATACTAAAAGGTGGGTCTAAGACATATATTTCTTTGCGTTACATACATCAGCACAAACTTATAATACCCTTTCCACCTATGGTGGTGAAGGGTATAAAAATGTCTGTATATTTTTCTTTATAGAAATTTTTTCTTTAAAAAAAGTTTTTGTGGAAAATTTTTCTGTAGAAACATTTTCTATAGAAAATTTTTTAAAGAAAATTTTTCTATAGAAAAAATGTTTCTGTATAAAACATTTCGGTAGAAAATTTTTCTATACTGCGACCAAAATTTGTATACCCACCATCAAAAAAATTGGAGGTATATTGAGATTGTCATTCCGTTTGTAATTTCCTTAATATACGCTCAAAAACCAAAATTGAAGTATATTCTGAATCCTTATGAAACTCTAAGACGATTGAGCGATGTCCATCTGCCTGTCTGTCGGTTGTTGGCACGATAAAACCTTAACGAAAGGACATAGGTCACTGCTATGATGACAAAATTTGGTTAACATAAGTTTTACATAAGTACTAGGCACATACAATTTCATCGAAATCGCATATAAAATTTCATCGAAATCGGTTCACATTTAACCATAGCTCCCATACAAAAAACTTATAGAAACAGTCTAAATTTTACCTAAAATACACTTAAATGCCAATAAATGATAAACTGTAATAGTTTTGGCCACTAAATTCAGCACAAGGAAGTCGTATGTCAATGCCAGCCAATGTGCAAAATTTGACCATAGCTCCCATATAAAAGACTTACGGAAACACAAAAATACAAAAAGAAAAGGGGGTTTATGTCCGTCTGTCCATCAGATAAGAAAAGAGCTAGAGGGACGAAATTTTACAATAGTATTTTCGATATCTTAAGGAAGTTGTGTTGAAAATGGACGTAATCGGTTCACATTTAGTTAGAGCTCCCATATGACCCCGCCCCAATACAATAGGGAAGTTTTTGCAACTATTGGTCAGTATTTAAAATTTTATAGGTATCGGTCCATACTTTACTATAGCTTTTATATAAAAAACAGCCATGGAAACCAAAATAAAAATGAAGCAAAGGCCAGTTAAAAGCTTTTAAATTAAAAACTATGATAGCTATGGCCACTTAATTTTGCAAGAATAAGCTCTATATAAATACCAGCCAGTTTTGTTACAATCGACAACATCCCCTTTTTATACCCACCATCAAAAAGAATGGGGGTATATTGAGATTGTCATTCCGTTTGTAATTTCCTTAAAATTGGCTCAAAAATCAAAAATCTGAATCCTTATGAAATTCTAAGACGATTGAGCGATGTCCGTCTGTCTGTCTGTTGAAATCACGATAACGCCTAAACGAAGGGAGCTAGCTCACTGAAACTTAGCAGAAGCATTCTTCATCTACGAAAAATTTTTGGTATTGTAATTGGGCAAAATCGGTTAACATTTGACCATAGCTCCCGTATAACCTCGTCTAGGCTAATCGCTTATATGCTAATAAATGACAAATTATAACAGCTATGATGACAAAATTTGGTATCCAGAAGTTCTACATAAGCACTAGGCAGCATATTAAATTTCATCAAAATCGGTTCTCATTTAACCACAGCTCCCATATAAAAAACTTACGGAAACAGCCGAAATTCCACCTGAAACTCGCTAAAATGCCAATAAATAATAAACTGTAATAGCTTTGGCCACTAAATTTAGCACAAGCAAGTCTCATGTGAATGCCAGCCAGCGTGCAAAATTTTGTTACAATTTGTCGCCATTTGACCATAGCTCCCATATAAAAAACTTACAGAAACACAAAAAGAAAATGAGATTTATGTCCGTCAGATAAAAGCGCGACAGCTCCTTAACTACAAAAGCTAGATAGACAAAATTTTAAAAAAGTATTTTTGATATGTAACAAAAGTTGTGTACAGAAAATAGGCGAAATCGGTTCACATTTAGTTAGAGCTCCCATACAACCCCGCCCAAGGAAACACATGAATGCTGATAAATTGAGTGCAATTGTAATAGCTATGACGATTAAATTTAGATTAAAGTAGTTTTATGCAACTATTGGTCAGTATATCAAATTTTATAGGAATCGGTCCATATTTGGCTATAGCTTTCATATAAAAAGCACTTCCGGAAACCAAAAAATCTATAGCAAGGACCAGTTAAAAGCTATTAAATTACAAACTATTATTATATTGCAAAAATAAGCTTTATATAAATACCAGCCAATATGTGAAATTTTGTTACAATCGGTCAACATTTGGCTATAATTCTTATATATATATGTATATTACATCCCCTTTTTTATATCTTTTTATCTACACTCAAAAAAATTCGAAGGTACAAGCAGCATATTAAGATTATGTATATGGTAGATCCTAGCAAAATATGTGGACCTGTCGTATTACTGTCAACTTATTTATCCTAACTAAATATTGTTGAAAATAATTTAGTTTGTTTGTATAATTATTCATTCATATACTTGTTGTTTTTATACTTTGTTAGAATTTTATATTTCTAACATAGAAGTTTTTGAAAATTTTGTAAATGTGTTTTATTTTAATTTGAATTGAAAATAAAAATTTACTCTTTTACCAATTACTACCAAATAAACAACTACAAATTTTTTCTCTGCTAACAAATATTAAGCTTAACGAAAAGTATTTAACAACTTATTAATATAAAACCATACCCGGTTAATAATAGTATAAATGTTTTATCATATTATTGTTAATATATTTAATTAATTTACATATGAGCAAATCCTGACGGATGTGACGGACGATACATTTGTACGGATTTTGTTATACTTAAATGAATCCCATTATCATTTTACACGGGGTATCTTTGCATAGATTTCAGAGAATATTAGAAAATCGATTGTGCTCTCGAATGTCATTTGTTAATTTACAAACTTGCTTTGGAGAAAAAAGATATTCGCTTTTAAAGTGCTGTGACGGACGCTACAAAAAATGGAAGTGACTTTTTTTTCAACACGTATTTCTGTAATTTTTTTCAAAACGGTCATAGTAGTAAAAAAAATTGTAAATACATTGAAGATAGAGGAAAATCAGAAAATTACAAAACCGCTTTTATAAAATATTTTAAAAATTCTAGTTTCACCAAAAATCCACCAATGAACTGTTGCGGACGCTACATGACGTACGAATGTTTTTTATTAGAACAAGTATGGACGGGCTTGACCGACTATAGCACTAGTCGGTCAAGCCCGACCATACGATACCCTTCACCACTAAGGTCAAAGGTGTTCTTTTTACTAATTAAAGACAAATATTTGCTAAATTTTGCCATCATACAAACATATTCTCAAAACATATACATTTAAGTTGTTTCCGTCATTTGGACTTATATGAGAGCTAGAGTCAAATGTAGACCGATGATGTCGAAATTTGGCGAATTGATTACAGTTGTTACAAAAATTATGTATGCAAAAAATAAACTTAAAATTCTCAATATCTTCGGGTTTACGAGCCTTTTAGTACAATTTAGTGCGTTTTGAGCTATAGTAAAATGTGGACCGAATTCAATGAAATTTAGTACAGTGATTTAAGTTTACATAAGCCGTATACGATTTAAAATATTGATTTTTGTGGCCAATATATCAATTCCGGGAAGTGGGACCTATGGGAGGTACCACAAATAATGGGCCGATTTCGACGAATTTCAATAGCCATGGTTCCATTATCAAACAAATGATCTGTGCCAAATTTCATCAAATTATCTTTCTAATTGCGACCTGTAGTTTGATTACAAGGTTTACATGGGGGTCCAGCCAGCCAGCAAGACGGACGGACGGACATCGCTAAATCGACTCAGAAAGTGATTCTAAGCTTATTGGTATACTAAAATATGGGTCTAAGACAAATATTTCTATGCGTTACATACATCAGCACAAACTTATAATACCTTTTTCCACCTATGGTGGTGAAGGGTATAAAAAATGCATATTTCATATTTTTTAAGGGTTCGTAAAAATAATGCTGTTATTTGTTCCCGAATTTCATCTCCTTCACTTTCATGTTCGCGGTAAAAATGCGATTTTTGTGAACAATTTAAAAAAAATCAAAAATCAATATTTTTCACGAACCAGGTACAATTGGAGAAAAAAAAATTGCACTAGTGAAATTAACAAAAACCTTTATTTCTGTGACGGACGCTACATACTGTGATACCTTTTTTACTTGACGTTATTTATATCACTCCAGTTACTTTTGATGGGGTCTTTTACGTCTTATTGTATACAATTA
Organism: Stomorhina lunata; assembly: GCA_933228675.1. Lineage (NCBI taxonomy): Eukaryota > Metazoa > Arthropoda > Insecta > Diptera > Rhiniidae > Stomorhina > Stomorhina lunata. Next base: position 45,943,112 of record OW121740.1, on the reverse strand, counting down.
AGCAGACTTTGAGCCCCTACTGAAACTTGATACCAAAATGTCTGTTTTTGCGATTTTTATGAACTTTTAAAATGTTTTCGGATTTGCCCATATCAACAAATTCATTTTAAATTTTTGTTATTTAGATAATAATGGGAATTGCACTCATAAATATTTAACTCATTTATTTCAAATCATTAGATATTTAAAACCTTTAAATATTTTAAGCTGCCTAGAAGAATTTTTGAAATAATATCGTTAACCCTTTGTAACCAAGATTTCTGGTGGTGTTAAAATGTTTAAAATTTTTGGCAAGTGTAATACAAGAATAAGAAGAAAAACCTATATATTGATATTTTGCCAGCAAATGTCAGTATATTTTCACGAAATTTAGAAAAATAAGGCTTAGATGAACAAAAATAATTTTACTAGATGTTTTTAAAATCAGCCAAATCAAGACCTTCTGACTAAAGCCTTTTAAATGCGTCGAAACTCACAAAAACTCTTCTAAATCTGAAGATAATCCCAACTTTTGGTTTATTTTTTTTATATAGCACTTTTGTATGAACCGTAATCAAATTTCTTAATTTAGATTAAATCGGCCCACATTTCGCAGTATGTCATGTAAGGGTTAAATTAAAAATTCATAATGCATTTTGATAACTTAATTTTTAACAAGTGTTTTTTTTATTGTTATTATATTATTACAATTTTATTGTTCAATTCATATTAATATGATATCGCATTGTATCTCGTATTTTATGTTCATTTTCTGTTAACTCGCCTGTAAAATTTATCATGGGTGTATATTTATTTGTTAATGTTTATTATTGTATTTTTATATGATATTTTTTTATGTTTATTTTTAACAGAAACCACATTTACTATGCGTCAAATGTCCTTCGTCTCACCATCCGATCAGGCATCATAAGCAAATTTTCAAACAAAAGACATTTTTATATGTAACAGCAAAAGTTCTTGAAAAAAACCTAAAAATAGATAATTTCGAAAAATATTAAACCAAATTCATTTCAATAACGAACAATGTCCAAAATGATTAAACTAAAATAAATTTAATTTACAAACAAATAAATCAGTGAAATAAATAAAAATAAGAGGAAATCATGTTATAAACCATAAAAAGTGAAAATAAATAAAATCACAATAATTTTAATTTAGAATGAAAAAATAACAAAAAAAGAAACTGAAATATATTTATGATCATGTTTTATTCTATTTAAGTTTTATTGGTTGTTATTATCTGTTATTTCAGTAGATAATAGTTTAAATAAATGTATTTGTTTTAAGTTTTAAGGCGACATTCATTTTTACATATGTATGTATTTATGTATGTTTGTACTGCACTTGTATGTGTTTTATTAATAAAAAAAATATAAAAAAAAATGTAAAATATTGTTATTTTTACAATTGAAAAAAATTGTGTTCAACCTGCAAAATTTTTACTCACATGCATTTTTTGTGATATCTTTTATTTTAATTAATCATAATAAATGATTAAATAAACATAAATATTGGTTATGGGAAAAGGTAATTTTAATGATAAGTTTAATAAAAATAAATAAATAGGAAGACCCATGCCAAAGAGTCTTTAATATAAAGAAGTTGCACTTCCATACATTGATTTGCTGTATGGTCGTTTTGAAAAATCCCATAAAAAAAGAGAGTATACTCTTATTCGGAAACAACTAATGGAGACGATTACCCAATACGACAAAACTAAGATACACATTCGTGCTAAAATTGTCGATGGGACGAGTTTTCTGTAGAAAAATTGTCGATGGGACGAGTTTTCTATAGAAAAATTGTCGATGGGACGAGTTTTCTATAGAAAAATTGTCGATAGGACGAGTTTTCTATAGAAAAATTGTCGATGGGACGAATTTTCTATAGAAAAACTGTCGATGGGACGAGTTTTCTATAGAAAAATTGTCGATGGGACGAGTTTTCTATAAAAAATTGTCGATGGGACGAGTTTTCTATAGAAAAATTGTCGATGGGACGAGTTTTCTATAGAAAAATTGTCGATGGGACGAGTTTTCTATAGAAAAATTGTCGATGGGACGAGTTTTCTATAGAAAAATTGTCGATGGGACGAGTTTTCTATAGAAAAAGTGTTGATGTGACGAGTTTTCTATAGAAAAATTGTCGATGGGACGAGTTTTCTATAGAAAAATTGTCGATGGGACGAGTTTTCTATAGAAAAATGGTCGATGGGACGAGTTTTCTATAGAAAAATTGTCGATGGTACGAGTTTTCTATAGAAAAATTGTCGATGGGACGAGTTTTCTATAGAAAAATTGTCGATGAGACGAGTTTTCTATAAAAAAATTGTCGATGGGACGAGTTTTCTATAGAAAAACTGTCGATGGGACGAGTTTTCTATAGAAAAATTTTCGATGGGACGAGTTTTCTATAGAAAAATTGTCGATGGGACGAGTTTTCTATAGAAAAATTGTCGATGGGAAGAGTTTTCTATAGAAAAATTGTCGATGGGACGAGTTTTTTATAGAAAAATTGTCGATGGGACGAGTTTTCTATAGAAAAATTGTCGATGGGACGAGTTTTCTATAGAAAAATTGTCGATGGGACGAGTTTTCTATAGAAAAATTGTCGATGGGACGAGTTTTCTATAGAAAAATTGTCGATGGGACGAGTTTTCTATAGAAAAATTTTCGATGGGACGAGTTTTCTATAGAAAAATTTTCGATGGGACGAGTTTTCTATAGAAAAATTGTCGATGGGACGAGTTTTCTATAGAAAAATTGTCGATGGGACGAGTTTTCTATAGAAAAATTGTCGATGGGACGAGTTTTCTATAGAAAAATTGTCGATGGGACGAGTTTTCTATAGAAAAATTGTCGATGGGACGAGTTTTCTATAGAAAAATTGTCGATGGGACGAGTTTTCTATAGAAAAATTGTCGATGGGACGAGTTTTCTATAGAAAAATTGTAGATGGGACGAGTTTTCTATAGAAAAATTGTCGATGGGACGAGTTTTCTATAAAAAAATTGTCGATGGGACGAGTTTTCTATAAAAAAATTGTCGACGGGACGAGTTTTCTATAGAAAAATTGTCGACGGGACGAGTTTTCTATAGAAAAATTGTCGACGGGACGAGTTTTCTATAGAAAAATTGTCGACGGGACGAGTTTTCTATAGAAAAATTGTCGACGGGACGAGTTTTCTATAGAAAAATTGTCGACGGGACGAGTTTTCTATAGAAAAATTGTCGACGGGACGAGTTTTCTATAGAAAAATTGTCGACGGGACGAGTTTTCTATAGAAAAATTGTCGACGGGACGAGTTTTCTATAGAAAAATTGTCAACGGGACGAGTTTTCTATAGAAAAATTGTCGACGGGACGAGTTTTCTATAGAAAAATTGTCGACGGGACGAGTTTTCTATAGAAAAATTGTCGACGGGACGAGTTTTTCTACAGAAAAATTGTCGACGGGACTAGTTTTCTATACAAAAATTGTCGACGGGACGAGTTTTCTATAGAAAAATTGTCGACGGGACGAGTTTTCTATAGAAAAATTGTCGACGGGACGAGTTTTCTATAGAAAAATTGTCGACGGGACGAGTTTTCTATAGAAAAATTGTCGACGGGACGAGTTTTCTATAGAAAAATTGTCGACGGGACGAGTTTTCTATAGAAAAATTGTCGACGGGACGAGTTTTCTATAGAAAAAATTGTCGACGGGACGAGTTTTCTATAGAAAAATTGTCGACGGGACGAGTTTTCTATAGAAAAATTGTCGACGGGACGAGTTTTCTATAGAAAAATTGTCGACGGGACAAGTTTTCTATAGAAAAATTGTCGACGGGACGAGTTTTCTATAGAAAAATTGTCGACGGGACAAGTTTTCTATAGAAAAATTGTCGACGGGACGAGTTTTCTATAGAAAAATTGTCGACGGGACGAGTTTTCTATAGAAAAATTGTCGACGGGACGAGTTTTCTATAGAAAAATTGTCGACGGGACGAGTTTTCTATAGAAAAATTGTCGACGGGACGAGTTTTCTATAGAAAAATTGTCGACGGGACGAGTTTTCTATAGAAAAATTGTCGACGGGACGAGTTTTCTATAGAAAAATTGTCGACGGGACGAGTTTTCTATAGAAAAATTGTCGACGGGACGAGTTTTCTATAGAAAAATTGCGACGGGACGAGTTTTCTATAGAAAAATTGTCGACGGGACGAGTTTTCTATAGAAAAATTGTCGACGGGACGAGTTTTCTGTAGAAAAATTGTCGACGGGACGAGTTTTCTATAGAAAAATTGTCGACGGGACGAGTTTTCTATAGAAAAATTGTCGACGGGACGAGTTTTCTATAGAAAAATTGTCGACGGGACGAGTTTTCTATAGAAAAATTGTCGACGGGACGAGTTTTCTATAGAAAAATTGTCGACGGGACGAGTTTTCTATAGAAAAATTGTCGACGGGACGAGTTTTCTATAGAAAAATTGTCGACGGGACGAGTTTTCTATAGAAAAATTGTCGACGGAACGAGTTTTCTATAGAAAAATTGTCGACGGGACGAGTTTTCTATAGAAAAATTGTCGACGGGACGAGTTTTCTATAGAAAAATTGTCGACGGGACGAGTTTTCTATAGAAAAATTGTCGACGGGACGAGTTTTCTATAGAAAAATTGTCGACGGGACGAGTTTTCTATAGAAAAATTGGTCGACGGGACGAGTTTTCTATAGAAAAATTGTCGACGGGACGAGTTTTCTATAGAAAAATTGTCGACGGGACGAGTTTTCTATAGAAAAATTGTCGACGGGACGAGTTTTCTATAGAAAAATTGTCGACGGGACGAGTTTTCTATAGAAAAATTGTCGACGGGACGAGTTTTCTATAGAAAAATTGTCGACGGGACGAGTTTTCTATAGAAAAATTGTCGACGGGACGAGTTTTCTATAGAAAAATTGTCGACGGGACGAGTTTTCTATAGAAAAATTGTCGACGGGACGAGTTTTCTATAGAAAAATTGTCGACGGGACGAGTTTTCTATAGAAAAATTGTCGACGGGACGAGTTTTCTATAGAAAAATTGTCGACGGGACGAGTTTTCTATAGAAAAATTGTCGACGGGACGAGTTTTCTATAGAAAAATTGTCGACGGGACGAGTTTTCTATAGAAAAATTGTCGACGGGACGAGTTTTCTATAGAAAAATTGTCGACGGGACGAGTTTTCTATAGAAAAATTGTCGACGGGACGAGTTTTCTATAGAAAAATTGTCGACGGGACGAGTTTTCTATAGAAAAATTGTCGACGGGACGAGTTTTCTATAGAAAAAATTGTCGACGGGACGAGTTTTCTATAGAAAAATTGTCGACGGGACGAGTTTTCTATAGAAAAATTGTCGACGGGACGAGTTTTCTATAGAAAAATTGTCGACGGGACGAGTTTTCTATAGAAAAATTGTCGACGGGACGAGTTTTCTATAGAAAAATTGTCGACGGGACGAGTTTTCTATAGAAAAATTGTCGACGGGACGAGTTTTCTATAGAAAAATTGTCGACGGGACGAGTTTTCTATAGAAAAATTGTCGACGGGACGAGTTTTCTATAGAAAAATTGTCGACGGGGACGAGTTTTCTATAGAAAAATTGTCGACGGGACGAGTTTTCTATAGAAAAATTGTCGACGGGACGAGTTTTCTATAGAAAAATTGTCGACGGGACGAGTTTTCTATAGAAAAATTGTCGACGGGACGAGTTTTCTATAGAAAAATTGTCGACGGGACGAGTTTTCTATAGAAAAATTGTCGACGGGACGAGTTTTCTATAGAAAAATTGTCGACGGGACGAGTTTTCTATAGAAAAATTGTCGACGGGACGAGTTTTCTATAGAAAAATTGTCGACGGGACGAGTTTTCTATAGAAAAATTGTCGACGGGACGAGTTTTCTATAGAAAAATTGTCGACGGGACGAGTTTTCTATAGAAAAATTGTCGACGGGACGAGTTTTCTATAGAAAAATTGTCGACGGGACGAGTTTTCTATAGAAAAATTGTCGACGGGACGAGTTTTCTATAGAAAAATTGTCGACGGGACGAGTTTTCTATAGAAAAATTGTCGACGGGACGAGTTTTCTATAGAAAAATTGTCGACGGGACGAGTTTTCTATAGAAAAATTGTCGACGGGACGAGTTTTCTATAGAAAAATTGTCGACGGGACGAGTTTTCTATAGAAAAATTGTCGACGGGACGAGTTTTCTATAGAAAAATTGTCGACGGGACGAGTTTTCTATAGAAAAATTGTCGACGGGACGAGTTTTCTATAGAAAAATTGTCGACGGGACGAGTTTTCTATAGAAAAATTGTCGACGGGACGAGTTTTCTATAGAAAAATTGTCGACGGGACGAGTTTTCTATAGAAAAATTGTCGACGGGACGAGTTTTCTATAGAAAAATTGTCGACGGGACGAGTTTTCTATAGAAAAATTGTCGACGGGACGAGTTTTCTATAGAAAAATTGTCGACGGGACGAGTTTTCTATAGAAAAATTGTCGACGGGACGAGTTTTCTATAGAAAAATTGTCGACGGGACGAGTTTTCTATAGAAAAATTGTCGACGGGACGAGTTTTCTATAGAAAAATTGTCGACGGGACGAGTTTTCTATAGAAAAATTGTCGACGGGACGAGTTTTCTATAGAAAAAATTGTCGACGGGACGAGTTTTCTATAGAAAAATTGTCGACGGGACGAGTTTTCTATAGAAAAATTGTCGACGGGACGAGTTTTCTATAGAAAAATTGTCGACGGGACGAGTTTTCTATAGAAAAATTGTCGACGGGACGAGTTTTCTATAGAAAAATTGTCGACGGGACGAGTTTTCTATAGAAAAATTGTCGACGGGACGAGTTTTCTATAGAAAAATTGTCGACGGGACGAGTTTTCTATAGAAAAATTGTCGACGGGACGAGTTTTCTATAGAAAAATTGTCGACGGGACGAGTTTTCTATAGAAAAATTGTCGACGGGACGAGTTTTCTATAGAAAAATTGTCGACGGGACGAGTTTTCTATAGAAAAATTGTCGACGGGACGAGTTTTCTATAGAAAAATTGTCGACGGGACGAGTTTCCTATAGAAAAATTGTCGACGGGACGAGTTTTCTATAGAAAAATTGTCGATGGGACGAGTTTTCTATAGAAAAATTGTCGATGGGACGAGTTTTCTATAGAAAAATTGTCGATGGCACGAGTTTTCTATAGAAAAATTGTCGATGGCACGAGTTTTCTATAGAAAAATTGTCGATGGCACGAGTTTTCTATAGAAAAATTGTCGATGGCACGAGTTTTCTATAGAAAAATTGTCGATGGCACGAGTTTTCTATAGAAAAATTGTCGATGGCACGAGTTTTCTATAGAAAAATTGTCGATGGCACGAGTTTTCTATAGAAAAATTGTCGATGGGACGAGTTTTCTATAGAAAAATTGTCGATGGGACGAGTTTTCTATAGAAAAATTGTCGATGGGACGAGTTTTCTATAGAAAAATTGTCGATGGCACGAGTTTTCTATAGAAAAATTGTCGATGGCACGAGTTTTCTATAGAAAAATTGTCGATGGGACGAGTTTTCTATAGAAAAATTGTCGATGGGACGAGTTTTCTATAGAAAAATTGTCGATGGGACGAGTTTTCTATAGAAAAATTGTCGATGGCACGAGTTTTCTATAGAAAAATTGTCGATGGCACGAGTTTTCTATAGAAAAATTGTCGATGGCACGAGTTTTCTATAGAAAAATTGTCGATGGCACGAGTTTTCTATAGAAAAATTGTCGATGGCACGAGTTTTCTATAGAAAAATTGTCGATGGGACGAGTTTTCTATAGAAAAATTGTCGATGGGACGAGTTTTCTATAGAAAAATTGTCGATCGGACGAGTTTTCTATAGAAAAATTGTCGATGGAACGAGTTTTCTATAGAAAAATTGTCGATGGGACGAGTTTTCTATAGAAAAATTGTCAATGGGACGAGTTTTCTATAGAAAAATTGTGGATGGGACGAGTTTTCTATAGAAAAATTGTCGGTGGGACGAGTTTTCTATAGAAAAATTGTCGGTGGGACGAGTTTTCTATAGAAAAATTGTCGGTGGGACGAGTTTTCTATAGAAAAATTGTCGGTGGGACGAGTTTTCTATAGAAAAATTGTCGGTGGGACGAGTTTTCTACAGAAAAATTGTCGGTGGGACGAGTTTTCTATAGAAAAATTGTCGGTGGGACGAGTTTTCTATAGAAAAATTGTCGGTGGGACGAGTTTTCTATAGAAAAATTGTCGGTGGGACGAGTTTTCTATAGAAAAATTGTCGGTGGGACGAGTTTTCTATAGAAAAATTGTCGATGGGACATGTTTTCTATTTTTTTTTTTTAGAAATTATTGTTTAAATGTTTATCTGTTGTTTTTGTTGCACTGTAATGATAGTTGTTGTAATTAGTATTGTGTTTGTTTTGTAATTAAAGGTAAGTGATAAAGGCAAAATAAGAACTTGTTAAGCCACCCTAAGTAAATAAATTGAAAATGCTAATAGTAAAATACATTAGTACTTTTATAATTCAAACATAATTGAACAAAACCTTTAAATTGTCCATTATGATCTTTATGTTTTAATTTCAATTACAGAAATTATTATAGATGCGCCCTACGAACCGAAACGGGAAAGTCCGGATTCAGCACAATCATCACCACCCGATAGTCCTACATATGCAGCGAAAAAAGCTGCCATATTTGCATGGCAACTTTCAGCCGATTGTTGACTTCCTTTAGATGATATATAAAATATTGTAAAAGAAATAATTTATACTTTATATTACATCTAAGATATACCATATAGATAAATATTTATACATTTTTGAAAATAAAAAAAAATTCTTGCCATCACAACTTTAATAAGAATATTTTTGATCGTTTCTGGCTAAAACGCCAAAGAACTTCTGCTAAAAAACAAGTAAGAGTGATCACAGGATTTCGTTGCTATTATTCTAGCTATAATAATTAACTATAAAATCAAGATTGAAGTTTTTATAAAAATTTTTTCAAAAAATTAATTTTTGGTATGAAATATGGGAATTTTATTATTTTTGCTCTAGCTATCATAGTTAACGAAAAAATCGACTTTAAAGTTTTTCATAAAAAAATTTCAAAAAATCAATTTTTTTGGAGTGATCACAGGATTTCGTTATTTTTGCTCTAGCTATGATAGTTAACGAAAAAATCGACTTTAAAGTTTTTCATAAAAAAATTTCAAAAAATCAATTTTTTTGGAGTGATCACAGGATTTCGTTATTTTTGCTCTAGCTATGATAGTTAACGAAAAAATCGACTTTAAAGTTTTTCATAAAAAAATTTCAAAAAATCAATTTTTTTGGAGTGATCACAGGATTTCGTTATTTTTGCTCCAGCTATCATAATTAACGAGAAAATCGACTTTAAAGTTTTCACCGTTATTATAATAAAGTGGTGGTCAATTGTAACGCAAAAAGTTTCATTTTGTGGAGTAGTGTTACCAACTTATTTTATTAGAAATATAACAAATTTGTTCAGAGTAATTTATTAACTGGAGATTGTCATTCCGTTTGTAATTTCCTTAATATTAGCTCAAAAACCAAAAGCGATACATATTTTAAATCCGATACACAATAGTTATAATTTAAGTATTAAACTTTCTTCAAACCCCTATAATTACTTTAATCTCATCAGGTTTGGTTTTCGAGATATTGAGCACTTAATGTTTTTGCTAGAAACCTAGTTTTTTGGGAGATTTTGTTTTGATCGCATAGTTTCCAGACTAGCAACAATATCTCGTAAACTATACCTAATGAGATCATAGTAAGTATAGCGGTTGGTAATTCATAATTGGTACGTTATTGTCGTTTAGAGTTGCCAACTTATTTTATTTGGAAATATAACAAATTTTCAGTGTAATTTATTAACAATTATTTTTAACAATTATATGTACAGTACCTGGTTGACCGAGCCTTGCTCGGAGCTATATGATAAGCATTTTGAGGCAAATTTTAAAGTTTTTATATATATTTTATTTTATTTAGTACTAAAATAAATTTAGAGAAAAGACATTGTACAAATATTCAGTTAATTTTGAATTGTTTTATTTATTTTGTCCGACCAACACATAGTTTGCATAGTTTACAGTTTAACTCATTTTAATAATTTTGGAAATTGGTCATAACAGAAACCTCCGCCGGCTCATGCGCAACAACTTTGCTAAATTTCATAGCATGATCAATTGTACAATTTACGATTTAATTAGTTTTTAGTAGCGCCATCTGTCGGAAATTAGTCTTATCAACTTAAAAACCTTCGCCGGCTTATCCGCAACATCTTCGTCAAAGAGCATAACATGATCAAATTCACAGTTTAATATTCTATAAAGAACATACATACAGATAAACATTAATTTGTTTAAAAGTTATAACATTACTAATTTTTTACCCTTTTTATCCTCTAGTTTCAAAAAGTTCCATATGCATATTTGGTACTTCTTTGGTACCAATTGATTTTGGTACATTTTATTAAAACGCAGTTAACGTAATGTTCCTATTCATATTACTTTTTGAGATGTTAAGGTTTAATTTTATCCCTTTTTTACCCATTTTGGTACCAAAATCAAAAAAGTACCAAATACGTGTTTAATGTTTCTTTCACATCTATTGATTTCAGTACAAAGTTTCTTTATATATTATTTAGTTTAAAATGTAAGAGTGGGTTAAAAAAGTAACAAAAAAACTATTTTCAACCTTTTTTACCCCCTGTCGGACATAGTTTCAAAAAAGTACCAAGCACCTGTCCGCTGATTTTCATAGCTGTTTAAAATGTAATTTTAATTTTGTTTCTCTTAGAGGCAAAGGTTCCAAAAGTCCCTTCTTCTTTGACCTATACATCAAAAAAGATACCCACTGTCCAAATTTTATCAAAATCGTTAGAGCCGTTTTCGAGATAGTCTATATATATATATATATATATATATCTATATACAATTATTCTTCGTATAAGAATAAAAGATACATACATACATATATATATAGAAATAGCTTCTATAGCTCTAAAATTAAGTACCACTTTCTCCTTTTTGACCAAATAACTTCAATGAAAAAACAGATCCACGCTAGACCCACTAAAATGCAAAAAATAACCATTACCAATTTCATATCTTCCAACTTCATGGGTTCAAATTTTTTCATGCTACTCGTGTCCACCAAACTGATACGCTTCATCTTAACAAATTCCAAAAATCTCAAAGTCTTCCAGTGATTTGTAAGGCCAGTTTCTAAAACACGACCGATAATATAATTCAAATAATTCTCGTAAGGTAAATTTTGTTGCATCGTGAGCCAGGTATAAGAACGCGACATACACATATTCGTTTTTCGGAATCTTTGTTGCGGAAAAAATTTCTGTTGTTCTTCGTAAACCTCCCAGAGATCCGATGTCACTGTAAATATGTAATGGCTATCGAAATTATTGCGTAATGTTCTAAATTGTCTGTAATTGGAAAAAAAATTCCAAAGACATTATTAATGAGTGATGTAAGTGGTATTGAAGACTATCCCAGCTAAGCAGATTAAAATGAAAACTATATTTCGAGCACCAGAAACAGAGTTACCTGCACTTAAGGGTAGTCCCAAAAGCCCTTTGAATACGTCAAGGTTGAAGAGCATATTTATAAAAATAAACTTTTCTCTATTGAGAATATAGGAGACAGCCAAGACAAGAGAACTTAAAACAAAAGTCACTAATATTAAGATTAGGCTTTTGGTATCATAGACAATGACATAAAATCTATAAGCGGGAATAGGTTTTTCTACCGGCACCATTAGACACCAGTCCATATAATAGTAAAAATGAGAGTATGTTACATTTTCATCATTATTTTGCATCGTTAAGTCAGTTGAGATATCGTAGCTGCCATTCGAGACTAATACATCGGTATCAAGTAGAAACATCTCACGATTTAATTCAGGCAACTTGAGCGTTGCATTAAGCTTTTTGGCGCAAACCTTAAACAGATGTTCCACCAGACCTCCTAGTATTAAATTTCCGTTTTTATTTTTGAGTTTATAAGCCCTTGAGCTGACATTATTCCATATAAAATTGATTCGAGTTTTCTGCATATTTAAATGATTTGCAAACAAATTTTCTGTTGAGCTGATTTCAAAATTTTCCAGTTTCATTTTGAATTTGGGATAGGCTTCAATTCTATAAAAGACTTTGGTCGTTTGTAGGAATTCTGGAAGCACTATAACATTAAGTGCTCTATTTTTATAGCAATATTTCAAAGTATTTTCTATATAGTTTTTCTGCAATTTTTGCCCAGAGTTTCCCGTTAAGAGTATTAGTCTTGTTAGTAAATTACGTTTTAATGTCAACCGCATGATTGCCAATAGTTCAAGATCCTCTTTTTCGTTTCCATTCAAATTAGCTATAGCCAAAATACCCCGATTAAAGTTTCTCCACAAATAGTAGCTAGTATTACCTTTAAGATTTATAATAATCAAACTACTTTCCCTCATTAAAGGTCTTAGCACTTCCGCATTTTTAAAGCCTTTTCCAGTAGAAAAGCTCCGTCTGGCTTCATGTTCCATATAAACAATTGTTTGGTAGTATTCTTCTTTTTTTAGGGATTTTGCCAATTCCAAGAATTTTTGATTCATTTCATTTTCTGATGCTAATATTTCCAAAAATCCTAAAAGAATTGAAATTGATGTTGCTGTTGTTTTAACCTTCATGGCGAGACTAATATTTCAATATTTAGGTATATTTAACTTCAGTTTTTTACCCGTTTTACCCATGAGGTTATAGTACATATTATTATTAATAACTGCTATGTTTTAATTTAATTAAAATGTCACAAGTTATTACATTAAAGGCGAATCCCGTGGCCTATAATATCGATTTCAATTGTAATAAAACAATAAGTTTAATTCATGACTACATCCCAGCAAAAACCGATAGCTATTAATTCTATGGTAATAAATAATAATGGCTTAAGTCGGAATATCGTATTTTGGGATATTAAGTTTGTTTTGTTTTAAAAACTTACCCCCTAATTCATAAACGAAAACTAAAATTGTCAAAGTCTTGTAGTACGAATTTTGAAAATTAGATAAAAAAGCTTCTCATATCATTATTTTTCGTTTATGAATTAGGGGGTTAAACTATAAATGCTTATAGTTTTATTAGTTAATAATGACATTTTATACTCGAATTTTGGCTGAGTGACAGATCTTAATCTTAAGAATGAATATGTAATAAAATGAAAAAGCACTTATTTCAACTTAAGCCATTATCATTGATTGCCACAGAAATAATCTGACAAAGTTGCTGAAGAATATTTTGGCTGGACATGTAAAAACATAAAATAATTAATGTAAAACTAATTGAAAAACTAAAATGAAAAGCTAATTACACAGGTCTGCGATTGTTTTCTCATTAATAAACTAATTGTCAATTTGAATACGGATATTGTGCATTAAACACATAGACAACAGCAAGCTACACGAACGCCGACTACAAAAGTCGTTGGCTGCAATAGTCGCCTCGTAGTCAGCTACTTAAATATTTTGGAGATGGCAGCTACATTTTAGACGGCAGCTACATTTCGAAACAGCTGTTTATGAGTGGTGACAATATCGCGTTTATAAGGTGGACAAAATTAGGATTAAATTTTGATAGAAACAACATAACTTCATTTTATTAATTAACCTCCGATATCAACGGTTTTCCTGTACCTGATAGTATGTCTATATCAAAAAATCTTTATTGAAAGATTTTAGTGTGATCTCTTACAGTTTAAGAGTTATGTGCTTTTTAAATTTCAATAATTATACGTCATAACTTTAGAAGTTTAAATGCAAAATTGTAGCTATCAAGCAAAAGCCACTGAAAATACTATCGAATAACCACTGCCAGGGCTTGAAAGGGTATCTGTAACTATGCCAACGATATTTTTTCGAGATCGTGCAGTTAAGAGGGTTTTATTGAATCTCAACATAAACAAGTCTTCAGGGCCGGATGGTATTCCAGCGCTGGTCTTGAAGCAGTGCTCTTCGACGCTAGCTCGTCCATTAGCAAACCTCTTCAGTACCTTATACCATGCCGGTGAATTTCCTATGTGTTGGAAGGTTGCTAATGTAACGCCAATCCCTAAAAAGGGTGAGGCTAACAACCCTGACAATTACCGACCAATAGCGATTTGTTCAGCACTTTCCAAAGTAATGGAGAGTATGGTAAATTACCATCTGGTTAAATATTTAGAGTCTTACAACTTACTAAGCGACCGTCAGTATGGATTTCGTGGGGGGCGCTCTACGGGGGACTTACTAGCATTCCTATCAGAAAAATGGTGCCGTTCCATTCACCATTTTGGCGAAAGCAATGTTGTGGCTCTTGATATTTCCAAGGCGTTCGATAGAGTGTGGCATGGTGCACTTTTATCAAAACTTGTTGCTTTTGGTGTCGGTAATACCTTCTCTCGATTTATATCGAGCTTTCTCAGGGATCGTACTATAAGAGTTGTTGTAGATGGGGTCTCATCAAACGAGTTCAAGATCAATTCAGGGGTACCGCAAGGCTCTGTTCTTTCTCCTATTCTATTTCTTATATTCATTAACGACCTTCTATGTCAAACTTCCAATCCTATCTATTCTTTTGCAGATGATAGTAACATTTGCCATTCGTATTCATTTAATCATAGACCGGATCTTCCGCAGATTGTGGCTATGAGACAAAACATGAATGAATCATTAAATCGCGATCTCGAAACCGTTTCCAAATGGGGACGTGTAAATAGAGTCGACTTTAATGCACGCAAGACCCAGTGTTGTATGCTTACGCATAAACGCACGGCAGATCATGTTACTTCATCTGTATCCATGGATGGTGTAAATATTCAGGAATCAGATGCTCTTGATGTTCTGGGCATGAGAATTCAATGTGATGTCCGTTGGACTAAGCACATCTTTCAAGTGTCGAAAGAAGCATTCAAGGTTTTCTAAAACGGTGTAAGAGATACTTCACTCCAACTGATCTCCTTAAAATTTACACCACCTATATCCGACCAAAAATGGAATACAACTCTCATGTATGGGCCGGTGCTTCAAAGTCTATTTTGGAGCTTCTCGACCGCGTACAGAGGAGGGCGAAAGTGCTTATCGGTGACACTAGGGTATCCAACTCTATTGACTCACTGGAGCACCGCCGCAATGTGGGTTGTATAACACTGTTCTATCGGTACTACTTTGGAATGTGTTCTAACGATATCAGGGACCTCGTTCCCGAAACCCGAAGATTCTTACGCAGCACACGTCAATCCGTTAGATCACATGCATTTGTGGTTGATTGTCCAGTGGACCGAACAACACACTATAGAGAAAATTCGTTCTTTAGCCGTACAGTACGTATGTGGAACTCACTTCCCGCAGAAGTTTTTCCTGACAGTTGCAATATAGGAAAATTCAAATCTAATGTCCACAAACACTACTCCCTCTTTCCTCCTTCCCACAACCTATTTTCCTAGTTCCAACACAATGCATAGCATAAGTAGGGGTCATCCCCTGAGTGCTGGTCCTAAATAAAAAAAAAAAAAAAAGGACATACTGGGCTTTTATATAACATAAACTACATAGCTCTAGCACATATAGCGTGTGAGTTCTGACAGTTTAAAAATTGACTTTTTAAAAATTTTCTTCTATTGAGTTAGAGTTACATAAATATAAATTTTTACATAATATTTTATTAGATATTATTATACATTAAATTCATGAATACTTGACAAGTATGTATATTGTTTATATCAATTTTCTTCATCGTATTTATGGTAAATAATGTTAAGTGGTTTAAATCGCTCATTTATTTCAATATTCTATAGTGTTGACAGCCCTAAATCGGTTATTGTCGACAACAAAAATATAAATTATGTAGTTTAATTTTGGCTACAGATACAGCGGTGGTCGGTAGTCGTGTGGCTGTATCGACTCTAAAAAATTTATTTCTATTTGAATGCGTGTTTTTTTTAATTTTGACGGCTGTAGCCCGTAGCCTGCTGTTATCTATGTGTTTAATGCATTAGATACTAAGCTACAAAAAAATACTAAACATTTAAGAGTGTTATATTCAGCTGTGACGAATCTTATATACCCCCTTTGTAGCATTTTAATGGTTTCCGGGGGTGGTTCTTATATAAAAGCTATGATAAAATATGGACCGATTCCCATACAATTTGATATACTGACCAATAATTGCAGAAAACTTCTCTGTTCTAGATTAACTTGTCATATCTTTTACAATTGGACTTAATTTATCAGCATTAATGTGATTCCCGGGGCGGGGTTATATAGGAGCTCTAACTAAATGTGAACCGATTTCACCCATTTTCAATACACAATACAATACACACTTTTCTAACATATCAAATAAAGAGTGTTCTAAAAAAAATATGCATTTACTATTTTAGACAAAATTTATCCATAGTGCAAGAAATAATTTATTTTTTGATCAAGTTAGTTTCTATAGACATGCCAGATACTATTATTTTAGAAATTATTAATTTTCAATAGTTATTTCAATCAAAATGGACTGCGAAAAAAAAAGTTCGTGAAAATATAATTAAAACTTTTCAAAAAAATCCGTCATGGACTTTTTAAAAAATAGCTAAAAATTTGAAAGTTGACCCTCGAACGGTTTCTAATGCCATCAGACGGTATAAGGAAAACCTGAGCATTGAATGAAAACCTGGATTAGGGAGGAAAAAAGGTCCTACAGATATTGGTAAGGCAAAAGAAGTCGAGCGACTCTTTCGAAGAGCGCTTAACACTTTTTTAAGAAAAGCAGCTCCGGTGAAATGTTCTACGAATTTTGCACATAGAGTCAAAGCTTATGCTGAACTGAAGACATACAAAGTCCAAAAGGTTCCAGATCGCAATGCTATAAAGAACTTAGAAGCAAAAAAACGAGCGAAAAAATTGAAGTCTGATTTTATAAAAAATACACCTGTTGTGTGATGGATGATGAAACATACGTACTGGCAGACTTTTCTCAACTTCCTGGTCAAGATTTTTATGTTGCTGATAAACGGGGCAATGTTCGGCAAGAGTTTCGCACAAAAAAACAAACAAAATTCCCTAAGAAGTTTCTCGTGTGGCAAGCTATTTGCAGTTGTGGCAAAAGAAGTAAAGTATTTGTGGCATCTGGCACAATAACCACAGAAATTTATGTAAAGGAGTGCCTACAAAAACGGTTGTTACCCTTTTTAAGAGAGCACAGAGTGACTACATTTTTTTGGCCCGATTTGGCATCATGCCATTATGGAAAAAAGGCACTTGAGTGGTACTCAAAGAATAATGTAATTTTTGTACCACGAGAGGCAAATCCACCTAACTGTCCAGAACTTCGGCCTGTGGAAAGGTATTGGGCTTTGGTAAAAAAAGAAATTGAAGAACACAGGAAAGATTTCCAGGAACATGTCCGATTTTAGGTGCAGGTGGAACACATGCTCCAAAAAGGTATCAGAAGCAACTGTAAAATCTTTAATGGGAGGGTTTCCGAAAAAAGTCGATAATTTTGCAAAACCCGAGTACTAAGTAAACATTTTAATGCAAAATGATTTTGTATAATATGTCATTATATTTGCGTATTTTGTAGAGTTTTTATATTAAAAGGTTTGATTTTTATTTAAGAAAATCCAACTACAAATTTTTTTTAGAGCACTCTTTATACTTTTCGAAAATTTTGTCTATCTACCTCTTTTAATTAAGGCGCTATGGCGCTTTCGTTTGACATACAGAAACCCATTTCTTTTTGTATTTTTGTGTTTCCGTAAGTTTTTTATATGGGAGCTATAGTGAAATGGTGACCGATTGAAACAAAATTTGTATTCACATAACTTTATTTCTGATTCTTATTTTAGTGGCCATAGCTATTACAGTTTATCATTTATTGGCATTAAAGTAAATTTATGGTGGAATCCAGGCCGTTTCCGTAAATGTTCTGTATGGGCGCTATGGTTAAATGTAAACCGATTTCAATGAAATTTTATATGCTGCCTGATGCTTATATGAGAGTTATATATATCAAATTTTATCATCAAGCAAAATCAGGCCATAATACAGAAAAAAGTGAATAAGAGAATGGCGGCTTTCGAAGTATTTCAAAGAATTACATAGTTGGCAATTTTTTAATATAAATGCAATATTTTTTAATATACATTTTTAGCTAAGAAGTAAAATTTTAAGTTTCATTTTAATGAACTACAAATTTTAAAATTACTTAAATGTAACCAATTTTAACTGTTTAATCTTGATAAAAACATTTATTTTGAATGAACCACTCTGTAATATTTAGATTCCACAACAGATAAAAACTTATTAAAAAGTATTGCATACCTTGAGGATTCCATTAAAAACCTCTATAATTCTCTATTGCTGATCATGCAGTAGTCGTTGTGTTTACCGAAGGAACCGTACGACAAATCAATGTATGGAAGTGCAACATCTTTATACAGTGGAGGCTCGAAAAAGTTAAGTAGGTTGTTTTAGGGGTGATTCATTTTTTCGAAATCTTAACTTTTCCGTAGTATTAAAATACAAATACATATACACTCGCTATCACCAGAATAGGTTGACTTTTTTAGTAATAAATTTAAGCTTTCTGCTCTTAAGATAATTCATGAATAGAATTGTCATGTATTTTTTCTGAAAGGCTAAATAGTTGAGTTAAGAGTTCCAACATAGAAAGTGTGGAAAAAATTTGACAGTTGAAATACATATATGCATCTTTTCGTAATTAGTGCAGAAAAATATGAAATATTTTTGCGTCACTGGAATAGGTTCACTGAATAAATTTCAGTTTTGTGGTTATTTGTGGAAATTTTAAGCAAAATAGCATTTAAAAAAATAGAACTTAATAAAATAGAACTCAAGAAGTATTTTCTATCGGTTTTAATTAAATTTGGTCCATGATAATTAATAGGATATGGAAGAAAGAACAAATATTGATGCCAGTGGAGATTAAAGTCTCTACTTCCGTGAAATTTCTACAACAAATTTAAAAACTGAATGCATCAAGAAGTAACAAAAATGAGGAAAAAACTCTAAGCGAAAGCAAAGTTTGGACTGAACAGTCACCAAACGGCAAAAATATAGTGTGGTCAATAAGAACTGCTTAACTTTTCGATATACTTAACTTTTCTATGCTTAACTTTTTCGAGCTTCTACTGTATTATAAAGTATTTGGCCAAACTAATAAATTTAAACAAAAATCTTTTAATTATGAGAGGATAGCGGCTGGCAACCTTGTATTTCCGCCTGTTCCTGTTCTGTAATGAAATTAAAAACACCAAAACTGTCCCGAAACCACGGAATTTTCTATTGAAAATCTATATAGAAAAACTTGCTATCGAAAGAAAATTTATATAAAAATATTTTCCATTTTTCTACAGATTTTTTTTTATAAAAAAAAATTTTTTCTATAGAAATTTTTTATATAAAAAAATTTGTTTATAAATTTTTTATACAAAAAATTTTCTTATAAATTTTTTATACAAAAAATTTTCTTATAAATTTTTTATACAAAAAATTTTCTATGGAAATTTGTAACACAGAAAAATTTCCTATAGAAATTTTTTATATAGAAAAAATTTCTATAATAATTATTTATATAGAAAAAATTTTCTATATAAATTTTTTATATGGGAAAATTTTCTAGAGAAATTTTTAATATAGAAAAATTTTCTATAGATTTTTTTTTATAGAAAAATTTTCTTAAAATTGTTTTTTAGAAAAAATTTTCTATAGAAAGTTTTTATACAGAAAAAATTGCCATAGAAATTATTTATATAGAAAAAAATTTCTATATAAATTTTTTATATAGAAAAATTTTCTGTAGAAATTTTTTATATAGAAATACTTTCTATAGAAATTTTTTATACAGAAAAATTTTTTATTGAAATTTTTTATATAGAAAAAGTTTCTATAGAAATTTTTTATATAGAAAAATTTTCTATAGAAATTAAGTTTTAAATTAATTAATTTTTAAATCGAAATTTTTTATATAGAAAAATTTTCTATAGAAATTTTTCATATAGAAAAACTTTCTATTGAAATTTTTAATATAGAAAAAGTTTCTATAGAAATTTTTTATATAGAAAAATTTTCTATAGAAATTTTTCATATAGAAAAATTTTCTATAGAAATTTTTCATATAGAAAAATTTTCTATAGAAATTTTTTTATATAGAAAAATTTTCTATAGAAATTTTTTTATATAGAAAAATTTTCTACAGAAATTTTTTATATAGGAAAATTTTCCATAGAAAAATTTTCCATAGAAAAATTTTCCATAGAAAATTTTTATATAGAAAAATTTTCCATAGAAAATTTTCTATAAAAAATTTTTATATAGAAAAATTTTCCATAGAAAAATTTTCTATAGAATGTTTTTATATAGAAAAATTTTTAAAAGAAATATTTTATACAGAAAAATTTTCAAAAGAAATTTTTATATAGGAAAATTTTGTATACACATTTTTTGTAAAAAAATTTTCTATAGAAATTTTGTATAAAGAAAAATTTTCTTAAGAATTTTTTTTTATAGAAAAATTTTAATTACTTTCAGAAAAATTTTCTATAGAAATTTTGTATATAGAACATTTTTCTATTTTTTATATAAAAAAAAATTTCAATAGAAAATTTTTATATAAAAAAATTTTCAATAGAAAATTTTTATATAAAAAAATTTTCAATAGAAAATTTTTATATAGAAAAATTTTCTATAAAAATTTTTTATCTAGAAAATTTTTTTATGGAAATTTTTGATATTTAAAAATATTCTGTAGACATTTTTAATAAAGAAAACTTTTATATTAAATTTTTTTTACATAGAAAAATTTTGTATAGAAATTTAATATATAGAAAATTATCTATAGAAAATTTTTTATTAATTTAATTTTTTATACAGAAAAGTTTTGTATATTAATTTTTTATATAAAAAAACCAAATAGAATTTTTTATATAGAAAAATTGTCAATAGAAATTCTTCTTCAGAAAAATTTTCTTTAGAAATTTTTCATTTCTAAATAAATTTTCTATAGAATTTGTATATAGAAAGTTTTTTATCGAAATTTTTTATATAGAAAAATTTTCTATAGAAATTTTGTATATAGAAACAATTTCTATAGAATTTTTTTTATAGAAAAATGTTCTTTAAAAATTTTTTACACAAAAAAATTTTTTTGGTAGAACGATTTTTTAGAGTAATTGTTTCTATAGAAAAAAATGTCTATAGTTATTTTGTGTAAGGAAAAAACTTCTATAGAAATTTTTAATATATAAAAAAATCTTGTGTGAAAAATAGTTTTTATGAAAAATTTTTGTGAATAAAAAATTTTTGTGAAAAAATTTGCTACTAAAATTTGTGTATATGAAAAAATTTTTGTACAAAAATTTTTTTATTAGGAAAAATTTCTGCAACAATTTTTAATATTCAAAACTTTGTAAATACCGATCGTTGACAAGGGGTTAATGATTCTGAGAATTTCTGTTAGGATGAAAACAAAAAATCACCTAAATATGACTTATTTTCACTCTGTTTGTTCCCATTAATTTGAATTAAATATTTAAAAACTGTTAATTACAGTCATAATTTTAATGATTTCAATTGTTCACAAGTTTCTCTGAATTAAAATATGTTAAGATGATAAAGAAAACAAATTATAACCCGTGTTTATAGTTTTGTTTTTAAGACAATTAAATATAATGAGGTCTATTATTTGAAATCGATTTTATGATCCTTAAAGAGAGAATGGTATTAATATTTTATCATTTGATTGTTTAAATAATTAATTTGCATATCAATAATATCATCTTAAATGGATTTACTTAAATTGATATTTAGCTTTAATTCGAAATTGCTCTCATAAATCTTATAATCATTTATTAAAAGTCATTAATTATTCAAAACCTTTCAAATTATTGAGCCACCTAGGAGATTCTTAAAGATATTTTTGTTAACTCTCTCATAACCAACATTTCTGGTGGTGCTTGAAAATATTTTGAATGATTTGGAAAGAAGAACTGAAATCTATCTATTTATCTCTTAATATTTTGCCAACAAATTTCAGTATTTTTCATAAAATTTAGAAAATATATGAAATATATAAACAAAAACGAGATTTTGTTGAAATCAGCCCATACAAGACCTTTTGACAAAAGCTATTTAAATGTGTCGAAAATCAGAAAAACGCTTCTCAATCTGAAGATAATTTAAAGTTTTCGTTTATTTGTTTCTGAAATAAATTTTGTAAAAACTATAATCAAATTTCGAAATTTCTAAAAAGGGTCCACAATAAAGAATATGTTCACTTGGTCATGCAAGGGTTAATTTAAAAGTTCATAACACATTTTAATAACTTAATTTTAAACAAGTGTTCGTTTATTATTATATTATCTCAATTTTATAGTTAATTTTTATTCATATACAAATATAAAATGCAAATTGTTAATAATTCATATTAATATGATATCGCATTGTATTTTGTAGTTTATGTTGATTTTCTGTTAACTCGCCAGTTAAATTTATTTTGGGTGTATATTTAGTTTTTATGTTTATTATTGTATCGGGTGTTTTTTATTGAGGTATAGAACTTTAAGTTGGCATCACTTTTTTAACTGGCTTCCATTTTGTCAGCTGTCAAGTGATTAATATTTAGTTTGGTTTGCCATTTCATCATGAACAGGTTGACAAAAGAACAACGCTTGCAAATCGTGCAAATTTATTTCGAAAATAATGGTTCAGTTCGCGAAGTTTACCGCAAGCTCCGTCCATTTTATGGTCGACATAATCGTCCATCAGAGCAATTAATTCGGTTAACCATGGATCGTTTTCGCACTACGTTTACTCTATGTGATAATACGCATCCGCAGCGACGTCGAACAGTGCGCACCAAAGAAACAATTGCCGCTATAGAGCAAAGTGTTGAAGAGGACCCGAATGAATCGATTCGCCACCGTGCACAGCAATTGGAGCTTTGTCCATCAACTTTATGGAAGATTTTGCGCAAAGATCTTGGCTTGCGACCTTACAAGATCCAGCTTGTGCAAGAATTAAAGCCGCGAGACCATGCAATGCGTCGTGATTTTGGTGTATGGGTCGAAAATGAGATTGATCTCGATGCTGATTTTCATCGCAAAATTTTGTTCAGTGATGAGGCTCATTTTTGGTTGAATGGCTACGTCAACAAGCAAAATTGCCGTATTTGGAGTGAAGAGAATCCACATGAGACCCTTGAGACGCCATTACATCCACAAAAACTGACTGTTTGGTGTGCTCTATGGGCTGGTGGAGTCATTGGGCCATACTTCTTCCGAAATAATGCTGGAGAGTCAGTTACCATAAATGGAGACCGGTATAGAGCCATGATAACCGACTATTTTGTTCCCCAATTGGATGGCATGAATGTGGATGAGTTGCAACAAGACGGCGCTACATGCCACACAGCGCACGTCACAATTGATTTATTGAAGGAAACATTCGATGAGCGCATAATTTCGCGGAATGGACCTGTCAATTGGCCACCAAGATCGTGCGATTTGACACCACTGGATTATTTTCTTTGGGGATATGTGAAGTCGCTCGTCTACGCCAACAAACCAGAAACGTTAGGGGACTTGGAAGCCAACATTCGTAGCGTTATTGCCAACATACGGCCCCATATGCTCGAAAAAGTAGTTGAAAATTGGACCTGTAGAATTGGCTTTATTCGAGCCAGCCGCGGCGGCCACATGCCCGAAATCATATTTAAACATTAATGGCATAAAATTATCCTTCCAATAAAGCCAAATTGATGGACATTAAAACGATTTTCTTGTGTTTTATTTCAATTCGAAGTTCTATACCTCTAAAAAAAACACCCATTAGTTTTATATGATATTTGTTAACGTTTATTTTTTACAGAAACTACATTTAACATGCGTCAAATGTCCCTCGCCCCTTCACCAGAACAGGCATCATAAATAAATTCTCAAACAAAAGACATTTTTATATGTATCAGCAAATATTCTTATACTGAAAAATAGATAAATTTGAAAACACCACAAAATTCATTTGAATAACGAACAATGTCCAAAATGGTTAAACTAAAACTAATTTACAAATAAATCAGTGAAATAAATAAAAATAAGAGGAAATCTTGTTATATATCATAAAAACTGAAAATAATTGAATGATCAAGTTCGTTTCTTGACACCAATGAGTTCCAAATGCCTCCCTGCATCTACTGTATTAAGAATGAAATATTCCCAGCATTCCTTCTACTGTAAATCTCATGGCATATATAGAAACAATTTTGAAATGGTCACATCTCTAAGATTAAATAAAAAAAAAAAATTTTGACCCCTATAACTCAAAAACTGTTCTACCGATCTTGCAGAAAATTTGTTTTTAAACTTCTATGTCTTCCAATTTCATCTAAATTGGATGGCATCAGTTTCAAAAATTCAGTCACTTGACATGTAAAACAAGTAAAAGTGTTATATTCGGATATGCCGAATCTTATATACCCACCATCAGTTGTATTAAATTTAGAAATATATCTCATATGGGCAAGTCCCCAAAACAGTCTACTAGCCAAAAATTTTTTAAATTAATAGAAATTAATTTTTTTTAATCGAACATTAGACTCAGTATATCTTGTTTTGTAAATATGTAAAAAAAATATATTTCGATGATCATTTATGCAAAAATTTTTACCAAATCTCACCCTACCTTAGGTCTCTTAGTGTTATACAAAAATTTAACATATTTTACATGTTCATATCATTACTTTAATGTTAACATAGGTGGTCAACTCGAAAGCCATATTGTTATTTATGAACATACATATATTAATAAATTAATTTATAAACACGAATTAAATATGTTATGAATTAAATAATGTTATTAACAAAGAATATAAATAGTTTCGTTAAAACAAATACAATGGATTTTATTTACAATTTATTGCTAGAAAAAATGTATCGTGCGTCACGTAGCGTGCGTCACATAGGCTTCACGGCTTTTGAGAAAAAACTAAACATTTTTTTGCCTGAAAATAACTTATTTTAGAATTCGCTTATATCCATCTTTCTTTTAGGCATTTAATTTTGTGTGCTTTATATGCAAAATTTGCTAAAAATTACGAAAACATACCACAACGTTCGAAGCTACTTCCATTTTTTGTAGCGTGCGTCACAATAATTTGTGATCAATTCTTTGGCAACTTATACAAGTTAAAAAAAAATATATATATGGTATTCTAAAGTACACTCAAGTCCTACTAAACACCATGTATAAGTTAAAGGTATCTCTCTGGAAAGACCAAAAATTTTTATATTTTAATCCAAAAATGCGTACGATCGTAGCGTTCGTCACGCAGGATTTGCCCATATATCTTCGAGGGTGCAGCTAATTCAAAATGTGGACCTAATTTGAAAAAACTGTTATGCTAATTGGTTTTGTTGGTAAAATTTTTGGACTAAATTCGGTTGTAGGTGCTTTAAAGTTCAACATTTATAAGTATCTAAATAGTTTCCCTAGTACTTACATTGCACATAATTTGGTCTCATAACCGGGTATAGTTTTACATTAATAAGATGTTAAATACTTTTCGTTGTGCCTAATATGTAGTTAGGATAAACATGTTGATAGTAATACAACAGGTCCATAGTACATCTACCGTATATAAAGTCTGGACTTAACATTGCTTGATAGCTATCTAATTTATAAACTGAATGTATCTCCAAATCTTTTTGATTGTAGATATAACAAGTAAGAGTGATATATTCGGCTGTGCCGAATCTTGTATACCCACCATCAAGTTTTATTAAATTCAGAAACAGGGTGCAGCTAATTCAAAATCTGGACCAAAACTGAAAACATCGCTAAGCTAATTGGTATTGTTGGTAAAACCTTTAGACTAAATTCGGTTGCCGTAGCTTTATAGTTCAACATTTAAAAATATTTTAGTGGTTTCCCCAGTATTTACTTTGATCAAAATTCGGTCTCATAACCGGGTATAGTTTTACATAATTAAGTTGTTAAATACTTTTTGTTGTGCTTAATATGTAGTTAGGCTAAACATGTTAATAGTAATCCATATATTTCGTTAGGAGTTCCTAATGCATTCATTATATATAAAGTCTGGGCTGAATATTGATTGATGCCTATCTAATTTCATAGGTGCAATCTTAATATCATGAATGTACCTCCAAATCTTTTTGATTGTGGATATAAAAAGGGGATGTTATATATATAAGAATTATAGCCAAATGTTGACCGATTGTAACAAAATTTTACACACTGTCTGGTATATATATAGAGCTTATTCTTGCAAAATTTAGTGGCCATAGCTATCATAGTTTCTAATTTAATAGCTTTTAACTGGAGTTTGATAAAATTTTTGGTTTCCGTGAGTGTTTTTTATATGAAAGCTACAGTCAAATATGGACTGATTCCTATAAAATTTGATAAACTGATCAAAAATTGCATTAAACTTCCCTATTTTAAATTTAATCGTCATAGCTATTACAATTGTATTCAATTTATCAGCATTATTGTGTTTCGCGGGGCGGGGTTATATGGGAGCTCTAACTAAATTTAAACCGATTTGGTCCATTTTCAGCACACATTTTTTTCGAGATTTGTAAAATTTTGTCCCTTTAGCTCTTTTCGTTAAGGCGCTATCGTGCTTTTATCTGACGGACAGACGGACATAAACAACCTTTTCTTTATGTATTTTTGTGTTTCCATAAGTTTCTTATATGGGAGCTATGGTCAAATGGTGACCGATTATGACAAAATTTTGCACACTGGCTGGCATTGACATAAGACTTCCTTATGTTTAATTTAGTCTTACTAGCTCTTGTAGTTAAGGAGCTATCACGATTTTATCTGACGGACAGACGGACATAAATCCCCTTTTCTTTTTGAATTTTTGTGTTTTCGTAAGTTTTTTATATGGGAGCTAGGTCAAATTGTGGCCGATTATTCTGTTTATTATTATTATTTATTATATCTGTTATACTTTTAGATTTATTGGCATTTAAGTGTATTTTAGGTGAAATTTAGGCTGTTTTCGTAAGTTTTTTGTATGGGAGCTATGGCTAAATGTAAACCGATTTCGATGAAATTTTATATGCTGTCTAGTGCTTATGCAAAACGTCTAGATACCAAATTTTGTCATCATAGCTGTTATAATTTGTCATTTATTAGCAAATAAGCGATTAGTCTAGACGAGGTTATACGGGAGCTATGGTCAAATGTTAACCGATTTTGCCCAATTTCAATACCAAAATTTTCTTATAGATGAAAAATATTTTTACTAAGTTTCAGTAGGCTAGCTCCTTTCGTTTAGGCGTTATCGTGATATCAACAGACAGACAGACGGATATCGCTCAATCGTCTTAGAATTTCATAAGGATTCAGAATATATATCGTTTTTGATTTTTGAGCCAATATTAAGGAAATTACAAACGGAATGACAATCTCAATATACCCCCCATTCTTTTTGATGGTGGGTATAAAAAGGGGATGTTATATATATATGTATATATAAGAATTATAGCCAAATATTGACCGATTGTTAAAAAAAATTTTCACACTGGCTGGTATTTATATAAAGCTTGTTTTTGCAAAATTTAGTGGCCATAGTAGTCATAGTTTCTAATTTAAGAGCTTTTAACTAGCGTTTGTGGCATTTTACTGGTTTCCGGAGGTGGTTTTTATATGGTCAAATATGAACCGCTTCCCATAATATTTGATATGCTGACAATTGTATTCAATTTATCAGCGTTATTGTGATTCCTGGGGCGGGGTTATATGGGAGCTCTAACTAAATGTGGACCGATTTAGAACATTTTCTATACACAACTTTTTCAAGATATCGAAAATACTTTTGTAGAATTTTAGCTCTTTTCGTTAGAGCGCTATCCCGCTTTTATCTTACGGACAGACATACAAAAACCCTCTTTTCTTTTTGTATTTTTTTGTTTCCGTAAGTATTTTATATGGGAGCTATGCTCAAGTAGTGACCGATTGTGTCAAAATTTTGCAAACTGGTTGGCACTGACATAAGACTTCCTTGTGCTAAATTTAGTGGCCAAAGCTATTACAGTTTATCATTTATTGGTATTAAAGTATATCTTAGGTGGAATTTAGACTGTTTCCATAAGTTTTTTGTTTGTGAGCTATGGTTAAATATGAACCGATTTGGATGAAATTGTATATGCTGCCTAGTACTTATGTAAAACTTTATACCAAATTTTATCATCATAGCTATTATAATTTGTCATTTATTAGCAAATAAGCAATTAGCCTAGATGAGGTTATACGGTAGCTATTTATTTTGGTTTTTGAGCCAATATAAAGGAAATTAGAAACTGAATGACAATCTCAATATACCCCCTATTCTTTTTATGGTGGGTATAAAAAGGGGATGTTATAAATATAAGAACTGTAGCCAAATGTTGACCAATTGTCACAAAATTTTGTATACTGGCTGTTTATACAAAGCTTATTTACGGAAAATTTAGTGGCCATAGCAGTCATAGTTTATAATCAATTAGCTTTTAACTGACTTGTAAATTACAACATGTAATATAGTCCATAGTATATATATAGTCTATGTAATTTCAGATATAAATAGCCTAGTCTACCATAGACCTGTTGTGGTATCCAATGTTTGCATAATTTCTACTATTGTTTATTTAAAGGTCCTAATGTAATCGTAGCTCCTGTTATAGATTAGTTGAAGGTACCATTGCAATCGTAAAACCTACTATAGTCCAGTTGAAGTCTATAATGTATTCCTGGTGTAATCGTATGTCCTCCTATAGTAACAGTACGTAATACTATTGCCCAGTTAAAGGACGCAATGTAATCGTAGATCCTACTTTAATCCAGTTGAAGATCCCATTGTAAACGTAGGTAAAAGGTAGTCGTAGAACCTACTAATCTATTATATTAAACTCAGAATTTGTGAAATCGAAAGATTGCTTTTTATATATAGAAGTAAATAAACTCACTTAAAATAATTTTTTTTATTTTTGTTTTATGTTGCGAATTGTTAAACTTTTTTGTTAATAAAACACTATAATTTTATTAAAAAAATTGTTACATTAAATATATATATATATAAAGCTTACAGAAAAATCGTACTCGATTAATATTAAGATTAATTTTTTACTCGATTAACTCGAGTAATTTTTAACGGTTAATCGATTTTCCGAATAATTAAAAAACCCCATTTTCAAGTTATTCGATTACTCAAACAATTAAAAGTCGAGTAAAATGAACACTCTAATACTGCCTAGTGCTTAGGCATAACTTCTATAAACCAAATTTTTTTTTATCATTTCTATTTAAATTTGTCATTTATTGGCGAACAAGTGATTGGCCTAGGCCCTCGCCTGCACGGGAGCCATGGTTAAATGTGAACCTATTTCGCCCAATTTCTATACCAAGAAATGAAGAATAATTTGCTAAATCTTAGTGACCTATCTACGTTCTTTTAGGCGTTATCGTGCCGACAACAGACGGGAAGACATACAGACAGACAGAAATACCGACAGACAGACAGACAGACAAACAGACATACAGACAGACAGACATACAGACAGACAGACAGACAGACAGACAGACAGACAGACAGACAGACAGACAGACAGACAGACAGACAGACAGACAGACAGACAGACAGACAGACAGACAGACAGACAGACAGACAGACAGACAGACAGACAGGCAGACAGACAGACAGACAGACAGACAGACAGACAGACAGACAGACAGACAGACAGACAGACAGACAGACAGGGGCCAATTGATATCCACGACAAGAAATTACGCGGCCAGGAAATGTCTCTTGCAATATAGGCTAAAATCAAACAGTTTTAATTCCTATAAAACCGACTTTCAACTCGAATAATTTTTGTACTCTTAAGTGTTCGGAAAATCTAATTACAGATTTGAACTCTTAAGTCCACAGGTATATTGAACGCAAAATCTTAGTAGCGCAAGTTTGCACTTCTAAGCGTAAATAATTGGCATGCAAATTTCAAAAACGTAAAAAATCGAATGAAGCATTTATGTTTTTTTCATATTTCGTCTTCTTTTTTCGTTTCATTTGGACCCAGTCGTTATTTTATGATATAGAGACCATACTTGGGGGATGAATTCATTGCCCTCTAAATTTTAATTTCGTCATTCAAATACTACTTAATGGCTGCCAAAATATAATCACGTTTTCGCCACTTTTAAATTTTTTTCGCATATTTTTCGGCCCCCTCAATGAATTCCTAAAAAATGGATAAGGATTGGTAGATCTTTCAGTTGTGCATCGTTTGATATATATCTCAATTATGTTCTCCATGTTGATATAACATACGACAAATATGTATAAAAATTCCAAACTACCTCGTAAACTGAATTTTTGCCATTTAACACCTAAAAGCAAAAGCGCACCAAAAAATAATTTTTTCTAAAATTGTATGAAGATTTTGAAAATCGTGCAAAATATATATTGCTTTTAATGGTTTTAGATAGCAAACTGAGACCAAAATGATGGCATTTATACTTAAGTTACAATAATTTTAGGGAATTTTAGTTGAGATATTGAATATGGACTAAAAATAAAAATTTTAAATAATTTTCTAAAAAGGTGTCAAAAGTCGCACAAAACTCGAAAAAGTGGCAAAAAAGGGCCATGGAAGAAAAGTCGCAGCTTGCGTCGCAGACCACCTAAAAAGTTTCAAATTGCGACTTTAGTCGCATAACGGTAACGCTGCAGGCCTTACAATATTTGTAACCGCCAGAGTCTCTTCAAATTTATTCACAATTTTGCCAATTGCTTGCATAGTTGGACGATGCGTAGTTGGACGTTGGACTATGTTAACCATAATCTTCTCTTAAAGCACGATATGTGGCTGTTTCAGAATCACCATTTTTGTAGTATGTTTTGATAATTTTTATGCGTTATGTGATACTTAAGTGATCCATTTTCTTCAATGTCTGACTTGCAACTGAAAAGAAAAAAAAAATGGTTTAACAACTTATTTTGACAGATGTCGAATTCCAGTCCCATACTTTTGAAACCACGAAATGGATAACCCTCTAAATGGTGACCGATTGAAACTTGAAATAAAATTTAACCATTTTTGTCAAAAATTTAAATTAATTGCTTTCAATTTTATTTATTTATGAATAGTCTATATAAGTATATTAATGAAATTATCTTCTAAATAACTAAAAAATTGACTAAATCTAAATTAAATCTACAATATTTTCCATTGCTATTTTCTCCTATTTGACCAAAAAACTTCAACGAAAAGACAAATCCACGCTAGACTCAATATGATGGCGAAAATAATCATTAACAATTTCATATCCTCCAACTTCATGGGTTCGAATTTTGTTACGCTACTTATGTCCTCCAAACTGATACGCTTCATCTGAACATATTCCAGAAATCTCAATGTCTTCCAGTGTTTCATTAGGCCTGTTTCTATAGAACGATCGATAAGATAATTCAAGTAATTTTCGTAAGGCAAATTTTGTTGCATGATTAGCCACGTGTACATCGTTTTCTGGATATAAATATTCGATTTCCGAAATCGTTGTTTAGCAAAAAATTTCTGCTGTTCCTCGTATACCTCCCAGAGATCCGAAGGCACAGCATATATGTAACGTCTGTCGAAATTATTGCGTAATACTGAAAATTGTGTGTAATTAGAAAATAATTCCCAATACATTTTTAATTTCATTCCTGATTCTGTAGCGGTTATTGCATTGTAATCACCGGCAGGTAAGGCAATACGTAAACCTGAAGCCTTAATAGCTGATATTGAATGTATGGAAGGCTCTTTCGGTGGACTAGTATTAAATGTTTGCAGATAAGTGCTGTACGTGGTATTGAATACTATGCCAGCTAAGCAGATTAAAATAAAGATAATACAACGAGCACCAGAAACAGAGCTCCGTAGGTAAACTGGGAGACCCAAAAGCATATTCAATATATTAAGGTTGAAGAACAGATTTACAATAATAAAATTTTCACTTTTCACACTGCAGCTGGCAGCCCAGACAAGGGAACTTAAAACAAAAGTCATTAAAATCAAAATCAGGCTTTTGGTATCGTAGACAATAATATAAAATCTATAAGCTGGTATAGGCCCTTCCACCGGCACCATTAGACACCAGTCCAAAACATCTACTAAATGAGAGTTTGTGGTATTTTCAACTGCTTTTTTAAACGTTAGGTCAGTTGTGATCTCGTAGGTGCCATTCGAGATTAATTTCTCCCTTTCAGCCAGAAACAGCTCTCGATTTAATTCAGGCAACATAAGAGTTGCATTCAGCTTTTTGGCTAATATGTTAAACAAATGTCCCACCGGACCTCCTAAAACTAACTTTCCATTTTTATTATATTTAAGTTGATAAGCCTTTGAGCTATAATTGCTCCAAATGAATTTAATGCGGGAACCTTGCATATCCAGATGATTTGCAAACAGTTTTTTTCTTGAGCTGATTTCATAATTTTCTTGTTTCATTTTGAATTTGGGAAAGGCTGCTATTTTGTAAAGGACCTTAGCCTTTTGGAAAGATTCTCCGATGAGTACCACATTAAGTACTCTATTTTCATAGCAATATTTTAAAAGGTTTTCTGTATAGTTATCTTGATTGTCGTGATCTAAGTGTCCAGCAATTAATATTAATCTTGTTAACAAATTATGTTTTAAAGTCTTCCAAAAAGTTTCCATTAACTCCCGATCTTCCTTTTCTTTACCATTCAAACGGGCTACAGCCAAAAGATTTCGATTAAATTTCTGCCACAAATAGTAGGAAGTATTACCTTTGAGATTTATAAGGGGTATATTAACTTCCGTCATTAGAAGTCTTAGCATTAGATCGGTATTGTAGTCATTTCCAGGGTTTCCAAGGCTGCTACTAGTTTTGTGTTCTGTATAAACAATTGTTTGATAATAGTTTTCCTCTTTCAAGGAGTTTGACAATTCGTAGAATTTTTGGCTAAACTCATTTTCAAGTGTTAATATTTCCAAAAATCCAATAAATAGAGAAGCTGTCGTTTTCACCTTCATGACGATTGAGTATTGAACTCATTTTCCAATTTTCTTTGTCCTCCTAATTTGGTGTAATTTATGAAGTGATGAACAAAACTTTTTAAGTAAACAATACTATTAAGTAATCTAGAAAAAAAAAACACTTAAGATTGTATAATTGTAGGACAACCATGACCTTACAATATCCTGAGTTTAATGATTAATTATAGGCTTAATTACAATTGCTTGCAATTAGTCACAAAACTTTAAGTGCTAGTTCTGTAAGACCACCAGGAAGTATAAACAATTAACTGTAGCTCTAGAATAAACAGAAATATAGTCGGTCAAGCCCGACTATATGATACTCTTCACTGCTAAGGTCATATATGGACCAAAATTTAACAAGTTCTCCTGTGTGCTATTTTTATACCCACCACCAAAAAGAATGGGGGGTGTATTGAGATTGTCATTCCGTTTGTAATTTCCTTAATATTGGCTCAAAAAAAAAAAATTGAAGTATATTCTGAATCCTTATGAAATTCTAAGACGATTGAGCAATGGCCGTCTATCTGTCTATCTGTTGTCGGGACGATAAAACCTTAACGAAAGGATTATGGTTACTGAAATTTTGCACAAATATTCTTCATTTCTTGGAAAATTTAGGTATTGAAATCGGGTAAAATCGGTTCACATTTGACCATAGCTCCCGTATAACCTCGTCTAGGCTAATCGTTTATTTGCTAATAAATGAAAAATTATAACAGCTATGATGACAAAATTTGGTATCTAGAAGTTTTACATAAGCAGCATATAAAATTTCATCGAAATCGGTTCACATTTTGCCATAGCTCCCATACAAAAAACTTACAGAAACAGCCTAAATTCCACCTGAAATACACATAAATGCCAATAAATGATATACAAGGTCTTATGTGAATACCAGCCAGTGTATAAAATTTTGTTACAATCGGTCAACATTTACCTATAATTCTTATATATATATATATATATATATATATATATATATATATATATATATATATATATATATATATATATATATATATATATATATATATATATATATATATATATATATATATATATATATATATAGATATATATATATATATATATATATACGTATATGTACAAGCAGCATTATTAAAATTGCACCAATGTCCATTAGGAACTTCTTCTAACTAAATATTAAGCTAAACGAAAAGTATTTAACATACTATTAATGCTAAACTACACCAGGGCCCTATTTCACTAAACTACAATTCTACAAAGTTTACAACTTACAATTACAAGTCTAATACTTACAAGTGCTGTTCAATTGTGTTTCATTAAAATTTTCACAACAATTGTAGCTTTTTGGACTTGTAAACTACAATTTGTACAATTACAATTTCTAAAATTACAATTTCTACGATTAAATATAATAAAAGAAATTATTTTGATAAATAAATATATGGAGTCAAATATAAAATATTGAACTCGCACTGAACCATATGTCTACGATTCCCCTGGCCTAGACAATTTTACACTTCTTCAAAATTATTAATTTCGGTTTGGTTGAGATTTTATGGCGGTTCAAAGTTCCTTTTTTTTTAAGCAATGTTGGGCAAAGTCTCTCTGATTCTCTCTTATTTTGTATTTTCCTACCCCGAGGGTTAGCAAAATACAAAATCAGAAAGACTTTGCTCAACATTGTTTTAAAGACTTATTTTCGAAACATACCCACTTTATATGCCTAAAGCTTTTGATATGGTTATCAGATTTTTATAAGACTACTCGTATGCTCATATTTTAGCATATGTCCTGTTGTTTTATGTTCTTTTAATTAAAAAATTTTGTACTGAAATATTATGAGTTTTTTGTTTTCCGATCCACCATGGGCTCATTTTTTGTCTACACTATTATCCACATTTGAGAGAATGATAAAGAAAATAGAAGAAATGATTTTTGAGATATCCGTCGATGTCCGTCCGTCTATCTGGCTGGCTGAATCCCCATGTAAACTTTGAAATCAATGTACAGATGGCGATTCTCAAGATAATTTCATTAAATTTGACTATTAAAATTCGTCAAAGTACACTAAATTCGTCATGGTACACTAAGTAATGGACTACATAATTAAAAACAAACAAAATAAATAAATGGAAATTAAATTGATTTGATTTTGTGTTAATTTTACCTAATTTTTATTAAAAAAGTAGTTAAAAACCTAATTTGAATTCAATTTATCATTCACTTGTAACTTGTAAAATTTTTTTGAGAGTCTTCGTCGACCCTATGCTTTTTTTCTACAATTCTACAATTGTACAAGTACAAATTTAGATTAGTGAAACAAAATCACTTGTAGAAGTATGACTTGTAAACTTGTGAATTGTAAAAATCACTTGTAGCTACAAACTTGTAATTGTATTTTATTGAAACACAATTATTTACAAGTTTACAATTTTACAGGCAAAAACACTTGTAATTGTAAACTTGTAGCTTAGTGAAATAGGGCCCAGGTTATGAGATTAAATTTTGTGCAAAGTAAATACTGGGGAAACTTTTAAATGTTGATCTATAAAGCTCCTGCAACCGAATTTAGTCCAAATATTTTGCTAACAATGCCAACTAGCGTAACAACTTTTTTTCGAATTTGGTCCACATTTTGAATTTGCTGCACCCTCGTAGATACATGAGAGATATTTCTAAATTTAACGCATCTTGATGGTTTGTATATAAGATTCGGAAATATAACACTTTTACTTGTTTAAAATTTTGAGATTTGAGTAGATTAATGTCATTTCCGCCTACGAACCTGATATGGGAGCTAGGATCAATTGTGAATCGATTGTTACCAAATTTCGGTTATTGGTTTATATGTTTACAAAATATTTACCTGTGCTAAGTTTTAGTAATAAATTGCATTTATCTTTAGGTTTATAAGCGCTCTTGTGCTTTTATGGGAATTAAAACGACTTATGAGAATGTGTATTGTATAGGAGGTATACTCAAATATAGGCCGATTCCTACATTATTAGGTACTCTGATTATGGTTACCATGAACAATATTTATGCTGAATATTATTAAAATACAACTTCAAAGCACTAGGCCATTAATTGACTATTGCTAGCTTAATTTTGGAAAATTCATGTTTTTCACACAGTCAATGGTATGTGGCTTGGCACGCCAAAAAAATTTATACGTTTTCACACCAAATAATGTAACAAAATTCAATTACTAACAGCTGGCATTAAGATTAAGTACTAAATAAATATAATTTCCATTTCTTTCGATTATCTACACCATACGTAAGTTATTCTCTACACCATACGTAAGTTATTCTGTAAAAAAAACTTCATGATAGGTATTCCATGGATTTTTATTTAAAGGCTCAATTTAAAGCCCAATATAAATCGTGTGATAATGAAACACTAATGTTTGCTTAGGACCAGCAACGCGGACCGGGTCAGCTAGTTTCTTATGAAAATAGTTAAAACTTTCTTTAAAAAATATAAATTTTTTGACGATTTTCCCCCTAAAAATATTATAAGTAGTTAAGTATAAAAATTAAATAATAGTACAATTTTGAAAATTTTACTAAAAATATAGTAAAAATTTTCATAAAAAAAAGTAAATTTTTTTAAATGTTTTTCATAAAATTTCAAATTTTGAAGATTTTTCATTTAAAAATAGTAAATTGTGAACATTTTCCTAAAAAAATAAAAAATTTTCCTATAAAAATAGTAAAATTTCGAAAATGTTCCTATAAAAATAGTAAAATTTCGAAAATTTTCCTAAAAAAATAGTAAAATTTCGAAAATTTTCCTAAAAAAATAGTAAAATTTCAAAAATTTTCCTAAAAAAAATCGTAAAATTTCGAAAATTTTCCTAAAAAAAATAGTAAAATTTCGAAAATTTTCCTAAAAAAATAGTAAAATTTCGAAAATTTTCCTAAAAAAAATAGTAAAATTTCGAAAATTTTCCTATAAAAATAGTATAATTTCGAAAATTTTCCTATAAAAATAGTAAAAGTTCGAAAGGAATTCTTTTTGCAAACAACCGTAATCAAATTAATTAAAACACTTTATTTAGTTTTACAAAGTAATACTTTTATTAACATTAGAGTTAATCACTTAAAACACACTTTCACAAAAACTGTAAACAAACTTCACAAAACTGCTTTACAAATACTCTTAGTCACACTGTTCTCTTTATACGCGTCTTAATTAAAAACTGTCCCCACAATACTCGCCCATCGGCCTTATATAGTAGAGAAGAGAGTTTCTAGCAATTTCTGCAGACGTAAACAAAGAGCAGCTGTAGTTGATTACACTAACAATGTGGCTTACGAAAGTTCATGTGTGTTCCACTACATTCTCACATGATCAAGAACACACTCACACATACGTTGTACAAACAGGTTATCTGAAGTTAACAGTAACAGAGAGAGAGAATGTAGATAAAAGAGAAACATGTTGCTATACTCTTTATTGTATATAAGAGTAACATGTTGCTCTGCTTATTGACATAAACAGAATAACAACAACACCAACAGAAACATCTAGAAAGCGAGGGGAAGAATTATAAGCAGTGAACTTTGCACAATGGGACGGATAAGTTTAAAATTCGTCACAATATAATCTTATACAGCGTTACCGATCAAATGTAAATCGAATAAAAAATCCGTTAAAAGTAATACAATAAAATGAGTGCACATAAATTTCAGCATTGGCAATGCAGGCTGAATAATTTCATGTGTGTTTGTTGTTGTTTTTAAGAAATCTGAGCGACGTCAACCTGCTTCGTTGAAAGCAGCAAAGAGACTTAGTAAAATATTATTATTTTCCTTTCTCACTTATTAGAATTTGATTACAGTTCGTGTTGTGTCTGTGAATCAGTGTTGTCACCAACCAAATGTTAAATTACACATGTATCATACCAAAATTACACATGAAATTAGGAATTGCACATGCTTTTTTTTTGGCGAAGTAACATACTTACTTACTGGGCCTATATTTGCAACCTGTTAAGGTCAAAGGCCGAGCAGAGTTTAGAATTCTATGCGTTTCGATCGACCAAGTTTTTAAAGACTTTCCTCTACATGGCCTTTTCATCAATCTTTCGGACGTGCAAAATTAAAATATAGTGAACAAATTTTTTTAAAGTGGGTAACAATCTGTCTTCCAAGGTATTCTTTAAATCGGAAACCTTTATCCAATAATGTTCAGGCTCCAAATTGCTGTGAATCCCAAAATTTCAAAATCCACAATTGTATAAATATGTTTTTTTTAATTTGACGAATTGCCTCGATATAAAACTCTCGGCTATCTTGAAGCATATTTTTTTCCAATAAGTATTTGGATTTTAAGACATCCATTTTTATGAATGTAGTTACATTAAAAAGTTTGCATTATATTAATTATTTCGATTTTGAAAGGGACGTACAAATATCAACTTTTTAAAATGCATGTGTTGAAAACTGTTAAAAAATATTACGATAGCTAGCACTCAAAAACGACAAAAATTTAAATTACACATGAGTTACACATGCAGCCAGTTACACATCGTCTACACATGAAAATAAAAATTACACATGATACGTGTAATTACACCTAAAGTGGCAACACTGCTGTGAATATATATTAAAAAGCCGATTGGTACTCTTCTCCTTCTCCTATGACCATAAGCTATCATATACAATTTCATGGGAATTGGTTCACAATTAACTATAGTTCCTGTAGTAACTTCACTATTTGACTATAGTCCCTATACAAAACCATTCCCGAAAACTCTTAAATACTACAAAAATAACTTAAATGCAGTGCAGATATCGTTTTCATAGCAGATTCTGCACGTTATAACAACATATTGCCAACTTCATAAAGACAACTGCAAGTCTCGAACTCGTTCTGAAATTTATATTTTTATACCCACCATCAAAAAAGAGGTATATTGAGATTGTCATTCCGTTTGTAATTTCCCTAATATTAGCTCAATAACCAAAGTTGAAGTATATTCTGAATCCTTATGAAATTTTAAGACGTCTGTACGTCTGTCTGTGGTTGGCACGATAAAACCTTAATGAAAGGCATAAATATTCTTCATTTCTTGAAAAATTTTGGTATTGAAATCAGGCAAAATCGGTTTACATTTGACCATAGCTTCCGTATCATCCTCATCTGGCTAATAGCTTATTTGCTAATAAATGACAAATTCTAACTGCTATATTGATAAAATTTTATATATATAAGTTTCACATAAGTACTAAGTCGCATATATAATTTCATCGAAATCGGTCCCTATTTAACCATTGCTCATATAAAATAAAAAATAAAATAATAATAAAATACACTTAAATGTCAATAAATGATAAAATGTAATAGCTTAGGTCACTAAATTTAGTACAAGGGAGTTTTATGTCAATGCCAACCATTGTGCAAAATTTTGTCACAATCGGTCACACATAAAAAACTTACGGAAACACAAAACGAAAAGGGGGTTTACGTTCACCTGTCCGTCAGAAAAAAGCGCAATAGCGCCTTAACGAAAAAAATCTAGAGGGACAAAATTTGACAAAAGTATTTTCGATGTTTCGAGAAAGTTGTGTATTGAAAATGGACGAAATCCGTTCACATTTAGTTAGAGCTCCCATATAATCCTGCCCTGAGAATCACATTAATGCAATTGTATATACAATTGTAATAGCTATGACGACTAACTAAAGAATAGAGAAGTTTTATGCAACTAATGGTCAGTTTATCAAATTTTATAGGAATCGGTCCATATTTGACTATAGCTTTCATATAAAAACCACTAGCTATTAAATTAAAAGCTATGACAGCTACTTTCACTAAATTTTGCAATAATTAGCTTTATATATACATATATTCCAGCCAGTGTATACAATTTTTTAACAATCGGTTATCATTTAGCAATAGTTCTTACATATATAACATCCTATTTTTATACCCACCATCAAAAAGAATGGGGGGTATATTGAGATTGTCATTCCGTTTGTAATTTCCTT
This sequence comes from Stomorhina lunata, assembly GCA_933228675.1. Classification (NCBI taxonomy): domain Eukaryota; kingdom Metazoa; phylum Arthropoda; class Insecta; order Diptera; family Rhiniidae; genus Stomorhina; species Stomorhina lunata. The sequence continues at coordinate 45,902,970 of OW121740.1, read as the reverse complement.
AATATTGGCTAAAAAAACAAAATTCTGAATCCTTATGAAATTCTGAGACGATTGAGCCATCTGTCTCTCTGTCCGTCTGTTGAAATCACGATAACGCCGAAACGAAAGAAGCGATCTCACTGAAACTTAGCTAAGACATGCTTCATTTCTGAGAAAATGTTGGTATTGTTGACCATATCTCCCGTATAACCTCGCCTAGGCTAATAGCTTATTTGCTAATACATAACAAACTATAATAGCTATGAAGATAAAATTCAACATATAATAGTTTAACATAAGCACTAGGCAGCATACAAAATTTCATCAAAATCGGTTCACATTTACCCATAGCTCCCATACAAAACACTTATGAAAACAGCCTAAATTTCACCTAAAATACCCTTAAATGCCAATAAATCTTAAACTATATAACCACTTAATTTAGCACAAGGAAGTCTTATATCAATACCAGCCAGTGTGCAAAATTTTGTCACAATCGGTTGCCATTTGACCATAGCTCCCATATAAAAAACTTACGGAAACACAAAAATAAAAAAGATGTCCGTCAGAGAAAAGCGTAGAGGTCCAATGCACGCGGCAAGCGGCTGCGGTCGGCAATCAGCTGTTTTTTGATTTGTCAAATTTGAAGCGGCAATGGAAAAAAGTAGAACGTTGTTCTACTTTTCCGCGCGGCAGATTTTTTCAGTGCTGCCAGATTTAATTATATCCTACTCAAATATATTTGTATATAAATATTTTTGTAAACAAACGCACATTTTATGTACTGGCAATACTACGACCGTCCATAGCCGTATGCCGCGTGTATTGGCCTTGTACCTTTAACTACAAGAGCTAGAGAAGCAAAAGTATTTTCGATATATTATAAAAGTTGTGTGCTGAAAATAGGCGAAATCGGTTCACATTTAGTTAGAGCTCCCATATAACCCTGACTCGGGAATTACATTTATGCTGATAAATTGAATAAAAATGTAAAATCTATGACAACTAAATTTATAACAGAGAAGTTTTATGCAACTTTTGGTCAGTATGTCATATTTTATAGGAATCGGTTCATATTTGACCATAGCTTTTATATAAAAACTGCTCCTGGAAACCACTAAAATGCCACAAAAGCCAGTTAAAAGCTACTTAATTATAAACTATGACAGATATCGCCACTAAATTTTGCATAAATAAACTCTATACAAAGGCCAAAAACTATTTCAACAAATAACATTGTTAAATGCTCTTTGCATATCAAAGGTGAGTTCAATGATGTTGTACTTGCACCAAGGCAAATTTATACAGGTGGGAGCGATTGAACAGCTGATCGTATTTTTTGACTTTTGAAAATGGTACCAAATTTTAATTTTCAAAACTCAAACAATTAAGTTGGAGGCGAATTCAACTGACTTGAGATTTACCATTTACAATAAATGGACGTGAATTGTAATCTTCCAAAATATTTTCCGAGATCATGCATGTATGTATTTTTCTTCAAAAATTTTAGTTAACACTAATTGTTCCATATAGGTACCCGGGTACCTTGCAATGCTGTTAAATGTGATTCTTATGGTGTTCATATAAGGGTTAAATGTTGAACTATAAAGCTCTTGCAACCGAATCAGTCCAGAGATTTTACCAACAATACCAACTAGCGTACATTTTGAATTAGGTGAAACCTTGTGGATATGAAAGTCGAGGTTTTACGTGGACACACCACCGTACAGGCCTATTCCACGGTGCTCTCAACACCGGGTGGTAAAATACGTCCACCAGCGCCCGGATATACATCCGTACCAAATTGAAACCATGCTTTTTGGACAAGGTTTCCCCTTTGGTGGGGGCGGAGCTATCTAACCTCCTTCCGGTCTATGGGTACGGCACCCGGTTGCAATGCAACTACACATCGAAATTACGTTCTACCCGCGATTTTGGGTATAACCACAGCCACCACGATGCTCCCAACTGGGGCCACACCAATAGTCAGACTGGAACCGAAATTCCAGGGGCTTCTGACTCCCGTGGTACCAGACAAAGTCTCTGGTCGGACTTCGTGGATAAGCCACTACCTGTAAATGCCCCCAAAAAAGGCTAGGGACTGGTTCCCTCACACACACATTCACACAACACATGACCACCTTATATATATCTCGAACACATTTTTGGAAATGAAAAGGCTACCCGGGATCCGTCCCAGCCCCAGAAGACCAGGTATTCTCCCAAGAACACCGGGAGGGCCGAGTCGGACCCCAAGGGAGCCTATTCACCCAAAATTGTATTACTGCCTAGCACTTGAAGAACGAATTCTTCGCCTACTGAAAACCTCTAACACATATTCAGCCACACTTCTCACCCTTTCCTGGGTGCAAAGCACCCCACTCACATCGTAACCGTCCTGAGTCCTAACTACCCCCCAAGCTTCTAAATTTCTTATGTCCGAGTAAAACGGGCATTCACACAACACATGCTTCCAATCCTCACATTCTGACCCACAATCACACTCAGCAGTATCACTCAACGTACGCTTATGCAGGAATTCATTAAGGGAGCCATGCCCGGTAAGAATGAAACCCAGACTCAGACCTTGTGGATATGTGAGATATGTTTCTAAAATTAATACAATTTGATGGTGGATATATAAGATTCGACAAAGCTGTTTTTATTCAATTTGAAAAGTAGCCAAAAACGAAAACATTATTTTGGCCACTTTATATGAATACTTTAAGAACTCAAACACTGGTTAGGGTTGTTTCGCTATAGTAAAGGAACACAACTTCTATGTGAAATATATTAAAGACTGTACAATAGAGCGTCTCGACTTATATGGGAAAAAAATAAAGTTCACCGTACACCATCGAATATAAAGAATTGCTATGAGGCAGTTTCGAAAAAATTTTTTTAAAATTTTTTTCGCCGCACATTGGGGTCGCCAAAATACATTTTACGTTATATCTTCGGCATTTATAGTCGGATCTTAAAGTGTGATATATCGATGTTTTTGTCTCGAGGAGGCTAATATTTTACTTTAATAGTCATTAATCTCAGATATCCAGTTATAGTATTTATTCATCATATCTCAGTTTTTACCACCCTAATGTACCTCCCTAATATCAGAAAATGAAAGCTCTGGATAATTCCAATCGAACTATTAAAAACAAGAAATTTTTGATTTTACCGCACATTGGGGTAGCCAAAATACATTTTTCGTTATATTTTCGCCATTTGCAATTGGATCCTTAAGTGTTATAAAGAGTGTTCTAAAAAAAATATGCATTTACTATTTTAGACAAAATTTAACCATAGTGCAAGAAATAATTTATTTTTTGATCAAGTTAGTTTCTATAGATATGTCAGATACTATTATTTTAGAAATTATTAATTTTCAATAGTTATTTCAATCAAAATGGACTGCGAAAAAAAAGTTCGTGAAAATATAATTAAAACTTTTCAAAAAAATCCGTCATGGACTTTTAAAAAAATAGCAAAAAATTTTAAAGTTGACCCTCGAACGGTTTTTAATGCCATCAGACGGTATAAGGAAAACCTGAGCATTGAAAGAAAACCTGGATCAGGGAGGAAAAAAGGTCCTACAGATATTGGTAAGGCAAAAGAAGTCGAGCGACTCTTTCGAAGAGCGCCTAACACTTCTTTAAGAAAAGCAGCTCGTACGGTGAAATGTTCTACGAATTTTGCACATAGGTTCAAAGCTTATGCTGGACTGAAGACATACAAAGTCCAAAAGGTTACAGATCGCAATGCTATAAAGAACTTAGAAGCAAAAAAACGAGCGAAAAAATTGAAGTCTGATTTTATAAAAAAATACACCTGTTGTGTGATGGATGATGAAACATACGTACTGGCAGACTTTTCTCCACTTCCTGGTCAAGATTTTTATGTTGCTGATAAACGGGGCAATGTTCGGCAAGAGTTTCGCACAAAAAAACAAACAAAATTCCCTAAGAAGTTTCTCGTGTGACAAGCTATTTGCAGTTGTGGCAAAAGAAGTAAAGTATTTGTGGCATCTGGCACAATAAACACAGAAATTTATGTAAAGGAGTGTCTACAAAAACGGTTGTTTCCCTTTTTAAGAGAGCACAGAGTGACTACATGTTTTTGGCCCGATTTGGCATCATGCCATTATGGAAAAAAAGGCACTTGAGTGGTACTCAAAGAATAATGTCATTTTAGTACCACGAGAGGCAAATCCACCTAACTGTCCAGAACTTCGGCCTGTGGAAAGGTATTGGGCTCTGGTAAAAAAGGAATTGAAGAACACAGGAAAGATTTCCAAGAACATGTCCGATTTTAAGCGCGGGTGGAAGCAACTGTAAAATCTTTAATGGGAGGGTTCTCGAAAAAAGTCGATAATTTTGCAAAACCCGAGTACTAAGTAAACATTTTAATGCTAAATGATTTTGTATAATATGTCATTATATTTGCGTATTTTGTAGAGTTTTTATATTAAAAGGTTTGATTTTTATTTAAGAAAATCCAACTACAAATTTTATTTAGAGCCTCTTTATATCGATACATTAGGGTGGTAGGAACTGAGATCTGATGATGATACTACAACTGGATATCTGAGATTAATGACTACTAAAGCAAAATATTGGCCTACTCGAGACAAAAACATCGAAATATCACACTTTTAGATCCGACATTAAATGCCGAAGATGCAACGAAAAATGTATTTTGGCGACCCCAATGTGCGGCGCAAAAAATTCAAAATTTTTTTTTCGAAACTGTCTTACAACAATGCTTTATATTCGGTGGTGTACGGCGAACTTTTTTTTTCTTCCATATAAATCGAGACGCTCTACTGTACAACTTTATTAATATAATTATTTTTATACATATCTAAAAAGTAGTCTATATCTAAATTTAAATTATTACATATTCCATTTCTATCATCTCCGATTTGACCAATACACTTCAGCAAGAAAACAACTCCCGGCTAAACTTACTATGACGGCAAATAAAATTATTAACAATTTCATATCTTCCAACTTCATTGGTTCGAATTTTGTTACACTACTTCTGTCCACCAAACTAACACGCTTCATCTGAACATACTCCAGAAATCTCAATGTCTTCCAGTGATTTATAAGGCCAGTTTCTATGGCACGATCGATTATATCATTCAAGTAACTCTCATAGGGTAAATTTTGTTGCATCGTCAGCCAAGTGTAGATCGTTTCCATCATACACATATTTGATTTGCGAAATCTTGGTTGGGCAAAAAATTTCTGTTGTTCTTCGTATATCTCCCAGATATCCGAGGGCACTGCATATATATATTGGCTATCGAAATTATTGCGCAATATTCTAAATTGTGTGGAATTAGAAAATACTTTTAGAAACATTTTTAATTGAATTCCTAAATCCGTAACGATTATCGTGTTATAATCCTCTTCAACTAGAGCAATAGGTAAACCTGATTCTTTAATTGTTGATATTGAACTTATGGCAGGCATTTTTGGGGGACTCGTATTAAAGGTTTGCAGATGAGTGCTGTACGTGGTATTGAAAACAATGCCGGTCAAGCAGATTAGGATAATAACTATACTTTGAGACACAGAAACAGAGCTGTCTGTATTAACCGGGAGACCCAAAAGCCCTTTGAATACATTAAGGTTGAAAAGATGATTTGCCACGTTAAATTTTTCATTTTTGGCGATGTAGCTGACAGCCAGGGCTAGAGAACTTAAAACAAAAGTTACTAATATCAAAATTAGACTGTATATATCATAGACCATGAAATAATATCTGTAAGATGGTATAGCCTTTTCTAGCGGCACCATTAGACACCAGTCCATATAATCCACCAAATGGGAGTATGTGACATTGTCATCATCCAATTTGAATGTTAAGTCAGTTGAGATATCGTACGAGCCATTCGAGACTAATTTATCTCTATCGGCAAAAAATATTTCACGATTTAATTCAGGCATAATTAGAGAAGCATTAAGCTTTTTGGCTAATATATTTAACATATGTCCCACCAGACCTCCTAATATTAACTGACCATTTTTATAATATTTCAGTTTATAGGCTTTTGAGCTGACATTGGTCCAAATGAATTTTATGCGAGAACCTTGCATATTGAGATGATGTGCAAACAATCTTTTTGTTGAGCTAGGTTCAAAATTTTCCTGTTTTATTTTGAATTTGGGATAGGCTTCTATTTTGTAAATGATTTTAGACTTTAGGAATGAGTCTCTTATTAGTACAACATTGAGTACCCTATTTTCATGGCAATATTTTAAAATGCTTTCTATATAACTATCTCGTTTGACCTGATCAGAATATCCGTCAATAAGTATCAAACTTGTTAGCAAATTACGTTTCAAGGTCTTCCAAAAAGTTTCCATTAACTCCCGATCTTCCTTTTCTTTACCATTCAAACGGGCTACAGCCAAAAGATTTCGATTAAATTTCTGCCACAAATAATAGGAAGTATTACCTTTGAGATTTATAATGGGTTTATTAACTTCCTTCATAAGAAGTCTTAGTATTATATCGCTGTTGTAGTCATTTCCAGAGTCAAGTCTATGGCTTCTTTTTTGTTCTGTATAAACAATTGTTTCATAATATTTTTCCTTTTGCAAGAATTTTGCCAATTCGTAGAATTTTTGGCTGAAATCATTTTCAACTGCTAATATTTCCAAAAATCCAATAAATAGCGAAGCTGATGTTGCTGTTGTTTTCACCTCCATGTTGACTCTAATATTATTTGAATATTACACATTTTTTTCATCACATCCAATTTGCTTTGGGCTTCTTTCTAATTGAAATATAATTTATTTGTTTAGTTAACTCATCATTTTTGTAAATAGCATTAAAATTAAAAGGTTAATACAAATGTTTAGTAATCATTAAATAAGATATCCTTAAGTTGAAGTATTAAGTAGAAGTACTCGTATTATATTATTTTTCATTAACCCTTCTAGAACCTTATAACCAAGTTTGCCAGGAGTAATTCAGTAGGACCAGGATTTTTATTTCACAGGATATTTATTTTAACTTAACAAAATTACTTAAATTTATATTAATAGTAGCGACCAGATCCAGAAAAACAGGCAGAAACGACCAGGTCGAAAGACAGTACCAGACTTCCCCGCTTTGTCCGATATACTTATCTTAAATAATGTGGGTTTTCATTTGGTTGTTAGTGTATTAGTGACTAACACCTGTGGACTATGGCCGTCAGAACCAGTATTCCACTCTGCACTACCACTATAATCTACTGTGTTTGGGATCTATGGCTGTCAATACCAGTAGTTTCCCTGTACACTACTACTACTAATCCCTATGGCTATAAAAACCAGTAGGGACTACCACTACTGAGCTGAGGTTTGGTTGTGTGTGAATGGCTGCTACCGAAGCTGTCGCAAACTTGCAGTAGCTGTCCGCCCACTACAACAGCCAAAGACCAACTGAAGCAGTGATAGTCTTAGTAAGTAGTAGTGATCAGCACAGTATGATTTTGTGTAAGAGAGCGGAATGCTAGATTCACTTATACTTTGTAATCTCTTATAACTAAACTAAAACTCTTTTAAATAAGAGAAAATATATGCAAATTATTTACATTTCATTAAAAATCTTAACTTAGGTAATAAATTCCAATACTTAAATAAAATAATACAATCCAAATATAATAACATAATAAAAATAATGTAATGAGAGTTTTACTTCGTTACAACCTTAAGTATGTGCCCTTCCTTTTGGGTCAATATAACCCAACAATAATATCTTAAAAATATCATATTTAAGATAGGAAATTTTTTGTTTTGTTGTTTTTTTTATTAAGGTGAGTGTAATAATCTCGTAATCAGACTGTCACACTAACACAAATACGATCTAAAGTCCCCGGTAAATCGTCCGAATCAATGCAGAACAATTCTAGGTTTTAATCTACAAATATGTGGCTTTTTAGCATAGGCCATGATGTAATACTGCTAGGCACAGACCGTTAATAGAATTTTATTGCTTTTAACTGGCATTCTTCTTCTGTTATTCTTGACTCCCAGTGAAGCATGGGGCCTCATATATAATATAATATATAATTCCCCGACAACATTCCAATTGGAACAAGGGGTACATCTCTCAGACAATGAGCTGCATCCGATTCTATTTTTTTAGACTCTTTGAAAATAGTTTTAACACCGGCTCCGAACGGCAAATTCATTAGTTAGAGAAGTTTTACGTAGCCTAATACTCAATAACCAGTGGCTAGCTGAGTTATGAGGTGAACCGCCGCTTTTTTGAAAATTTATTTTTTCAAATGAGTCTGGCCAGGGATCGAACTTGGGCCTCTGGTATGCTAGGCGGATGACTAACCTGCTATACCACGGCGGTTCAAATGGGGACTCAACCATTCTTTTTTATCGAACTCGATTGCGAGATGTTAGGCATACATCATTCCATGAATAGTTTGCTGCTTGTAACTCCGCTTTAATAGACCTTCTCCACGTTCTAGCAGGTGCACCAATACTACGGCCGCTTCCTTGTGGATTCCAACGAAGCGCTTGTCGAGCAATGTTGGTATTTGGCCTTCGAAGTGTGTGGCCTATCCACCGCCATTTCCGTTGACATATCTCTATAGAAGAAGGGATTTGGTTTGTAGCGTTTAGTAGATCTTATGCAATTTGGCCACCATATATTAAGGATTTGCCGCAAGCATTTGTTTGCAAAGGTTTGTAGGCGCTTATCGATGGCATTTGTACGTTTCCAAGTTTCGCAGCCGTAATACAAGATGGACTTGACATTCGAGTTATATATTCGTAACTTAGTTGTTGTTGATTTTTGCCGAGATTTTCAAATAGCTCGGAGAATGCCGAATGCTGATTTTGCCTTATTAATACGCGATTCAATATCCTCGTCGGCGCCACCTTTTGTAGATACCAAACTACCAAGATAATTAAAGGCACCTACACATCCAATAACCTCGTTATCCACATTGATGTGTGGCGACGGGTTTGCGCCATAGCCTCCAGGCATAATCTTTGTCTTGGAGATATTGATTTCCAGCCCAGCTTACCGAGATTCAACAGTAATAGCGCTAGTGTTTTCTTGAAGGTGACCTAGGCTTTGGCTTAAAAGGCATACGTCATCGGCGTATTCCAAGTCCTCGAGTTGTTTAAAGGGTGTCCATTGGATACCACGTCTACCATTCAGTGCCGTGCGCATTATATTGTCGATGACAAGGATAAAAAGTATGGACGATAATATACATTCTTGTCTTACTCCAGTAGTAACTTCGAACGCATTAGACAATTTACCTTTATGTAAAATCCGGCATTTAAAATCCACGTACATTGCCCGAATTAAGTTCAGAATTTTCGTTGGCATGTTACGGTTTTCTAAAATTCTCCATAGATAGCTCCTGTTGACACTGTCGAAGGCCTTCATTAAGTCGATAAACGCTAGGTAAATGGGTGTGCGGAATTCATTAAATTGCTCCAGTACTAATATTACTGTGTTGATTATATCAACACAAGATCTATTCTCTCGGAACCCAAACTGATTTTCGCGTAGTGTTTTAGAAACTGCGTCAGACGTTCTATTCAAAATCACTCGACTTAGTATTTTGCTCGGTATTGGAAGAAGTGTTATTCCCCTGTAGTTATTGCAGTCTTTGGAGTCACCCTTTTTTTGGTATTTTGACTAGTATACCTTCATTCCACGAGGTTGGCAGAGCCTCTTCTTCCCATATTTTACGCACAAATGGGTGCCACAGTCTCGCCGATCCTTCAACGTCACATAAAAGCATCTCCGCTGATATATTGTCATTGCCCGGGGCCTTGTTACGCTTGAGGCTTTTAATGGCATTCTTCACTTCTTGTAATGTAGGTGGGCTGTCTGAAATTCCACTGAATAAACAGTCATGGTTGGTTTCATTTTGCACTTCCGTCAGCGGTTCTAATCCAATGGGATTGTTTAATGTTGACTGGAAGTGTTCCATCCATCGTATTAATTGTTCATCCGGTGTTGAGAGAAGTGTACCGCTACTACTCAGAATGGGACTATTGGTGTAGGTAGGTTTGCCACACAACGCCCTTGATATATTGTATAAGGTCCTCATGTCGCCTTTATTTGCAGCTGACTCAGCTTGGCTTGCTTGTTCATCTACCCACATTCTCTTGTCCCTCCTTGCAGACCTTTTAATTCTGTTGGACAGGTCACGGTACATTGTGTTAAGCTCTTCAACATCAGCGTTTGCATTTAGACTCGCATTTTTTATGGTTTTATGTTGTTGAACCAGGTCCCATGTTGCTTGGGTGAGCCATACTTTCCTTTTATGGTCTTTAAAACCTAACGTTTGTTGACCAACCTCATTGTATGTCTGAGTGATACACCTTCCGATTTCGTTTATATTTGCGGCGTTGTTGTTTAAAATATCTGGAAGCCGATTTCTTATGGATGTTATAAAGGCAGTTCGGTTTCGCTCTGATTCCAGTTTCCCAACATCAATTTTGCGATCGACTTTTGCCGTTTCTGACCTCAGAGCCGCTACCTTCAAACGAACTTTAGATATAACTAGATGGTGGTCGCTGTTTATATCTGCTCCGCGCTTCGAGCGTACATCAAGTAAAGATGATCGCCACTTAGAGTTGATCAAAATGTGATCAATTTGGTTCTTAGTGACACCGTTCGGCAATATCCAAGTTATTTTATGGTGGAGCTTATGAGGAAAAATTGTGCCACCTACAACCAGTTTCCTCTCACAGCATAGTTCGATTAATCTTTCTCCGTTGTCGTTTCTTACTCCGACACCGTGCTTACCAATGTAGTGTTCCAAACCGGTGTTGTTTGAGCCAACTTTGGCGTTAAAGTCGCCCAGTATCATAGTAATGTCACAATTATGTACATTACTGTTTATCCAATTGCTGAATATATCGTAAAATTCGTCTTTATCGTTTTCAGATTGGATTTCAGTAGGGGCGTAGACATTGATAATTATCATATTACGAGCTTTGGTCTTAAGTTTTATTGCCATTAGCCTCTCATTGATAGGGTACCATGCTATCATGGCTTTAGCTATTCTTTTAGTCATCAGAAAGCCAACACCCCTACTATGTTCATCACCCTCCGGGTGACCGGAGTAAAGAAACACAGTATTTTCGTTCCGAACTTCCCCTTGTCCTGTCCATCTAGCTTCTAGCACCGCCAGCAAATCAATAGTATAATCAAACATTTCACGCCTTAGTTGTTCTAGTTTTGCAGTTTCGTATAGCGTGCGTACGTTCCATGTCGCAAACTTTAAACTTTCTTTCATGCCTATATTAGTCTTTATAGTTCGATTTCTTTGGATAGAATTGGTTTCATTCATCAGGATGTTCTTGCATAGATTAGGCACCTCCAAAATCCTTGTGCCAGCTGCCGTAGCAGGGAGATTTCTCGCTTGATTACCCCTTCGAGTAGTATATTCTATAATGTTGTTTCTTTCTATGCTTAAAACATCGTAAGTGCTAAGTCGATGGATGATGAGTCCAAAGACAAGAACCACGTTTGTAAAGCGAGCCGCTCGATCCGAGACAGACGCCCGCTTGCAGCCGCAACTAACATGTTAAACAGACGCTACAGTTTCGTACTTTACCAAGTACAATTATCTTAGACCCTTAGACCGAATACGTCGGAATGGCTCTAAGATACCTCCCCCTTACGTTAGCCCTGACCTAGAATCCCATTCGGGTTGTTTACCGCATCTTCAACTAGGTTGCTCAGGTTTCCAGGATTTACCACGAGGAGGTGTGAGTAGGAATTGAATACAGTTATTACCTGTTAGACGGAAACCCAGACAACAACTGCATCCCATTTACATCCCACAAAATATATGAACCTGTCGTATTACTATCAACATGCTTATCCGTACTAAATATAAGAAGTAGAACTGACTATTAATGCTAAACTACACTTGGTTATGAGATTAAATTTTGTGCAAAGTAAATACTAGGGAAACCACTTACATACTTTTAAATTTTAAACTATAAAGCTCCTGCAACCTAATTTAGTCCAAATATTTTGCTAACAATACCAACTAGCGTATCAACTTCTTTCGAATTTGGTCCACATTTTGAATTAGCTGCACCCTCGTATGTAGATATATCAGAGATTTAACACAACTCGATGGTGGATATACAAGATTCGGCACAGCCGAATATAACACTCTTACTTGTTTTAACTGTTGTGGCTTTGTTGGTTAGCACGTCGACTATTAAGCATAACATTCAATTTCATCCTCGGTTTGATCCCCGGTCTCGGCAACATCAATTTTAGTAGTAAAATGTTGAATAATATAAAGATTTATCTCTCCTTTTCACCACCACCTTTGGCTTCTCTACTATTACCTAAGAAGGTAACTCAGAGTGTAAATTCTCTCTTTCTGCCTTTGTCTATTAACTAACTAATAAAAAACTAATTTAAAGTTAGTTGAAAAATCATGCAAGGTCGGTTTGATCCCCGGTCTCGGCAACATTAATTTCAGTAGTAAAGTGTTGAATAATATAAAGATTAATCTCTCTTTCTCAACACCACCTTTGGCTTCTCTACTATTACCTAAGAAGGTAACTCAGAGTGTAACATCTCTCTTTCTGCCTTTGTCTATTAACTAACTAATAAAAAACTAATTTAAAGTTAGTTGAAAAATCATGCAAGGTCGGTTTGATCCCCGGTCTCGGCAACATTAATTTCAGTAGTAAAGTGTTGAATAATATAAAGATTAATCTCTCCTTCTCACCACCACCTTTGGCTTCTCTACTATTACCTAAGAAGGTAACTCAGAGTGTAACATCTCTCTTTCTGCCTTTATCTATTAACTAACTAATAAAAAACTAATTTAAAGTTAGTTGAAAAATCATGCAAGGTCGTCATGTTAAAATAGTCACTATTCTTCGGTGAAAGTAATACAAGCATCAACCACAACTAGTTGACGAAAAATTCACTTTAAACTTGCTTAAAATTAACTGAGTTGCTTGCAGGGTTGTTATGCGTTACAAACATAAGAACAAACCCTTTTTACATATTTTGGTGAAGAATGTAACTATTAATTACATCCACATCCAAAAATTTATATTAATGTTAATTCATTTGCTTATAAATATTATAATTACAATAGTACAGTATATAATTAATGACTAGACAAAATTAATAAAAATAAAACGTGAACTTAAATATAAAGTAACGTATCGAAAATTGTATAAGGGCTTTTGTTGTGAAGAAATGGAAAATAATTCGGCCAAATTATTTTCAGTGTAATTTGTAACACGTTAACAAAGAAGAACAGCAGAACATAGATTAGGATGGGTTGTTTTTTTTTTCACTTGTATGCAGAGGGCGAAGCCTAGCGGCTCGAAGCCGGCGCTGAGTCGCCGCCGGGAGAATTTTTCGATAGTCAGCCGCCGCCGAAAGTACCGGCTCATGTCGGATTAAATTTCAAGCCGAAGTATTTTCATTTTTAGATAAAGATATTTTTTATAACTAAATATTTTAATAAGACTTGGTTTTTATATTTAATAAGAAGATACATAAAAGTATTCTCAAATTAATCTTTCATTTAAAGCTCGTTTTTTGTACGCAAGAAAATGAGGGCAAGTGAAATAGTGTATAATAGTGGAAACGCAACAAAATTTTTCCAAGATCAAGGTTATCCCACTCTAAACTCTTTTATATATTTTTATAAAAATACAATGCCCTCCTGAGAATGGACAGAAATTGAATCATGTTTTGAACTTGCAATACAATTGTGCGGTTTTGCAACGCAGAACTAAAAAAAATGTTTAAAGATTTTGAAAATACACTTGATGGCAGCTTTAATGGATCCATGCCAAAAAAATTTGCCGGCTTTGGAGAAGTATACTAAAATAATTCTACAAAACGCGTTAAATTTATTTGAAATCTTGGATGTATCCTATAATTCAGTTTCTAAATCAAATTTAATTTTAGAAGAATTACAAAAATTAAAGGATATTGATATCAACGTCCATCTACCAGCAAATGTTCAAATCAATCTGAGGGACCCATCAAATAGATCAAAGTATAATGTCATGATTTTTTTATAATTTTATATATATACATACTGGAAAATTTCAAATACAAGACAACAAATGCTAGAATTCATAGGAACAATAACGTCTAATCTGAACAATAATATGGAACTTGATATTCAAAAATATCTTGATAGCGAAGTTATCTTAATATTGCAAAACTAGCAAATTTATGTTTCAGGATACCAGCTATGTCAGCATCGTCGAAACAAGCCTTTTCATTCGCTGACAACTGTGTAAACCAAAAAAGAAGTTCTCTAAATCCTAACACAATAAAAAAGGAATTGTTTGTGCATGCACAAAATAAGAAAAATATGTATTCTGGTTTAAAAAACACGATTTTTTTCTTTTTGTATTCGGCTTACAGCCGCCGCTGGTCAATTTTTCTCCAGCCGCCGCTGCCGATAATTTGTAGTCGGCTTCGCCCTCTGCTTGTATGTCTGATGGCTATACAATTTTGACCAATGCATTTCAATGAGAAAACATAGACCCACTAGACTCAATATGATGACGAAAAAAATCATCAAGAGTTTCATATCCTCCAACCTCATGGGCTCGAATTTTGTTGAAATACTCGTGTCCAACAAACTGATACGTTTCATCTTAACATATTCCAAAAATCTTAAAGTCTTCCAGTGCAGATTTAGCCCTGTATCTATAATACGACTAATAAGAAAATTCAAATGATTCTCATAGGGTAAATTGTGTTGCATGGGTAGCCGCGTGTACAAAGTTTTCTTAACACAAATATTCAATTTCCGAAAACGAGGTTGGGCAAAAAATGTCTGCTGTTCTTCATACAGCTCCCACATATCCAAGGGCACGCTGTAGATATAACGACTATCAAAGTTGTTGCGTAAAGTTCTAAATAGTGTATAATTGGAGAAACTTTCTAAGGCCATTTTAATTTCAATTGGTAAATCTGTTGAGATTATCATATCATAATCGGAGGCAACCATAGCAATCCGAAGACCTGATTCTTTGAGGGTAGCTAGTGAGTTGACGGTAGTCAACTTCGGGGGACTAGTATTAAAAGTTTGCTGGTAAGTGACATAGGTGGTATTGAATACTATGCCGGCTAGGCAGATCAAATTTAAGACCAGACTGCGAATGCCAGCAAAATGGATCTCTGTCTCAATAGGAAGACCCAAAAATCCTTTGAAAACATTAAGATTGAAGAGTTCTCTCAAGGCAATAGCTTCCTCTTTGACAATGTAGGTGGCAGCCAATACTAAAGAACACACACTAAAAGCCACCAATATCAAAATCAAACTTTCCGTATCGTAAACTATAAAGAAAAATCTGTAAGCTGGTACAGGTTCACCTTCCGGCACCATAAAACACCAGTCCATATAGTCATAAAAATGGGTGTACGTGACATTATCATCCTCATTTCTAAAGGTTATTTCGGCTGAGATATCATAAGTACCATTCGCTACTAATGTATCGGTTTCAATAACCGATAAGTCACGGTTCAGTTTCGGCAACTTTAGCGACCCATTGAACTTTGTCGAGCAGACATTAAACAAATGTCCAACTAGACCTCCTAAGACTAATTTTCCATTTTCATTTTTCAGTTTATAAATCCGAGAGCTACCATTACTCCAAATTAAATCGATTGGTGTACCTTGCATATTTTTTACATGATCTATAAACCAATTTTTTAAGGAATTTAATTCAAACTTTTCTTTTTTCATTTTGAATTTTGGAAATGGTTCTATTCCATAAAAGACTTCAGCCCTTTGTGGACAATCTCTTAGCACTACAACATTGAGTGCCCTATTATCATAGCAAAACTTTAAAATGTTTCCTATGTACTCCTCTTGATTACCCCGAGTTGGGTTTCTTATGATCAATACCAGCCTTGTTAGCCTATTACGTTTTAATGTCTTCCAAAAAGTTCCCAAAAGCTCTAAGTCTTCCTTTTCGTCTCCATTCAAACTTGCCACAGCCAATAGCTCTCGATTAAATCGTTTCCACAAATAGTAGGAAGTGTTACCGCTAAGATTTATGACAGGAGTGTGAGTTTCTTTCATTAGATATTTTAGCATTTCATTCGTGTTGCAGCTGCTTTCATGATCAAACTTCCCTCTGTTGTTGTGTTCTGTAAAAATTATAGTTTCGTAATATTTTTCATTTTTCAGAGATTTTGCCAATTCGTGTATTCTATGACTAAATTCAAATTCATGACTAAGTATTTCCAAAAAATGTATTAATAGTGAAGTAGACGTTGCTGTCTTGTGAAGCTCCATGGTCAAACTATTACAGATAATCAGTTCTTTTCTTCTATATAAGACATTCGTAATTTGTATGTGTCTTATTACGTAAGTTTTCCAAGAAAGTTACATTAAAAATAATTATCTATTCTCAGAACAAAAGTCAAGACCAGAAACCTATAATTTAAATATATTTTGTAACATATCAACAAATGACAATAATTTTATAACTATTTTATTAATAACAATTTGTTTAAATATTACAATTTATTAAAACGTATATTCTTAATTCGAGTACTTCGGAAAACCTATAAATTACACTACTTAACAAAATTTGAAGAAAGTCGTGACCAAATGAATCTAAATCCGTGTGTAAAATTGTTCGTTATATCCGAATATGAAGTCAGAATGGTCAAAGTAGAACAGTTTCCGAGATATTGCAAAATGATTGTTTTTTGAGTAATGGGATGGGTGCACCCATTTTCTTTTTCTTTCCTTTCGTTGAAAGATAATTAAATTCATAAAACAAACACAGATTGTTTGCAAAACATACTCGAGAAATTACTGAGCTACAGAGGGCCAAAGTTAAAATTGCAGAAAAATGTTTATCGATTTTTTTTATATTTTGTTTTTATACCCACCATCAAAAAAAATTGGGGGTATATTGAGATATTGTCATTCCGTTTGTAATTTCTTTAATATTGGCTCAAAAACCAAAAACGATATATATTCTGAATCCTTATGAATATCCAAGACGATTGAGCGATGTCCGTCGGTCTGTTGAAAGGAGCTAGCTCACTGAAACTTAGTAGAAATATTCTTCATCTCTGAGAAAATTTTGGTATTGAAATTGGGCAAAATCGGTTCACATTTGACCATAGCTCCCGCATAACCTCGTCTAGGCTAATCGCTTATTTGTTAATAAATGACAAATTATAGTAGCTATGATAATAAAATTCGGTACCTAGAAGTTTTATATTAGCCCTAAGCAGCATATAAAATTTCATCAAAATCGGTTCACATTTAGCCATAGCTCCCATACAAAAAACTTACGGAAACAGCCAAAATTTCACCTAAAATACACTTAAATGCCAATAAATAATAAATTATAATAGATATAATCACTAAATTTAGCACGAGGAGGTCTTATGTCAAAATTTTGTCGCAATCAGTCACTTTTTGACCTAGCTCCCATATAAAAAACTTACGAAAACACAGAAATTCAAAAAGAAAAGGGGATTTATGTCCGTCTGTCCGTCAGATAAAATCATCATAGCTCCTTAACTACAAGAGCTAGTAAGACTAAATTAAGCACAAGGAAGTCTTATGTCAATGCCAGGCAGTGTGCTTAATTTTGTCACAATCGGTCACCATTTGACCATAGCTCCCATATAAAAAACTTATGGAAACACACAAATACATAAAGAAAAGGTTGTTTATGTCCGTCTGTCCGTCAGATAAAAGCACTATAGCGCCTTAACTACAAAAACTATAGGGACACAATTTTACAAAAGTATTTTGGATATTTTTAAAAAGATGTGTGTTGAAAATGGACAAAATCGGTTCAAATTTAGTTAGACCTCCCATATAACCCCGCCCCGCGAAACACATTAATGCTGATAAATTGAATACAATTGTAATAGCTATGACAATTAAATTCAAAGTAGGCAAGTTTTATGAAATTTTTGATCAGTTTATCAAATTTTATAGGAATCAGTCCATATTTGACTTTAGCTTTCATATAAAAAACACTCACGGAAACCAAAAATTTTAGCAAAGGCCAGTTAAAAGCTATTAAATTAGAAACTTTGATAGCTATGGTCACTAAATTTTGCAAGAATAAGCTCTATATACATACCAGCCAGTGTGTAAAATTTTGTTACAATCGGTCAACATTTGGCTATAATTCTTATATATATAACATCCCCTTTTTATATCTGCAATCAAAAATATTTGGAGGTACATTCATTATATTAAGATTGCACCTGTGAAATTAGATAGGCATCAATAAATGTTCAGCGAAGATTTTATATATGACGAATGCATTAGGAACTCCTAACGAAATATATGGACCTGCCGTATTACTATTAACGTGCTTAGCCTTACTACATACTAACGAAAAGTATTTAACAACTTAATTATGTAAAACTATACCCGGTTATGAGACCGAATTTTGATCAAGGTAAATACTGGGGAAACCACTAAAATATTTTTAAATGCTGAACTATATAGCTACGGCAACCGAATTTAGTCCAAAGATTTTACCAACAATACCAATTAGCTTAGCGATTTTTTCAGTTTTAGTCCAGATTTTGAATTAGCTGCACCCTGTTTCTGAATTTAACACAACTTGATGGTGGGTATATAAGATTCGGCACAGCCGAATATAACACTCTTACTTGTTTTTTTTTTGTTCTAAAATTAATGATAAATTTTAGACAACAAAAACTTAAAACATAAAAACAAAACTTACTTTTTTTACATACAGTCTTTAAAAATATTTTGTTAAGTATTACTAAAGAAAATAATATTTGATTATTAGCCTCTTTTATGCATGAGACACAGAGTTCAACTTTGTGTTCACAACAGATACTTTTCTTATATATATTGCAAGCAGTTTTGGTCATTCTGCGCTTGCTATACGGACAGAGGTGACAAATTTTACCCTTTTTTGGTCCTATGTTAACATTTTTAAAAGCTTCTTGCGGATTTGTCATTATATTTAGATTTTTGTTGTTAATTAAAGTCTATAAACTAGATGTCTCGAGTCTGCTGTGCAAACGAGGAGTCACAAAGAATTTGGGCAGATTTTTCAGATACTGTTTTTTGGCTTTTGTTCTTTTAGGAACATTTTGTAGGTATAAATAACGTTGCCGTTGACAAAAGTAATATTTAAAATTTTGAAATTAAAAAAAAAAAACAATTAAGAAAGTGCTATAGTCGGTCAAGCCCGACCATACGATACCCTTCACCACTATGGTCAAATGTGTTATTTTTCCTGTATAAAGACAAATATTTGCTAAATTTTGAAATCATACATTTTCTCAAAACTTATATATTTAAGCTGTTTCCGTCATTTGGACATATATGAGAGCTAGGGTCAAATGTAGACCGATTATCTCGAAATTTGGCAAATTGATTACAGTTATTACAAAAATTATGTGTGCAAAAAATAAACTTCTCATCATCTTTAGATTTACGAGCGTTTTAGTGATTTTTGTCTCATTTAGTGCGTTTTTAAAGAAGAGTTTGTATGGGAGCTATGGTCAAATGTGGACCAATTTCAACGAAATTTTGTACAGTGACAAATGTTGATATTTGTGGCCAATATATCAATTCCGGGAAGTGGGACCTATAGGAGGTACCATAAATAATAGACCGATTTTGA
Source organism: Stomorhina lunata (assembly GCA_933228675.1). Classification (NCBI taxonomy): domain Eukaryota; kingdom Metazoa; phylum Arthropoda; class Insecta; order Diptera; family Rhiniidae; genus Stomorhina; species Stomorhina lunata. The sequence goes on along the minus strand of OW121740.1, from coordinate 45,883,339 downwards.
CGAATTTCAATAGACATGGTCCCACTATAAAATAAATGATCATCAAATTATCTTTAGAATTGCGACCTGTAGTTTGATTACAAGGTTTACATGGGGGTCCAGCCAGACGGATGGACTGACATCGCTAAATCGACTCAGAAAGTGATTCTAAGCCTATTGGTATACTAAAAGCTGGGTCTAAGACAAATATTTCTATGCGTTACGTACATCAGCACAAACTTATAATACCCTTTCCACCTATGGTGGTTAAGGGTATAAAAATAATATGTAAAAAGTTACACTGAAGTTATTCTTCGTCGCTGCGACGACTACAAACCTGCGAAAATCAACTTAAATAAAATTTTTGGCCAGCTTTCGTTATCAGCGAACGTTGTTGAAAAAACAGCGAGTTATATGATAAAGAGTAAATGAGCTTCGTCGATTCAACGAAGAGTAACCATCCAGGGTTAAGGTTTATCTGCATAAAGACGGTCTTTCGCGTAGCCCCACAAAAAAAGTCTAATGGTGTTAAATCGCATCATCTTGGTGGCCAGTTGATATCGCCACGACGAGTCTCTTGCAATTTAGCCATATTCGCTCGAATTGTGTGGTATATGGCACCAAATCGTATTCTGCAATAGCAGGCAATGATGTGCCGTAAGACAGTCCTAATTCCTGAGAACGACGAGGAATTGACATATTCGGGTCTTCGGCAACACTTTCAGCGGAACCAGCGAAACGATGGTACACAGGCCTTACAATATTTGTAGCCGCTCTAGTCTCTTCAAATTTCTTTACAATTTTGCCAATTGCTTGCGTAGTTGGACGATTATGTAAACCATAATCTCCTCTTAAAGCAGGATATGTGGCTGTATCAGAATCATAATTTTTGTAGAATGTGATGATAATTTTTGATACTTAAGCGAACCATTTTCGTCAATGTCAGACATTCAACTGAAAAGAAAAAAATGTTTTAACAACTTAGTTTAACAGATGTCGAATTCTAGTCCTATACTTTTGAAACCACGAAATAGATAAAACGATATTATTTATAGCTATGGGCAATAAATTCAACACAAGAAAGTTATATGTATGTGAATACCAGCCAGTGTGCAAATTTGTGAACAATCGGACACCATATAAACATATTTAGTTCATATAAACTATTTACGGAAACTGCTAGAGTTACCAAAAAGTTTGGTATTCCCCCGCCCGGGAATCGCTTTAATGCTGAGAAATTAAATCAAATTCAAATTGCTATGAAAACTTAGTATAAAACAGAGAAGTATTATGCAGCAACTAGTGGTCAGTATATACATTTTTATAGAAGTTCCATTGAACCTTTTTATATCCTTCACCACTATAGGTGGAAAGGGTATTATAAGTTTGTGCTGATGTATGTAACGCATAGAAATATTTGTCTTAGACCCATATTTTAGTATACCAATAGGCTTAGAATCACTTTCGGAGTCGATTAAGCGATGTCCGTCCGTTCGTCCGTCTGGCTGGCTGGACTCCCATGTAAACTTTGTAATCAAACTAAAGGTCACAATTCTAAAGATAATTTGATGAAATTTAGCACAGATAATTTTTTTAATAATGGAACTATGACTGTTAAAATTCGTAAAAATCGGTCCATTATTTATGGTACCTCCCATAGGTCCCACTTCCCGGAATTGATATATTGGCCACAAAAATCAATATTTTTTCTTTAAATTTAAAGCAAATACTGCTTATGTAAACTCAAATCACTGTACTAAATTTCGTTGAAATCAGTCCACATTTGACCATAGCTCCCATACAAATTTTTTTCTCAAAACGCACTAAATGAGACAAAATTCACTAAAACGCTCGTAAATCAAAAGATAATTAGAATTTCAAGTTTATTTTTTGCATACATAACTTTTGTAACATCAGTAATCAATGTTAAGTTTCGAGATAATCGGTCCATATTTGACCCTAGCTCTCATATAAGTCCTAGCGGCGGAAACATCTTAAATATATAAGTTTTGAGAATATGTTTGTATGATGGCAAAATTTAGCAAATATTTGTCTTTATACAGGAAAAAGAACACCTTTGACCTTAATGGTGAAGGGTATCGTATGGTCGGGCTTGACCGACCATAGTACTTTCTTACTTGTTTTGATACTGATCAGTAAAATGTAACACCCAAGCAAAAACTTTATTAATAGTAGTTCAAGTAACATCTACATTGCCATACAATCACTATAAAATCATACATACATATTTATACATTTTATATATTAAATTTCCATTCATCGTTTTCTTCGATTTGACCAATACAATTCGATGGGAAAACAAATACAAACTATAGTCAATATTATGGCGAAATAGATCAATAACAAATTCATATCTTCCAATTTCATCGGTTTGAATGTTGTTGTTACAATATTTCTTTCCATCAAATTAATACGTTTCATTTTAAGATATTCCAAAAATCTCAAGGTCTTCCAGTGTACAATTATTCCTGTTTCTATAACACGATCAATCAGAAAATTCAAATAGCCCTCATAGGGTAAATTGTGTTGCATGGGTAACCGGGTGTACAAAGTTTTCTTCAAACATATTTCCGATTTGCGAAAACTTTGCTGGGCAAAAAATTTCTGTTGTTCTTCATATATCTCCCATTGATCTGAGGGCACACTATATATGTAACGTCTATCAAAACTATGGCGTAATATTCTAAATTTGGTAAAATTGGAAAAAAGTTGCATAGACGTTCGTAAAGCAATTGCTGTATCAGTGGAGTTAAACATGTCGTATTCTCCTTCAGCTAAAGCAACTGGAAGTCCAGATTCTTTAATAGCTGATATTGAATTTAAGCGAGGCACTTTCGGTGGACTTGTATTAAAAGTTTGTAGGTGTGTGACGTAGGTGGTATTGAATACTATGCCAGCAAAGCAGATTATCATGAAAACTAAGCAACGAACACCAGAAACAGAGGTACTGGCATTAATTGGAAGTCCTAAGAGACCACTGAACAGGTTAAGATTGAATATAAGTTCCCTCAAGGTAAAAGCTTCGCGTTTGACTTTATAGGTGACAGCTAAGACTATGGAACTTAAAATAAAAGCCATTACTATTAAAATTAGACTTTCTATATCATAGACAATGACATAATATCGGTAGGCTGGTATTGATTCTTCCTCCGGTACCATTAGGCACCAGTCCATATAGTCGTAGAGATGCGAGTAGGCCACATTATCATCTTCATTTCTAAATGTCAATTCGGCTGAGATATCATAAGTACCATTCGCCACTAGCTTGTCCGATTCACTCACAAATAATTCACGATTCAGTTCGGGCAACTGAAGAGTTGCATTAAGCTTTTGGGTTAAGACATTAAATAAATGTCCCACCAGACCTCCTAGAATTAATGAGCCATTTTCATTTTTTAGTATATAAGCCTTTGAGCTAACATTGGTCCAAATGACCTTAATTGGAGAACCATGCATGTTATCTACATGATGAAAGAATAAGCTTTTTGATAAGTTTAGATTAAACTTTTCCTGCTTTATCTTAAATTTGGGGAATGATTCTATTCTATAAAAGACTTTAGCTGTTTGTAGAGATTCCCTTAGAAGTACAACATTTAGAACTCTATTATCGTAGCAATACTTCAGAATCTTTTCTGTATAGTTCTCTGGATTATCTGGAATTGATTTTTGTAAGAGTAATATCAGCCTTGTTGACAAATTACGTTTTAAGGTTTTCCAAAAACATCCCAATAGCTCTATATCCTCCAGTTCGTTTCCGTTTAAACCCGCTACAGCCAAAAGTTGTCGATTGAAAATTTTCCATAAATAGTAGGAAGTGTTGCCTCTAAGATTTATAATGGGAACATTACTTTCCTTCATTAAAAGCTTTAGCATTTCATCCCTATTGTAGCTATTTCCATGGTCAAATACGCCCATACCTGGATGTTCCGTATATACAATTGTTTCGTAAACCCTTTGCTTTCTCAATGACTTTGTCAGTTCGAATAATTTTTGACTGAATTCATTTTCATGGCTAAGTATTTCCAAAAATCCCATAAATAAAGTGGTTGCATTTCCATTAACTTTCATGGCGATACTATTATTATAGAAGTACTTAAACAAAAGAAACTACATTTACAAGGGCTTTGTTATCTTTCAAAGTAATTTCGATCTAAATATTTTATTAATGGCGATGTCCAGACTTTTAAGAATGAAGCAAAATAATTATATGAATCATATCAAAAACTGACATTGATTGAAATCTTTTTAGTTTGTGCCATATCCTATAGTTTAGATTTCAACAATAATTATCTTTTAGTCCTTACTACCGAATACAGCTATAAAACAAATTGTAATAGCTCTTTAAAAGTGAATCATCAATACCCCTTTGGTTTTTTCATAATTCATTTTAAATCAATAATGGCCAAATGAAGAGCATTTTTAAATGTTCTCGATCTTAAAAAGAGAATGAGTTTGCATTTGCTGTATGTTTTGTTATTGTAGTATGCATTTTTTTTAAAAACAGAATCGGACGCAGCTCATATTCTTCCCAGCTCGCAATTTGGTGATTGTTGACGATAATATCAGCAAAATGAGTCTTTTGGGATTTGTATAGATGATCAAAAACTGATTAATCAGCTTGGTGATCTAAAAAAGATTCCATAAAACGCTTAGAAAACGACTAGTTTACACAAGCTCAAACAATTCTTGTAAAATATGTGCAGTCAAAATTTGATCGTCCAAACGATCCTAATACGACTATTTATACTCTTCACCACCATAGGTGGAAAGGGTATTATAAGTTTGTGCTGATGTATGTAACGCATAGAAATATTTGTCTTAGACCCACCTTTTAGTATACCAATCGGCTTAGAATCACTTTCTGAGTCGATTTAGCGATGTCTGCCGTCCGTCCGTCTGGCTGGCTGGCTGGACCCCCATATAAACCTTGGAATCAAACTACAGGTCGCAATTCTAAAGATAATTTGATGAAATTTGGCACTGATCAGTTTTTTGATAATGGAACCATGGCTATTGAAATTGGTCAAAATCGGTATATTATTTATGGTACCTCCCATAGGTCCCACTTCCCGGAATTGATATATTAGCCACAAATATCAAATTTAAAACAAATACTGCTTATGTAAACTAAAATCACTGTACCAAATTTCGGTCCACATTTGACCATAGCTCCCATACAAACTCTTCTTTAAAAACGCACTAAATAAGACAAAAAATCACTAAAACGCTCGTGAATCTAAAGATAATGAACATTTTGAGTTTATTTTTTGCATACATAATTTTCGTAACAACTATAATCAATTTGCCAAATTTCGGGATAATCCGTCCACATTTGACCCTAGCTCTCATATAAGTCCAAATGACGAAAACAGCTTAAATATATAAGTTTTAAGAAAATGTTTGTTAGATGGCAAAATTTAGCAAATATTTGTCTTTATATAGGAAAAACAACACCTTTGACTTTAGTGGTGAAGGGTATCGTATGGTCGGGCTAGACCGACTATAGCGCTTTCTTACATGTTTTTATGTTATTTTGATCAGTTTGTGATCAAAAAAGACCACAAAAAGACTCAGAAAATACCTTGAAAGCGACTTTTTTAAAGCAGAATGTGTGCAATCAGTTTGGTGATCAAAAAAGTATACAAAATGACTCATTGACGCTTAGCAAGCGACTAGTTAAAAATAGCACAAAAAATCTTCTAAAATGTGAGTAATATAACTATTATAAAAAAATATGCCTCAAAAAGACTCGTATCTCATTATGGGTGATGTGGCTTAGTTGGTTAGCACGTCGACTACTAAGCATAAATAGCATATCATATTCAGCAGCCTAGATTCGATCCTCGGTCTTGGCAATATCAATTTCTGTAATTATTAACGCGATTTCACTGTTCTAAAAATAGATATTGACGTGTTCTAAAAATAGATATATACTGTGTTGAGTGATATAAAGCTTGTTTCTTTTTTTTTTTTTAACAAATCTAGCAAAATGTGTGCAGTTATTAAAGTAAATAATTCTCTAGTATTGAGAGATGGAAAATTCGTCGTACGGGAGTTTATGTGCTCTATACGGCAATAACGCATTTTGAGAAAATCGATGTTGAAATTTTAATTAAATTTTTCTAAAAAACTCTTCGATAGAATTTGGAGATTTTACCCCATATATTTGGCGTACAGAGCAAAACAGCGCAAAAAAATTAGTTCTAAAGGATGTAGAACAAAACTAGGTGAGATAGCCGAAAACGGATTGCTGATTTGAAAAATTTAGGGTCGAAAAACTAAAGTGACATCATTAACACAAAATGTGTAAAATGGCGGAAATATTGGTTTGCTTTTGGCAAACCCATATTTATTTGAAAACTTTATTAAGAGACATTTTAAGAATTTTTATAGAAATAATTAATTTACATAATTTTATTCGCGCTTTTCTTCGATGTGACCAACACAATTCAGTCAGAAAACAAATACACACTAGAGTCACCATTACAACGAAAAAGATCGATAACAATTTCATATCTTCCAGTTTCATCGGTTTGAATGTTGTTGTCACAATATTTCGATCTATAAAATTAATACGCCTTATCCTAAGATATTCCAAAAATCTCAAAGTCTTCCAGTGTACAGTTAGACCCGTTTCTATAACACGATCAATCAGAAAATTCAAATATCCCTCATAGGGTAAATTGTGTTGCATGGGTAAACGGGTGTACAAGGTTTTCTTCAAACAGATATTGGACTTGCGAAAAAGTCGTTTGTCAAAAAATGTCTGTTGTTCTTCATATATCTCCCATTGATCCGAGGGTACACTAAATATGTAATGTCTATCGAAACTGTGACGTAAAGTTCTAAATTTTGAAAAATTGGAAAAAATCTTCATAGATGTTCGTAAAGCAATTGCTGTTTCGGTAGAGTTAAACATGACGTATTCTCCTTCGGATAAAGCCACAGGAAGTCCAGATTCTTTAATAGCTGATATTGAGTTTAAGGGAGGCATTTTTGGTGATTTCGTATTAAATGTTTGCAGGTGAGTAACGTAGGTGGTATTGAATACTATGCCAGCAAAGCAGATTAACATGAAAACTAAGCTTCGAACACCAGAAACAGTGGATCTCACACTAAATGGAAGACCTAAGAGACCATTAAACATTTCAAGATTGAATATAAGTTCCCTTAAGATAAAAGCTTCGTGTTTGACTTTATAGGTAACAGCCAAGACTATGGAACTTAAAATAAAAGCCATTAATATCAAAATCATACTTTCCATATCAAAGACAATAACATAATATCGATAAGCTGGTATTGTTTCTTCCTCCGGTACCATTAGGCACCAATCCATATAGTCGTATAGATGGGAGTAGGTCACATTGTCATCTTCATCTCTGAATGTCAATTCGGTTGAGATATCATAAGTACCATTCGCTATAAGCATGTCCGTATCTTTTACATATAATTCACGATTCAATTTCGGCAGCTGAAGAGTTGAGTTAAGTTTTTGACTTAGTTCATTAAATAAATGTCCCACCAGACCTCCTAGAATTAAAGTTCTATCTCCATTTTTTAGTACATAAGCCTTTGAGCTAACATTGGTCCAAATGAAATTAATTGGAGTACCTTGCATGTTCTCGATATGATGTACAAACAAATTTTCTGTTGAGTTTAGATTAAAGTTTTCCAGCTTCATTTTGAATTTAGGGAATGGTTCTATTCTATAAAAGACTTTTGCCGTTTGAGGAGATTCTCTTAGAAGTATAACATTTAGAACTCTATTATCATAGCAATACTTCAAAATTGTTTCTATATAGTTCTCCCGATTTTCCGGTATTAACTTTTCTAAGATCAATATCAGCCTTGTTAACAAATTACGTTTTAAAGTTTTCCAATAAAATCCCAGTAGTTCCAGATCCTGCTTTTTGTTTCCATTTAAACCCGCTATAGCCAAAACTTGTCGATTAAAGATTTTCCACAAATAGTAGGAAGTGTTGCCTCTTAGATTTATAATGGGAGCATTACTTTCCTTCATTAAAAGTTTAAGCATTTCAGCCCTATTGAAGCTATTTTCTGGTGTAAATACTGTCCCAGCCGCATGTTCGGTATATACAATTGTTTCGTAATGTCTTTCCTTTTTCAATGACTTCGTCAGTTCGAATAACTTTTGACTGAATTCATTTTCATGGCTAAGTATTTCCAAAAATGCAATAAATAAAGAAGTAACATTTCCATTAACTTTCATGGCGATACTATTATTATCGAAGTACATTTTTTTCTATTACAAAGGCCTTGTAAATTTTAATATATTTTATTAATAGCGATATCTAGAATTTTAAGAATGAATCAAATTATTTATATGAATTAAATACCGCGGAATGACAGTGATTGAAGTCTTCTATGTATGTTTCATATCCTATAATTTATAAGTTAATAATAACTTATAAGCCATTACTACATTAGATATGCAGTCACACATGAAACGTGTGCAGTAGGGTGTCTCGAAAAAATAAAGTTCGCCGTACACCATCGAATATAAAGCATTGCTATAAGACAGCTTCGACAAAAAAATTCGTAATTTTTTTCGCCGCACATTGGGGTCGCCAAAACACATTTTTCGTTATATCTTCGGCATTTGCAGTCGGATTTTAAAGTGTGATATATCGATGTTTTTGTCTCAAGGAGGACAATATTTTGCTTTAATAGTCATTATTATCAGGTATCCGGTTCTAGTATTTAGCTATCAGACCTCTATTCCTACCACCCTAATGTACCACCCTAATATTAGAAAATTAAAGCTCTTAAAAAATCGTTAAACTTTTACTAAGGTTTTTTGTAAACCGATCTCTTAACAAGTAAGAGTGTTATATTCGGCTGTGCCGAATCTTATGTACCCACCATCAAGTTGTGTTAAATTTAGAAACATATCTCATATATCTACAAGGGTGCAGCTAATTCAAAATCTGGACCAAAACTGGAAAAATCGCTAAGCTAATTGGTATTGTTTGTAAAACCTTTGGACTAAATTCGGTTGCCATAACTTTATAGTTCAATATTTAAAAATATTTTAGTGGTTTCCCCAGTATCTACTTTGATCAAAATTCGGTCTCATAACCGGGTATAGTTTTACATTAACAAGTTGTTAAATACTTTTCGTTGTGCTTAATATGTAGTTAGGCTAAACACGTTAATAGTAATACGGCAGGTCCATAAATTTCGTTATGAGTTCCTAATGCATTCATCATATATAAAGTCTGGGCTGAACATTGATTGATGCCTATATAATTTCATAGGTGCAATCTTAATATAAAGAATGTACCTCCAAATCTTTTTGATTGTAGATATAAAAAGGGGATCTTATATATATATATATAAGAATTATAGCCACATATTGACCGATTGTAACAAAATTTTACACACTGGCTGGTATGTATATAGAGCTTATTCTTGCAAAATTTAGTGACCATAGCTATCAAAGTTTCTAATTTAATAGCTACTGGCCTTTGCTAAAATTTTTGGTTTCCGTGAGTGTTTTTTATATGAAAGCTAAAGTCAAATATGGACTGATTTCTATAAAATTTGATAAACTGATCAAAAATTTCATAAAAGAATTTCATAAGGATTCAGAATATATATCGTTTTTGATTTTTGAGCCAATATTCAGGAAATAGTGTACCGCCGTGGTATAGCTCATAAGTCATCCGCCTAGCATACCGGAGGCCCAAGTTCGATCCCTGGCCAGAGTCACTTGAAAAAATAAATTTTCAAAAAAAGCGGTGGTTCACCTCATAACTCAGCTAGCCACTGGTTATTGAGTATTTGGCTATGTAAAACTTCTCTAACTAATGTATTTGCCGTTCGGAGCCGGCGTTAAAACGTAGGTCCCTTTCAATGAGTCTAAAAATAAAATCGGATGCAGCTCATTGTCTGAGAGAAGTACCCCTTGTTCCAATTGGAATGTTGTCGGGGAATTATGTATATATATATATATATATATATATATATATTAAGGAAATAACAAACGGAATGACAATCTTAATATACCCCCCATTCTTTTTGATGGTGGATATAAAAAGGGGATGTTATGTATATATGAATTATAGCCAAATGTTAACCGATTGTAACAAAATTTTACACACTGGCTGGTATATATATAGAGCTTATTCTTGCTTATTCTAGTAGCCATAGCTATCATAGTTTCTAATTTAATAGCTTTTAACTGGCCTTTGCTAAAATTTTTAGTTCCCGTGAGTGTTTTTTATATGAAAGCTAAAGTCAAATATGGAGTGATTCCTATAAAATTTGATAAACTGATCAAACATTTCATAAAACTTCCCTATTTTAAATTTAATCGTCATAGCTATTACAATTGTATTCAATTTATCAGCATTAATGTGTTTCCCGGGGCGGGGTTATATGGGAGCTCTAACTAAATTTGAACCGATTTTGTCCATTTTCAACACACATCGTTTTCAAGATATTCAAAATACTTTTGTTAAATTTTTTCCCTCTAGCTCTTTTCGTTAAGGCGCTATCGTGCTTTTATCTGACGGACAGACGGACATAAACAACCTTTTCTTTATGTATTTTTGTGTTTCCATAAGTTTTTTATATGGAAGCTATGGTCAAATGGTGACCGATTGTGACAAAATTTTGCACACTGGCTGACATTGATATAAGACTTCCTTGTGCTTAATTTAATTTTACTAGCTTTTGTAGTTAAGGCGGTATCACGATTTGATCTGACGGACAGACGGACATAAATCCCCTTTTCTTTTTGAATTTTTGTGTTTTCGTAAGTTTTTTATATGGGAGCTATGGTCAAATGGTGACCGATTGCGACAAAATTTTGCACACTGGCTGGTATTGATATAAGACTTTTTTGTGCCAAATTTAGTTATACTTTTAAATTTATTGGCATTTAAGTGTATTTTAGGTAAAATTTAGGCTATTTTCGTAAGTTTTTTGTGTGGGAGTTATGGCTAAATGTGAACAGATTTCGAAGAAATTTTATATGCTGCCTGGTGCTTATGTTAAACTTTTAGATACCAAATTTTGTCATCATAACTGTTATAATTTGTCATTTATTAGCAATTAAGCGATTAGCCTAGACGAGGTTATACTGGAGCTATGGTCAAATGCTAACCGATTTTGCCCAATTTCAATACCAAAATTTTCTCATAGATAAAGAATGTTTTTGCTTAGTTTCAGTTAGCTAGCTCTTTTCGTTTAGACCTTATCGTGATTTCAACAGACAGATGGACATAGCTCAATCGTCTTAGAATTTCATAAGGATTCAGAATATATATCGTTTTTGATTTTTGAGCCAATATTAAGGAAATTACAAACGGAGTGACAATCTCAATATACCCCCCATTCTTTTTGATGGTGGGTATAAAAACAAGATATTTTTTATTTTGCCACACATAGGGATCGCCAAAATACATTTTTCGTTATATCTTCGCCATTTTCAGTGGAATCTTAAAGTGTAAAATATCGATGTTTTTGTCTAACGAAGGCAAATCTTTTGTGTTATGAATCACCTTAAATACATTCTTCTAGTACCTACCAAAGATATCTTAAATCATACAACAAGAATTATAAAAATTGAAAATCTTTTAATCAATTACGTTTTGAAATGATCCAAATTTGCTATATTTTTGACAGCTCTCAAGTTCAGAAAAAATGTGGCCCATGCTTTGCTCACCGGTGACAGCCATGGCAAATTAATGTGCTACATGAACAAAATGTTCAGTGTTTTGTGAAAGGCATTGATAAGCTTTGAAAATAATTAAGTTTAGCAAATAGAAAGTATTTTTCTTATGTTACCTGCTATTTCGATTACTTCTTTGGAAAACTGTAATGCTTCCAGCTGTTCTTGCTTTAAGAAGTGTTAGCATTGCGGCTCAGTCAATTCAAATTTTTTTTTTCAATTGATCATATCGAAATATGAGTCTCTATCGAAGCATACAAAAATGAAATTGCGGACCGGGTGGAAAAAGTAGACGTTGTTTTTTATGGGCGGACTAAGCATTTGTTGAACGTCGTCCGGCAATTGACGAACCCAAGATATATTATCTATTGGAAACGTGGCGACTTCCATGAATTGCTTGAGATTGGTTTTTCACAAGAACTTGTAAAACAAACTTAGCCAGTTTTTTCAATAAAATCGAGGGTTGCGTAAATGTCACATAAAAGCGGAGAATTCGGGAGGCTCTTGTTTATTTAAATTAATTTTTGATAGTTTATAATTGAAATACAATAAATTGTGGATAAAACGAATAGCAAGACAAACTAAGAGACTATTTGGGTATTTATATGATATTTATACCCTTCACCACCATAGGTGGAAAGGGTATTATAAGTTTGTGCTGATGTTTGTAACGCATAGAAATATTTGTCTTAGACCCACCTTTTAGTATACCAATAGGCTTAGAATCACTTTTTGAGTCGATTTAGCGATGTCCGTCCGTCCGTCCGTCTGGCTGGCTGGACGGCTGGCTGGACCCCCATGTAAACCTTGTAATCAAATTACAGGTCGCAATTCTAAAGATAATTTGATGAAATTTGCCACAGATCATTTTTTGGTCAAAATCGGTCCATTATTTATGGTACCTCCCATAGGTCCCACTTCCCGGAATTGCTATATTGGCCTCAAATATCAATATTTTTTCATGAAATTTAAAACAAATACTGCTTATGTCAACTAAAATCACTTTACCAAATTTTGTTGAAATCGGTTTACATTTGACCATAGCTCCCATACAAATTCTTCTTTAAAAACGCACTAAATGAGACAAAAAATCACTAAAACGCTCGTAAATCTAAAGATAATGGAAATTTTGGGTATATTTTTTGCATACATAATTTTTGTAACAACTGTAATCAATCTGCTAAATTTCGAGATAATCGGTCCACATTTGACCCTAGCTCTCATATAAGTCCAAATGACGGAAACAGGTTGAATATATAAGTTTTGAGAAAATTTTTGTATGATGGCAAAATTTAGCAAATATTTGTCTTTACACAGGAAAAATAACACCTTTGACCTTAGTGGTGAAGGGTATCGTATGGTCGGCTTGACCGACTATAGCGCTTTCTTACTTGTTTTTCATAATTTTAAATAAATAGTTGAACGGATATCTAAAACCAATGATTATTAAATCAAAATATTGCCACCTCAAAAAAAAAAAAAAAAAAATACTAGAAGATTGTACTTGAGGTCAATGATTATTAACCCAAAGCATTGACCTTCGTTAGACAAAAACATCGATAGATCCGACTGTAAATGGTGATGATATAACGAAAAATATATTTTGGCAATCCCTATGTGCGGCAAAATAAGAAATTCCTCGTTTTTAATAGATCGGTTTGGAAAATCAAAAAACTTTCTTAGTAAAAGCTTAACGATTTTTTAAGAGCTTTAATTTTCTGATATAAGAGTGGTACATTAGGTTGGTAGGAACAGAGGTCTGATATATAAATACTAGAACCGGATACCTGAGAATATTGACTATTAAGGATTTTGGCCCCCTGAGACAAAAACATCGATATATCACACTTCAAGATGAAGCTATAAATGCCGAAGATATAACGAAAAATGTATTTTGGCGACCCCAATGTGCGACGAAAAAAATTAAAATTTTTTTTCGAAACTGCCTTAGAGCAATGCTTTATTTCAATGGTGTACGGCGAATTTTATTTTTTCCCCATAAAAGTGGAGAAGCTCTAGTGTGCACGTGTATTGTGTAAGTAATCCATTTTTTCAGTCATATGCGTCCAAAGCAGGCCTGCCAGATTTGCCAATTATCGGCATTTTGGCGATTTTTGAACTAAAAAATAGCAAAGTGCCGATATGCTGATTTTGGATAGAAAATTGGCGGTTTTAGAGATTATATCGAAAACAAACTTAACTTCAAAGATTTATACCCTTCGCCACAATAGCTGGAAAGGGTATTATAAGCTTGTGCAGATGTATGTAACGCATACAAATATTTATCTTAGACCCACCTTTAAGTATACCAATAGGCTTAGCGATGTCAGTTCGTCCGTGTGGATGGACTATATAAACCATGTAATCAAAGTACAGGTCGCTCTTCTAAAGATAATTTTATGAAATTTGGCACGGATAATTTTTTTAGTAGTGGCACCATGCCTATTGAAAAAAAATCGGTCCACTATTTATGGTACCTCCCATAAGTCCCACTTCCCGAAATTTATATATTGACCACAAATATCAATATTTTTTCATTAAATTTAAAACATTTTCTGCTTATGTTAACTAAAATTACTGTACCAAATTTCGTCGGTCCACATTTGACCATAGCTCCCATACAAACCCTTCTATCAAAACACACTAAATGAGACAAATATCACTGAAAGGCTCGTAAATCTGAAGATAAAGACAATTTTAAGTAAATTTTTTGCATACATTATTTTTGTAAAAACTGTAATCAATTTGCTAAATTCCAAGATAATCGGTCCACATTTGACCCTAGCCCTCATATAAGATCAAATGACGGAAATAGCTTAAATAGATAAATCTTCTGAAAATGTTTCTATGATGACAAAATTAAACAAATATTTGTCTTCATACACGTAAAAGAACACCTTTGACCTTAGTGGTAAAGGATATCGTATGGTCGGGCTTGACCGACTATAGCACTTTCCTACTTGTTTTTTTTTACGCTCCGTTCTTTCTTCTACTCTTTTTCTTATATTTATAAATGACCTTCTATGTCAAACTCTCAATCCTATCTACTCTTTTGCAGATGATAGCAACATTGGCCATTCATATTCATTCAGCTACAGGCCAAGCCTCTTAGACATTAGGGAAAATAGGCAGAATATGAATGATAATCTAAATTCAGACCTAATATCAATTTCTGAGTGGAGACATATAACTAGGGTTAATTTTAATGCCAAAAAGGCGCAATGCTGTACATTTACACACAAACGCATGGCTGTCAATGTTGCTTCATCTGTTACTATGGGTGGTATAAATATTGAGGAATCAGAATCTCTTGATGTTCTGGGCGTGAAAATACAGCGTGATGTCCTTTGGACTTAATATATTTTTCAAGTGTCGAAGGAAGCATTCAAGTGTCTAGGTTTTTTAAGACGTTGTAAGACATACTTCACTCCATCTGATCTCCTAACTATTTATAACACCTTTAGCCGACCAAAAATGGAATACAACTCTCATGTATGGACCGGTCTTTCAAAGTCTATTTTGGAGTTACTCGATCGTGTACAAGAAAGGGCGAAGGTGCTTATTGGTGACAGTAGGGTAGCCAGCTCTATTGACTCACTAGAGCGTCGCAATGTGGGTTTTGTTTCACTGTTCTATCGATACTACAATGGTATGTGTTCTAATGAAATCTGGGACCTTGTTCCCGAAACCCGAACTTTTGCACGTAATACTCGTATGTCCTCAAGGACTCATCCCTTTTTTGTCGATTGGCCAGTGGATCGTACAATGCATTATAGAGAAAACTCGTTCTTTAGCCGCACTATCCGTATGTAAAATAAACTTCCCTCAGAAATCTTTCCGCTCATTTATGGCATCAAACAATTTATATCAAATGCCCACAAACACTACTCCCACTTTCCTCCTTCCCATAACCTTTTTCCCTGAATATTGCTCAAATTAAAAAAAAATAATATAATATTATTACTTTTTTCCTTTAAAAACGTGGAAGGAATTCTTTTTGCAAACAACCGAAAATAAAATTAAAACACTTTATGTCGTTTTATAAAGTTAAAGTTTTATTAACTTTAAAGTTGATCACTTAAACACATGTTACAAAATGGCTTTACAAATATTCTTAGTCTCACTGTTCTCTTATACGCGCCTCAATTGAAACTCTGCCACGTCAGCCTTTTATAGTAGAGAAAAAAGTTTCTAACTAAACAAAGAGCTACCGTCATCGATTACACTAACAATACGGCTTACGAATATTCATGCATGTTCCAATACAATCTCACATGATCAAGAACACACTCACAAATACGTTGTACAAATGGATTATCTGAAGTTAACAGCAGTAGAGAAAGAGAGAGCGTGTAGATAAATAGAAAAATGCTACTCTACTCTTACAGCAAAACATTAAGAGAAAAATGTTGTTCTGCTTATAGACACAAACAGAACATTCTAGAAAACTAGGGGAAGAATTCTGTTGCTTGGCGCTAAAAGACCCAATGTCAAAAAATAGTTTCGAGAAAATTTAATTTAAAGTTTTTTTTCCATATAAATTCATAGTAACATTTCCCATAAAAACCCTTATAAATCTTTTCAGAGTTAATTTAGAGATTAGCTGTTGAAGCGAAATAAAGGAGTATAAAGAAGGGAATCGAGGGCAATGATTAACTCAAAACAGCTAAAAATTAACATTGGCCCTTTTAGCACTATTATAAGTGGTGAACTTTGCATAATGGAGCAGATAACTTAAAAATTTGTGACAATCTAATAGATAATGTTTGGTAAAGGCTATCCAGAAAAGTTTACGAGTCTGGTAAATAATTGGGTTAAATGTGGACCATATCAAGTTATGGTAAAACACGGAGATATTCCTTTGAAATTTTCATTTGTATAACAAATAATTCTGATAAATTTTACAAAATACCCTCAAAGTTTTAGTCCAAAGAAAAGTTATTTAAATTTCTATTCGAGCTTCGCCTTTTTTAGATTCTTTAACTTTGTTTTCAATTAAATGTTATTGAAGTAATAACCCTTTCATTCATGGTATCATTATCACCAAATTACTACTTTTTTAATCCTATACTCTTAAAACCAAGTAAGAAAGCGCTATAGTCGGTCAAGCCGACCATACGATACCCTTCACCACTAAGGTCAAAGGTATTATTTTTCCTGTATAAAGACAAATATTTGCTAAATTTTGCCATCATACAAACATTTTCTCAAAACGTATATGTTCAACCTGTTTCCGTCATTTGGACTTATATGAGAGCTAGGGTCAAATGTGGACCGATTATCTCGAAATTTGGCAAATTTATTACAGTTATTACAAAAATTATGTATGCAAAAAATAAACTCAAAATTTTCATTATCTATAGATTTACGAGCATTTTAGTGATTTTTTGTCTCATTTAGTGCGTTTTTGAAGAAGAGTTTGTATGGGAGCTATGGTCAAATGTGGACCGATTTCAACGAAATTTGGTACAGTGATTTTGGTTTACATAAGCAGTATCTTTTTTAAATTTCATGAAAAAATATTGATATTTGTGGCCAATATAGCAATTCCGGGAAGTGGGACCTATGGGAGGTACCATAAATAATGGACCGATTTTGACCAATTTCAATAGCCATGGTCCCATTATCAAAAAAATTATCTGTGCCAAATTTCATCAAATTATCTTTAGAATTACGACCTGTAGTTTAATTACAAGGTTTACATGGGGGTCCAGCCGTCCAGCCAGCCAGACGGACGGACATCGCTAAATCGACTCAGAAAGTGATTCTAAGCCTATTGGTATACTAAAAGGTGGGTATAAGACAAATATTTCTATGCGTTACAAACATCAGCACAAACTTATAATACCCTTTCCACCTATGGTGGTGAAGGGTATAAATATGACAAAATTAATAAATATAGAGAAAATCTGTAAAATCCATATCTTAACAAATTCCTGACAGTAAAATATAGATTTGCCGCAACTCATATTTCTTGAGCTTTTCTTTATTTTATAAAATATCATATTACAGTGGCGCAATTAAGTGAATGAATGACTTGAGTGACTGACATCAACCCGCCCGAATTTGACTGATTCAAATGATAAGTGAAACCACATACAATTTTATGTAGGTTAAGGACATTTATTTGGCCATTATAGTATTAATTCGAAAAAACTTTGAACATGTAATGCATTTTAAATAAGACTAAAAATATTAGTCTGGAACTGGATGCAGTTGAAAATGGAGTTTTATTGAATGGCTGGATTTTTTGCTAAGAATGTAATAAACAATTTTTTTTAAGGAAATCAAAAATTTCAATTACGAATGCATGAACAAGACAAATTTTAATTTAATTTGGATTTAAGGACAGAGTGATTGCAAATATATGGAACATTTCTGTGTGATTTGGTATCAAAAAAATGAAGAAATTGCAATATTATTAAATTACCTAAATTGAAGATATATCAAAAAATAAAACAAGTACTGTTATTCCTCAAGTCTTACTTAGTAAGAAGCAGCGCCCAGGACACAATTTTTGAGATGTTACCTTCAACTCGATCAATTAACAGTTTTAAAGCTTGACCGATACTTAAAACTTTAATTAACCTTAGTTTAGCAGAGGATAAACTTTTGTGTATAAAACATTAAAATATTTATGTCTTGTCTTTTGTTCCCTTTAAAACTTGTCCCCATGTCAATTGTAGGAGTCAAAAAGCATTCATAAGTTAACACCCACCACAACGAAAATATTAACCAATAAATATTACCAAAAAATGGTGTTATATTTTCAAAACTGTTACGTTTTTTTCTATATTTCAAACCAATATTTGCTAAATAGTGGGCTGTTTTCCACGATTTAAGGTGTATTGAATGATCAAATTTATATTGACTCCTTTTTTTGTGCCGAAATTTTTACAAAATTATTATTTATAATGATTGTTTTCGAAAAGCAATTAATAAAATTTACTATTTTAATACAATTTTTTGATTATTAAAACGACTTTAAAGCTAGAAATATGCATAAATTTGAAATTTAAAAGGTGTGTTGAAAATTTACGGTACTTAATTTTTTCTCAAAATCACGCTAATGGATCATAAATGTTATTAGAATAAGCACTTAACATAACTAAATACATACACATGAACAAAAATTGACAATGGCACGATTTTTAATGGTCAACTATAAAATTTATTTTTGTTGAAATAAAACAAAAGACTTAAGCAACAAACTCGTGTTTTATGAGTTTATTTTATTAATAAATTTATCATTTTGGTGGTGGTGAATTTTTTTAAGGATCATAAATTTTAGTATTTTATTAGGAATATTTATGGTATTTGTTTGGTGAGTTGAAGGAATATTTGACAAATG
Organism: Stomorhina lunata; assembly: GCA_933228675.1. Classification (NCBI taxonomy): domain Eukaryota; kingdom Metazoa; phylum Arthropoda; class Insecta; order Diptera; family Rhiniidae; genus Stomorhina; species Stomorhina lunata. The sequence continues at coordinate 45,864,290 of OW121740.1, read as the reverse complement.
TTTTTTTTTTCAAAATAGAGTTGGTTTTAAATTAATTTTGAGTTTTAGTTTTCGGTTAGTTAATGGATATTTATAAGACAAAGGATTTAAGGTTTGAAATATTTTCTAAATATTTGTAATATAACACAATTATACACAATTTTGAATCTAAGCCACCAAAAGCTGTTTTCAAGGCTATTTGGGGCTCTTAAGCATCTGCACTTCATCTGTCTGTCTGTTTGTCTGTTTGTCTGTCTGCCTGTCTGTCTGTTTGTCTGTCTGTCTGTCAGTCGGTCGGTCGGTCGGTCGGTCGGTCGGTCGGTCGGTCGGTCGGTCGGTCGGTCGGTCGGTCGGTCTGTCTGTCTGTCTGTCTGTCTGTCTGTCTGTCTGTCTGTCTGTCTGTCTGTCTGTCTGTCTGTCTGTCTGTCTGTCTGTCTGTCTGTCTGTCTGTCTGTCTGTCTGTCGGTCTGTCTGTCTGTCTGTCTGTCTGTCTGTCTGTCTGTCTGTCTGTCTGTCTGTCTGTCTGTCTGTCTGTCCGTCTGTCTGTCTGTCTGCCTGTCTGTCTGTCTCTGCCTATCTATCTGTCTGTCTGTCTGTCTGAATATCTGTCTGCCTGTCTGCCTGTCTGTCTGTCTGTCTGTCTGTCTGTCTGTCTGTCTGTCTGTCTGTCTGTCTGTCTGTCTGTCTGTCTGTCTGTCTGTCTGTCTGTCTGTCTGTCTGCCTGTCTGTCTCTCTGTCTGTCTGTCTGTCTGTCTGTTTGTCTGTCTGTCTGTCTGTCTGTCTGTCTGTCTGTCTGTCTGTCTGTCTGTCTGTCTGTCTGTCTGTCTGTCTGTCTGTTTGTCTGTTTGTCTGTTTGTCTGTCTGTCTGTCTGTCTGTCTGTCTGTCTGTCTGTCTCTCTGTCTGTCTGTCTGTCTGTCTGTCTCTCTGTCTCTCTGTCTGTCTGTCACTCTGTCTGTCTGTCTGTCTGTCTGTCTGTCTGTCTGTCTGTTTGTCTGTCTGTCTGTCTGTCTGTCTGTCTGTCTGTCTGTCTGTCTGTCTGTCTGTCTGTCTGTCTGTCTGTCTGTCTGTCTGTCTGTCTGTCTGTCTGTCTGTCTGTCTGTCTGTCTGTCTGTCTGTCTGTCTGTCTGTCTGTCTGTCTCTCTGTCTGTCTCTCTGTCTGTTTGTCTCTCTGTCTGTCTGTCTGACTGTATGCCTGTTTGTCTGTTTGTCTGTTTGTCTGTTTGTCTGTTTGTCTGTTTGTCTGTCTGTCTGTCTGTCTGTCTGTCTGTCTGTCTGTCTGTCTGTCTGTCTGTCTGTCTGTCTATCTATCTATCTGTCTGTCTGTCTGTCTGTCTGTCTGTCTGTCTAACAAATTATAATTGTTATGATAATAAAATTTTGTATATAGAAGTTTTTCACAAGCACTAGGAAGCATAGCACAGGAAAGTCCATTTGACCATAGCTCCCTTATAGAAAACTTACGGAAAAACAAAAATACAAAAAGAAAAGGGGGTTTATGTCCGTCTGTCCGTCAGATAAAAGCGCAACAGCGCCTTAATGAAAAGAGCTAGAGAGACAAAGGCAAAAGTATTTTCAATATATTGAGAAAGTTGTGTATTCGGCACAGCCGAATGTAACACTCGTACTGGTTAAGATTTCTTTGTGTTACAAATATCAGCACATTCCTAATATAACATTTCCATCTATTTGTTTATAACTGATAATTCAAAATTCATAATTAATAATGCAATATTCATTGTCCTAAATAACTTTAAAAAGTACCTAAAAACCGCGACTGCATCCAGTAATAGAGTAATAATTCTTGTCATATTTAAAATTCATTTATTTTACTTTATTCATTATTTTTGTCAAATTAATGTCCTTAACCTAAATAACTAATACATGGTTTCACTTATCATTTGCATCAGTCAGAGTCCGCTAACAGTCGCGACAGTCATTCCTTTAAGTGCCTGTGTAATATGATACTTTATAATTAAGCAAATGTTAGCGGCAACAAATGTTTGTGTGTTTTTTATGTAAGTACCATGAATTTATTAACTCTTATAGAATTTGTTTAATGGAATTTATTTTCAGTTATTAATTTTGTCATATTAATTATGACAAAAGAAGTAAAATTATAGTTATTAACTGATAATGAAACTACAAAGTATAATTCTCAGCGGGAAGTACAAAAGTATGGGGTGGAGGTTTAAATAATTTCACTATGCCACAAGAGAAGTGCCAAGGAGTAACTGAGTGCATATTATGAAAACATGATTATAATCAGGAGCTGGACATAAGGAATGGAAGTTTACAAAAATAATGGACTATTGAATATGAAGTCAAAGAATGGGTTTATTTCGTGTAATAAGGCAATTTTTTTATCAACAACTTTTCTATTAAAAATTTGTTTATCAAAAATTTTTGTATCGCAAATTTTGTTATCAAAAATTTTTGTATTGAAAATTTTTTTATCAAAAATTTTTCTATAGAAAAATTTTTTATCAAAAATTTTTTCTATAGAAAATTTTTTTTATCAAAAATTTTTCTATAGAAAATTTCTTTTATCAAAAATGTTTCTATAGAAAATTTCTTTTATTAAAAATTTTTTTATAGAAATTTTTTTTTATCAAAAATTTTTCTATAGAAATTTTTTTTAGAAATATTATGATTAATCAGGCTTGAGTTCATTTTTAATTGTCAAATTATTAATTTGAAAATTTTGAAAGTAATAATGTGGAGAAAAACTGAAAAAATTATTTTTGAACGCGGCTAGTGAAAAGCCTTGTTCTTCTCTACATGCCAACGGCAAGTGAAAAGATCGAGCAAAAGAAGTAATAGGAGAATACACAATCAATTAAACGTAGTGATGTTCGATCAAACTCAATGAGTTGAATTGATGGTTATCTCCGCAATTTGACAACTCGACTGTTGTCGAGGGCGTTAAGTGCTAATGACGTCCTGTGGCGGACAGAAATTGCAATCCATATTATTACATTCAAAATTTTGAAATTAATAATTTGAAAATTAAAAATGAACTCAAGCCTAATAAATCATAATTTTTCAATTAATTCAATTTAAAAGTTCGAATAATTAATTCCTGAAAATTTTTTTATCAAAAATGTTTCTATAGAAAATTTTTATATCAAAATTTTTCTATAGAAAATTTTGTTATCAAAAATTTTTCTATAGAAAATTTCTTTATAAAAAATTTTTCTATAGAAAAATTTTTTTATCGAAAACTTTTCAAAAGCGAAATATTTTATTTAAAATTTATCTATAGAAAATTTTTTTATCAAACATTTTTTTAACAAAAATTTTTCTTTAGAAAATTTTTTTATCAACAATTTTCTAAAGAAAATTTGTTATTAAAAATGTTTCAATAAAAATTTTTTTTATCAAAAATTTTTCTATAGAAAATTTTTTTTATCGAAAATTTTTCAAAAGCAAAATTTTTTATTTAAATTTTTTCTATAGAAAATTTTTTATCAAACATTTTTTTAACAAAAATTTTTCTATAGAAAATTTTTCAACAATTTTCTATAGAAAATTTGTTATCAAAAATATTTCTATAAATTTTTTTTTTATCAAAAATTTTTCCACAGAAAATTTTTTTTATCAAAAATATTTCTATAGAAACTTTTTCTATAGAACATTTCTTTTATCAAAATTTTTTCTATAGACATTTTTTTTATCAAAAATTTTTCTATAGAAAATTTTTTTATCAAAAATTTAAAAAAATTTATTTATCAAAAATTTTTCTACAGAAAATTTTTTATTAAAAATTTTTCTATAGAAAATTGATATCGAAAATTTTTCTATGGAAAATTTTTTATCAAAAATTTTTCTATGAAAATTTTTTTATCAAAATTTTTATCAAAAATTTTTGTATAGAAAATTTTTTCTCAAAAATTTTCTATAGAAAATTGTTTATTAAAAATTTTTCTATAGAAAATTGTTTGACAAAAATTTTTCTATAGAAAATTTTTCTATAGAGCATTTCTGTTATTCTATAGAAAATTTTTTATCAAAAAATTTTCTATAGAAAAATTGAAAAATTTTTGATTAAAAATTTGATAAAAAATTTTTTTTTGTTAAAAAAATTTTTCTATGGAAAAATTTTCGATAAAAAAATTTGAACAGAAAAATATTTTTATTCGAAATATTTTCTATAAAAAGTAATTTTTATCGAAAAGTTTGCAAAGAAATTTTTTTTATCAAAAATTTTTCTATAGAAATTTTTTTTTTTTGTCAAAAATTTTTCTATAGAAATTTTTTTTGTTAAAAACTTTTCTGTAGAAAATTTTTTTGGTCAAATATTTTTCTATAGAAAACTTTTTTGGTGAAAAATGTGTGTATGGAAAATTTTTTTGGTCAAAAATTTTTCATAGAAAAATTTTTTATCAAAAATTTATTTCTATAAAAAATGTTTTTATCAAAAATTTTTCTATCTAAAATTTTTTTATCAAAAATTTTTCTATCTAAAATTTTTTTATCTAAAATTTTTCTATAGAAAATTTTTTTATCAAAAATTTTTCTAAAGAAAAATTTTTTTATCAAAAACTTTTTATAGAAAATGTTTTTTTATCAAAAACTTTTTATACAAAATGTTTTTTTTCAAAATTTTTATTAAAATTTTTTTATAAAAATTTTTATTAACATTTTTTGATAAAAATTTTTATTAAATTTTTTTTTATCAAGAATTATTAAAATTTTTTTCATCAAAAATTTTTTTATAGAAAATTTTTTTATCAAAAATTTTTTTATAGAAAAGTTTTTTTTTTTTTGTTAAAAATGTTTCTACAGAAAGTTTTTTTTTTGTCAAAAATTTCTCTATAGAAAATTTTTTTGGTCAAATATTTTTCTATAGAAAACTTTTTTGGTGAAAAATGTGTGTATGGAAAATTTTTTTGGTCAAAAATTTTTCTATAGAAAAATTTTTTATCAAAAATTTATTTCTATAAAAAATGTTTTTATCAAAAATTTTTCTATCTAAAATTTTTTTATCAAAAATTTTTCTATCTAAAATTTTTTTATCTAAAATTTTTCTATAGAAAATTTTTTTATCAAAAATTTTTCTAAAGAAAAATTTTTTATCCAAAATTTTTCTAAAGAAAATTTTTTTTATCAAAAACTTTTTTATAGAAAATGTTTTTCTCAAAATTTTTATTAAAATTTTTTTATAAAAATTTTTATTAAAATTCTTTTATAAAAATTTTTATTCAAATTTTTTTATCAAAATTTATTAAAATTTTTTTCATCAAAAATTTTTTTATAGAAAATTTTTGGCTTTTTATCAATAAATTGGTCTGTTACATTAATAAATAAATGTAACAGATTTGGGATCAAATGCAAATACACTTCTTTTTGAATAATATTTACATCCCGACTATTTTGTTATTTTTAGAAAATTTTTTTATCAAAAATTTTTTTATAGAAAAGTTTTTTTTTATTAAAAATGTTTCTACAGAAAGTTTTTTTTGTCAAAAATTTCTCTATAGAAAATTTTTTTGGTCAAAAATTTTTCTATAGAAAATTTTTTTGGTCAAAAATTTTTCTATAGAAAATCTTTTTATCAAAAATTTTTCTATACAAAATTTTTAGTAAAAATTTTTATAGAAAAATCGTACATTTTTCTATAGAAAATTTTTATCGAAAATTTTTTTGTTAACATCAAAATTCCAACTGAATGATTTTAATATTCATTTTCACGAGTTTTATTAATGAATTACGAAAATTACAAAAATTCTTCGGCTTCTAGTGGTATGGGCTGCCTACGCCTAGACATAACTGCGATGTGACTGCTATCTATTCGAGTAGGCTTTAATTTGGTTGGGGTTTCATAGTCTGCAAAGTAAAGCGAAATCTGGTTTTCAGGTTTACTTTAGTAAATAAAAGGTTGGCGAAAGTATAATTCAAATCTAAGTACTTTTATCTGGAGCAGATTTGTGCTTACACTCCCATGAGGATTTCTATATCCTCTATGGGCTTTTTATAATAGACTTGAGGAAATTTACGATGGTTGATCAATCATGACGTTTAAATCAATTTCCATATTACATTAGAGAGATTTCAGGTTCTTTTGGTGGCATATTGTACCTTCTTTTGACCAAAACTAGTTCAGTCTTGCTAAGACTTACAGCGATACTATAACCGTTTGTCCATTTGGTCATAGCGAGAACGGCCCGCCAATTGTAGTCACATATGGTCGTTTATGTTCATCTAAACAGAAATCTTTTTAAATACTCTAATCGAATGCTAGTTAAGCCATTGACAGCTTATATTTTGGCTTAATTCTTAAAATCTTATCTTTTTTGAAAAGTATGTTATTAACTTCATTCTAATTTTCCTTATTTAGACAAATCCTATATTTTTACTTATTTTCAAATTTTAAATATTTTAATTCCTGATTTAGATTTCAACTCAGCTTGCACGTTTTATATAATAATAATTTAAAAACCTATTTATAAAAATTTTTAACTACTTAACTATAGTCTTTTTACTGTATGTTGTCATGTGTTGAGATTATGTCGGTTTATTGCAGCAACTATTTATGTATGTAAGCTTGTCTAACTGACTTAGTTGTAAATAACTATAATAATGTTCAAATATATTTATTAGTTAAAATTAAAATATTATCATGTAATAAGTTTTTGCTTTGTAACCGAACAAAAGTGAATTTTATGAATTTTTGGCAATTTTTAAGTGATTACGTGAGTGGTTTTAGAATTTTCTTTGGGAAAATTTCAAGAAAAGGAAGGTAGAAGCAAATACAAAATATATTACATTCCATATTTATTTTTTCCTATCATATATGAAATTAAACTGCAAATTTAGAAACATATCTCATATATCTACGAGGTTGCAGCTAATTCAGAATGTGGACCAAATTCGAAAAAAATTGTTGCGCTAGTTGGTAAAATATTTGGACTAAATTCGTTTGCAGTAGCTTTATAGTTCATGATTTAAAAGTATCTTAATGGTTTCCCTTGTATTTACTTTGCACAAAATTTAATCTCATAACCGGGTATAGTTAAGCCTTAATAATCTGTTAAATACTTTTCGTTTAGCTTAATACTTAGTTAGAATAAACATGTTGCTAGTAATACGACAGGTCCATGTATTTTGTTAGGAGTTCCTAATGCATCTACTGTATATAAAGTCTGGCCTTAACATTGATTAATAGCGGTCTAATTTCGTAGGTGCAATCTTAATACACAGAATATACCTCAAAATCTTTTTGATTGTAGATATAAAAAGGGGATGTTATATATATAAGAACTATACCCAAATGTTGACGGAATGTCACAAAATTTTATACACTGGTTAACATTTACATAAAGCTTATTTATGCCATATAGTGGCCATAGCTATCATAGTTTCTAATTTAATAGCTTTTAGCTGGCCTTTGCTACATTTTTTTTTTTTGGTTTGCGGGAGTGTTTTTATATTTAAATATGAACCAATTCCTATAAAATTTGATATACTGAACAACAGTTGCATAAAACTTCTCTATTCTAAATTTGGACATTGTAGCTGTTGCAATTGTATTCAATTTACCAGCATTAATGTGATTCCCGGGGCAGGGTTATATTGTAGTTCTAATTACATAGCGATATCGGTATTTTCAGTACGCAACTTTTTCAAGGTATCGAAAATACTTTTGTAAAATTTTGCTTCTCTAGCTCTTATGGTTAAGAAGCTATCGCGCTTTTATCTGACAGACAGAGTAAATAAACCCCCTTTTCTTTTTTTGTTTCCGTAAATTTTTTATATGGGAGCTAT